>OY720635.1:122123817-122145007 GCA_963169105.1 Ceriagrion tenellum | reverse complement strand
GGGAAACCGAAAGGAAGAGGTGAGTTTTTTCAGGGAGAGGATGAGGAAAGGAGAGTGAAGGTGGAGGTAGAGGTAATATAGAGAGGGGTGGAGAAAGGGTAAGGTTGGGAGGAGGAGGAGTCGGGAGGTAGAGAAAAGGGGATGTTATGTGGGGGTGAAGGAGGGGTGGACGAGGAGAAGGATAGCGGAATGATGTCTGCCCGCCATAAATCAGACGGCAAAAAGGAGTAAAAATGGCGGGGGGCGAGCGCATGGATAAAATAATAAAAGAAGAAGGCAGACGCCCCGTGCGTCACCTCCAGAAATTCCACCGCGGATCTTTCGTCCCTCACTCCCGCGCTCTCGCCTTCTCATCCGACCGGTAGAGGGCGCTGCAGCAGACTCCTCGGAATGGTAGAATATTGCTGTGACACCGAGGAGGGGGAGGAGGGCGGGAAGGGGACGAGAAAAGACAAAACACTTTCGCAATCCGTCTTCCCAATTGGCCTTCCCCTCCGCGGCCCAATAAGATGGAGTGGACGGACACTCCTTATTCTCTTTCGCGGGACCTCACTCGGGATGAATGAATGAACGAATCCCTGACGCCTCCCATCCGCCACCCACCGAGCCACGACACTTGGACGGATTTCTCAACAATGGAACTCGTGACGCGAGGTTGAACAAACTTAATTTTCCGTACTCTGCTTTAAGTAATTGGGGTAAATATTTTAGCGGCGATTGTTATTAATAGCTGTGAGAAAAATGGAAGAAGGATTATATTTTTTACTCCATTGTCGAGCGAATATTATGAAATAAAGGCGTGATATACCATATGAAGAGGAGAGCGCGGATTTCAGTTTATTTGCGTGACACTTCCAATCCATCTTGTGTCAGTATTTACTGAATGGTCATCATAATGGGCAAGCAAGATGTAACCAGTTGCTTCGTCCAAAAGTCTTGTCATGTTCAAAAGGTATTCACTAGCACCCATTATGATCTAATTATGCGAGGAAACGTTTAAAATACAACTACGAGGTGCAGTGATATTTTAACGATTTACGAATATGACGAATTAAAGGCAATACATATTGAGCGTTTGAAAAAAGTCTTCTATAATTGGCTAAGTCAATCTATGTTTAGAATTTAAAAACCTTAAGCAATGTCCAAATCAAAGCCTCATCTCGAGTATGATCCGGATAGGAATCATTATCGAATTAAAAGAAGAATGCACATTGAATTAGCCCTGAAATTACACATCATACAATGCAATTCCATTTGCTACAATTTCAATGCCATAGGTGGTACGATTCTGTAACTAAGGGGGTTCTATTCCGTCGGTGTTATTCAACATGTGCAAATAACGCCTCTACCGATTCTGTCAATTTCACCACCCTCTGTCCTGCCAATTTTGAGGGCGATTAAAAGCAGTTTGAGAAGTCATAAGGGCATATATATAAAACAATTTTTTCAACCAATAGGAGGTCACTTATTTGTTAAACATATTTATAAGCTATTCTTTTGCAGGAAGCTATAGTTTTTCCCATATTTTTCATTTTATGGATAATTTATATCATTTTCGTCAAAAACTTGCAGAAAATGTAATATGAGCTTTATAAAAGCTGAAATTGAAGCACAGAAGAGTAGCTAAACGCTCAGCTTAGTGATTTTGTAATACCGCGATGTTTTGTTAAACAAATCACGAAGAACACTATCAAAAATAAAAATATGAGTAATTTTCTACATAATAAAGGGTCAAATAAAATGTATTATCGCTGTACCATTTTTAGTCACCTTTAATGGATAGTGACAGCGTAATAAATTCAATGAAAAAGCAATAGATTTATCTCGTGAGTGGAAAATTGAGTAAAAAAGTTACGTTTGATGCGATCCTGAAATAAGGCTCTGTTGGCGAACTTATCGAGTGGCTGTGAAAATCGGAGTGAACTTCCATTAAGGAATGCAGACAATAATTAGGCAGGAGAATTAAGAATCGTTATGATGCACTTTAGTCTTCCTGCTTGGATCGGCTTTTTGGAGGAATCCTGTGAAGTCAAATCAATTTCAATCCCTGCGAAAACATTATTTGTATCCCACTGTAATGTGATTATAAATTACTAGCTGACCCGTGCGAATATTTCGCACAGTATGTAGCTTCTTCCTGTTTCTTCCTGTTTCTTCCTTCTTTCTTCCAGTTCTTCTACCTGTCTAATATTTCGCACAGTATGCAGCTTCTTCCTGTTTCTTCCTTCCTGTTCATCTACCTGCTTCTTCCCATGGACAATTATATATTATTTATGTTTGTGCTAAAGATACATAACGTAAACGTTAAACGGTCACACTGATTGCATATAGAGTGTAAACAATGTAACTAAACGATGTGTTAATAGATGGCGCCTCCTACAGTCTTAATCGCGTAACCATAGCCAACATATTAGTTGATTATATGGTCAACAGATGGCACTGTATCTTTTTTCACAAAAACTTTTATTTTAAATTTTTTAACAAAAACTTTAATTTCTAAACATTTTTCTATTTTTCGTCAATAGCGGGGAACATAAGCTTTAAAACGATATTTAAATCATTAATTTTGATGAAGAATTATAGGAGTTATAGCGTTGTGACAAAAAAACACCTTTGAGAAATAATATATATAATAAGCTTATGCAGGTGATTTCTTCGATCTTTCGTGTGTATTAGGAATGATATAAGGCAATTGAAAGCGATTCAGGGCACTGTGGACTGTTACACCGTCAATGTTCTGTCCATAGAGTCCCATGTTAGGTAACGTCGTGAAAAAAAGCATTGCTCCTTTAATAATCAGAAAGTACCCTTTGCTTTACAACCACGTGGGCAGATATAAAAGTAGATGCAGAGTTGAGGATGATTTGAATTGAAGTGACCGCCAAAATGCATTCTAGGATCTTGAATGAGCCAAATGAACCATCTTCTCATCAGGGACGAGAGAAAATATAATTTTGCCTGAGGTTGTGACTTGTAAGTGATGGTTAAATAGTTAAATTTTGATTACAACTGAAGCATTATAGAAAATTGGGCGTCAATCTTGTCCTGTTATAAATCCAGAATTTCGGGTTATAGTATAGATTTCAGTTATGATTGACGAACCTTCATCTTTACTACAAGCAGCGACACGCTCAATTGCAAAGAAACTATGTTATTGGGACACTCTCCTATAAATAATATAAACCACTTTATCTTGCCAGTAAATTAATAGAAGGATCATTTTATTAGCATCATCCATTAGTGAAATACTCTCCTTATGCATAAAAGAGCTCGTTATTAGTTAAATCAGGTAAAACTAAATACCCTGTTGTGCCATTTCCAAAGAGATTCGAAAGAAGAACAAAAGACAGTTCCGATCCGTCAGCAGGGAATGCAATCGAGGGAGACCGCTATTTGGGAGAGCGCTAGCCGAAGACTCGAAACCGCTCCATTAATATTTTTCAGATTGTTTGCTTTACTCATTTTCTGAAACTCGTCAGGAATCTCATTTAACGCTTAGTCATACGATTTAGTCAAAATAAATCACGATTTCCAAATAGAACATCGTATAAACAGAATTTCAGGTCTAAATCCCTGAAGAATGCTGCATTTGGCCACATAGCCTTTTTTGTTACTTAAATAAGTTTTTTAAAATAATGCGGACATAGAAAGTGCAATATTCTGCAAGAATAGGTAGTCAAATCATTACACGGGATAATGAACATAACCAAAAAACCTCAATAATACCGATTCATACTTTTGGTCCAGCATTACAGGTAAAATAGAGAAATCGCAAGTAAAGAAGCCTTAAGTCATTCAGTGCCCGAAAGATTAGTTTTTAAGATCTCAGATGGTCTTACAGGTTTCAGAGAGAAACCTGAAAGTCATTTAGGTCCGGCATTATTTCTTAAAAATTCATCATGGTACCTGAATAAAAACCGAAACTTCCGAACAGTTTATGTCCAGCAGCACCATAATGAAATAGTAAAATATATTATTTAAGATACGGTTAAAGAGTAATTAACAACAAAGGAAAAATTTATCTTGATTTTCAATATAATTATGGCTCTGAAAACCCAATGGGTCTATAGTAAATTTACTTTCTGCTTATTCAACAGACACCTCTAAATAATAATGGAGAAGGCGTTAAAAATAAATTCAACAAAATATCTAATCAGACCAATTTTAATAGTGCGAACAGCACTCTACCGCTAGTTACTTACTGGCGAGGGGAAATATCAATTTAAGTTCCTGCAATCAGTGCCATACGCAGACGAAAAATGTTGAATTCAATGACACAGATATCTTCTGGGGATAGTGGTTTTTCATTAAAAGACTATGAGCCCAGCTACAATGAATCCGATTATGGTGCAACATTTCGTAATGCCTAATCGGGAGACCATGCATTATTCAAAGGAGTTGGGAAAATTACGATTCCTACCAAGCAGTGTAATAATACTCACGCGTATTTTCATGTAGCTGATCCCATGAGGTAGCTCTTACGCTTCATTAGCTCTTCCCAGCCACTGAACTAAAATTTGCATTCTCTAACGCCACAGCTCCGTGTCCAGCCTTATCTCATCGAAATGAGTTCTTTCTTTTTTGGTCCCCGAACGAATGCTAAACGTAGCATTTCCCAATGACAGCGCCGTGACCATTGTGAAGGAATGACTCGGGGGCGCAACGCCTCATACAGCGGGCCTCATGCCATGCTTCCATTTCATCCGAATCCTCTCCCCCCCCCCCTGTTACGCCCCCAAACCCCTCAGTCAGTCAGTCGCTCGCGGGTGCTTTACCCGCGGTCCCCAGTGGGACATAACCTTGCGCCGCCGAGCCATTTCGCCGATCGCTTTGCATTGCAGAGGAGTGTCTCTCTCCCATTCCACCCCCTCCAATTCACCCAAACCTCTCTCGCAACCCGCCTTGCCTCTTCATTCTTCAATCCCATTCTCCGGAGTGGAGAGACATCTTTCCCGCTCATCCCAGAGACAACGGCGTTGCTGTGCCATTCCCTCCGCCATCTGTCCCACGGTCTCCACTCCCCCACCATCCTCCTCCATCCGCCGCCGCCGTCCTCCCACCGCCACGACCCACCCAGTGAGTGTACTACCTACAGCGTCCTGTCTCCTCATCCAACCTTAACCCCCTCCCCCACCCGCACCCTCCTCTCGCTGTATCCGAGAGTCTCACCCCCTTTTCCTTTTCTTTTTACGATGCAAAATGAATGAAATCCGACTTCCCTCCTCGCCTGGGCACCGCAGAGATATCCCTCACCCATCCGCCTCCACCACCCATACCAACCCCCCTCACCACAATTCCTTTCTTTCGCCCCGTCTCATCTCAGTCCTTAACAGTGGTCTCCGGCACAACAACTGTACCAGGCGGGGGTGGGATATAGTCAGGGGGCGAGGAGGAAGGTGGAGGCAAAAGAATTCGTCCAGAGACAATGGTTGGGGTGGGTGGGGAATCACCACCGCGGTTGGATGTGGGTGAATGGGAGATGGCGGGGGAGGAGAACGGGACGTTGGAGAAGGTACGGTGTAAGGAAGGCATTGGTTGACGCAGAGACGAAAGATTAAGGTGGAAGCAGGGTGAATGGTTTAGTCCGGACGGCTGGTAGCCGCGGTAACAATGTGCGTACACGTGCAAACTTAAAAAAATAAATGAATAAAAAACACCGGCCAGGAAGACTTGGAGGCGGAAGAAAGTTTTTTTTTTAACTTTTATGGTGGTTCGACTTCAACAAACTTCACTATAGGAAGGCAGGGAGTATGAGCGTACATGTGCGCATGGTTTGTCTGAGTGCGTGAGAAGTAGAGACAGCGGGGGTGGGCGAAAAGAAGGAAAGGAATGGGAGCAGAGGAAGGTGTATGGATATGGAACGTAGGGAGGGGGAGGCGGAGGATTCTACTCCATTCTTAAAGATGCGACTGCCTTCGGAGACTTCCTCCGCTGAAGTATTTACATGAGGAGGATACAGCGGATTCCATGTACGGTCACATTCATTGGGACATTCATGTATAAGGCATGCGTTCGGGGAGGGCCCTGTGAGCTGTGGAAGATGTTGCTTCTGCCTCGAGGATTTTGCGTATGAGCCCTTCAACGGCATATTTAAGGCATTGGGTATTAAGTAAATTCCTCTGCAGTATTTAAATGGACTATGGTTTTCTAATCCATCGAAAATAGAAAGATAGCAAGAACATTTTGAGATCCGCTTGATTCTTCCCGTGACACAAGCGCATATATTCAAAGTAAAAATGGAGTAATAAAAACTTGTTTAATGCTAAATATTTCATGAGATAAGTCATTTTCAATGTATATCTCCTCCAACTGCAGTGCTTCAGTATTTCCATCGATATGGCAGAAAAGTTTCTAATAGTAATGCGATTCGATAAAAACCAAATAACTCGTCTTAGAATAAATGCGGTGGGTAGGTCACAGAATAATTTTTACTCTTAAACCTTGTAGAATGACGTGTGAAGCCGGAAAGTTATTCTACAAGAATAATAATATTTATGTCCGACTGCCTGATTTTCCAACAGTTAGAATTTATCAAAGTGATTGGGAAGTCAATCAAAAGTGGGTAAACCATTGTAATGGGTATCATATCCGTCACTCTTGCGTTGGCAGCCCTTGTAGTATTAACAATGCCATGGCAACGAGACGTTTGTTTAAAAAGGGGGAGAACGCGTGGGGAGAGTGTCGAGCCAGGAGATAAAAGTGAGTGGTAGTGAAATTGTGGGGAAGGAAAAAGAAGTGTGAGACGGTGTTGAGTGAGTGAGTTGAATATGAGACGGTGTGTATAGCAAAGGAAGTGTGCAATACTAAATATAAAAAAAGGGAGAAAAATGAGTGTTATATTATAAAGAAATAAAACAAGTGTTACACCATGTGTCATCCAAATCAATCGCATCTCTCGTAAAGGAAAAATGCATAAATGGCATCGCAAAATTCTCCCTTTCTCAATGAAGAGAAATTGTTTTTATTTCTATATTATCTCAGGTTAAATTACTTGGGAAGATAGCTGAAGGAAAGTGGGGACTTTACTCAAAAAACAAACGATGAAGTCAGTTATTTGAATAAAGAATTGGACGTAATCTTCTTCTTCCTTCCAGGATTAGGCTTTCAGCCTGTTCCGGCTTCACATCACCATCTCAACCGTGGCCTCCCAACACTCCTTTTCCCTAATGGCTTAGATTCCAAAGCCTGCTTTGGAAACCTCTCTTTAAGCATTCGCTGTACATGCTCTTTCCACTTATTTTTGTACTCCACCAACCTATTTGATATTGCCCGAACACCTAGTTCCTCTCTTATAGATGTACTCCTTAATTTATCTCTTCTTGTACACCCCTTCACTGCTTGTAGAAATATCATTTCAGATGACTCTATTCGTTTCCGACATTTCCTTTCGTGCATTCGTTATTGGACGTAATTCGAGCGAAAAATAACGAATGCACGAAAGGAAATGCGATCTCAGGCGAGCGACGCAATCGGCTAAACAAACATACCTCGCAGTATCCGTGAAGAGGGGGACGCGGTCCGTACGAATGCACGCTGGGAGCGGAAAATATGAGGTCAAAATGCGACGAGATAGAGAGGAGAGGGTTTTGAAAAATGAATAAATACAATCACGAGCACTTGAAAATCAGTTAGTCAGCCGTGAATGGGCTCTTTCCCTCGAAACCATCCAACAATCGCATCGAAATTGTCCAGCCTTTTGTCCTCACTCTCCGTGGCCTTCCGTCCCATCGGTTAAAAACCCCTCCTCCGAATCCCCCCGTATATACACCATCCCTTTCCCATGCCTCGCCGCCCCAGGCCCCTACCCTGCCCCCTTGCATTCACGCTCAAAAAAACCCTCCCACCCCCTGCCAAAAAATCACTGGAATCCTCACCACTCCCCCACCTCCGAGCGCCGCCTCCGTGGAGTGGGGAAACGAAATTACGGCGGATTTTACACGGGAGAGTGAAGGCGTATGGGCGATCACGAATTGGCGTGTGTCACGTGTGGCCCCGTGTGAGTGAACGCGCGTGTGTTGGCGCGAGAGGCCCCGTGATTGACCCCTTCCCTCCTCCCGCTACGCGTCCGTCAGCCACCCCCCCCCTCCCCAGCCCTCGCCCTTTCTCCCCCTCAGAGTTGCATACATGTCATCTCCCCCCACTTACCCAGTCATGTGCCTTGCCCCGCTCTGATGATCCCCATCCCATTACGCGAGAGAATCACTTGTTACCGCTCTATCAACCAAATCCCCCCTTTATTCCTAATTTCATCCCCTTGGCCTCTGATACTTGCTTGTTTTTACGTCAGAATTAATGCTGGAAAACATCTTGTGATGGTGAATGTCTTTACAAATAGTTTACGTTGATATTACTCGTAATGGAAACGGAATATTTCCGAATGTGATATTTTATGCTCACATTTTTGCTTCCTTTTGGTTCATAATTTTTTGCTCTTGGAGGAGAATGTATTTGAGAGTTTCTTCAAAACATTATATGCTATACGAAAATAGGCTCAGATGAAAATTATGATCACAATACTCCGACATACGACAATGCGTGTAATAAAATTCTGTTTTGTTTTATACACAACAATTGTTTATTGATGGAAACAGTTATCTTCCCCAGTCTAATTTATCACACTTCATTTAGTAAAATCTCTTTACGTTGCATTTAAAATTACTATTCATTAAGTAACTCCAGAGTTTTATTGCGTAAGTAATAAGTTTTCCATTATATTTATTTATTGTTTGGAAAGTAAATGTCCTCTTTCCTTACAAGTTTAACGTGACATATCATTGCTAACTAAGTCAATAACGTACATGGTCCTAAATCTCTAGAAATCCAATACTAAGTGATAAGACTGTTTGTTCAAAATTAAACCAGCAATACGTGAATAGAGAGAATATTATACAACATATTTATACATTCCAAAAATTTTCTATAACTTGCACATTTACTCATGTGTAATTTTTTAAAATTTAAAGAACCTTTTCTTTTAAGTTAGCCGTGTATAGTACTATTGGAATTCATAAAAATAGTTCAGGGTTGTATCATAATGTTCTTTATTTTAAGAAATAATAAAATAATAATAAATAAGAAATAAAAAAAAGAAATAAGAAAGAAATCAAGGTTTCAAAAGCAAGAGCTACTCAGACTCACAAGGACTATGCATATCTGCTCGTCTAAACTTTTTAAATAGATAAACCGTCCTTACGAAACTTCAACTCCAAACCAAAGTAAATTAATTGAAAAATAAATGGACTGACTAGCATCAATTACATGGCGGAGCAAGAACGAATGAATCCACGGCCGAGTCCAACATTTCATTTTGTTTCGATTCTCCGTTCTTGCCGAATTCATTCTCTCTCTCTCTCGCTATCTCACTCACGCAATCATCTCCACGGTGTATTTTTTTCCCTCCCTCTCTTCAATTCATTCCCTTCCATTTTTCTCCCTCGTTCATCGCTCTCCCCGAGCCGTCGACAGCGCCGCATTTTCGATTGTCCGTCACCGAAACGGTTGAAAATCACTGGGCGCTCAAAGTGTGCGAGCCGCGCGCGGCGATCCCCCGCTCACACCACCTCCCCGAAATCCACCCTCTCGACGCAGCACCGTCCACCCCCTCGCCCGACCCCACTCGCCCTCCCCCTCCCTCCAACTCTTCAAAATCCGCGCTCACCACCCAACTGACCATTATTCCATCCTTTATCATTTTTTCATTCCGGCAGGACAGTCCCCCTCTTCGTCTCTCCTCCGACCCCACCCTTGTAACCCATCCCACGGTCCCTTTAACCTAACCTTCACACCCTCTCCTGGACCACGCTCATCCACCCCTCCTCCACTCCTCAATTCGCTGCGATACCCAAACCAGTCTCTCTCTCTCTCTCTCTCTCTCTGACCGTTTCAATTCTTCCCAATTTTTTTCATCCCGTCATTTTTCAAATGACTCGCCCTCGTTATACACATATATATATTTTTTATTCCCCCCTTTTCTATCTCCACTCCAGTCCCGAACAATGATCGGCATCCGCCTCACCCCCGAAAAACCTTCCGATTCTCACGATGATCGCCAGTCCCTCCCCCCCTTCCATCCCTGTGTTGTGTTGTTGTCCTTCCCCTCCACCCCCCTCATACAGAATCGGTGCCGTACACCCTCCACATCCACAACAGAACTCGCTCACCCCCCCCCTCTCCTACCTCCCAGCCCAATGTATCCCTCCCTCCGATATCCACACCCTTCCACTTGGACACGTATCGGGAGAAAGAGTGGCGTGAAAGGTATTCATCAAATGATCACATGCAGAAATGCCCTGATCTGTGGTACACTGTTCCTCCCGCCCTCCCTCTGTCTCTTCAAGAGAGATATTTATTTTTAAAAAGAATTGGTGGACGCGGAAAAAAAACCATGAAACCCTTACCCCAGAGACGTGGAAATGTTGCTTATCTGGTATATTTTATAGGGGTTGAGCGCTGTGTCAGTTCACCGCTTTTCTTCTTGCGGGGAGCACAGGGGAAGAATTATTTGTAGTAATATAGGTAGATAATTATTACAGGTTATCTATCCACGTAAGATAGGGCTAGATGGTGATAAGTTCGCCTTTACTTTTTTCTCTCTCCTAGACTAAAACAACTTACTTCCACACACTCTCCCGCTTCTGGACACTTCCACACACTCACATCCTGTTCTCAACCGAAGCTCAGAACACTTTCTATCACTGCTCAACAAATCAATAGGGTCCATTTACTTCATTAGAGGCATTTATACATAATAGAGTTACCTCGGGAGACGACCAACGGCTAAGATAATTTGTGCAGCGGGGCAGAGGGGGTTTGTAACGTGTTCCTGGGATTTAGGTAAGCTGCTGTTAGAAAGCCTCTTTAAGTCTTTCTGAGGCGGAATTTAGTGTTAGTATCTCCATTAGCGATGAGAGTGCAAAGAACCTCGAGTGTTACTAATTGTTGTTTGTTAATTTCAAGTCTCTTGCAGCACTAATTTCTTGAGACACTGATAAGTATCTGAAGGCAAATAAAGTATTATTACAAAGTATTTTCTTTTATGGAACACCATTGAAAAAAGAACAAGATGATTTGGACACACTCTGAGGCACAATAGGTTAGTGAAGAATATAACTGAAGGTAAAAAAGAGGGAAAAGTCCCCAGATAAAGACCCAGGAATAATTTCATGGACTAAATAAAGAGGAAAGTACAAAATAAGAGATACCTAAAGGTAAGGGAACTAGCATTTACAAGTAATTGATTATGACATAGTAAAGGGAAAAGAAAAAGATCGAGGAAAAACTCAGCGCTGACCTTATCGAAATCTTACATTAAGGACCCAAGGGAATCCCAAAATTAAAACAATAACCATCTGACTGACGACGAAATAGTTCCCTTAATACACTCAACTCTGCACTTGACCTCCTAGAGTAGTTGAGGATTGTAGAGATAATTCTCCACCAATCATGTGGTTCAAACTTGCACCCTTGATATGAGAACCCATTGCTCTAACCACAACAAAAACCAGTTTCTTATAAATTCTATGCTTAGTTTGAGCGGGCATGCACTGGAAAGTAGGGAGAGGCGGTTGAAGCGGTCACTTGACGGCAGGGGTGATGGGTAGACGCGCAGGAGAGGTACGGTGTCAGGGGGGGTGTGCGTAACGATAGAGGTAATTCGGCGCATTCGATGACTTTTGTTTGGGCTCTAATGAATGCGGTCTTCTCCCCACACTCGCCTCGCCGACGCCACCCTCTCCCGATCCGCCACACCATCCGAGTGCGGTGGTGCTGTCTGTGTGGGAACAGCGGACCGCGTCGCGGGGGAGGAGGGCGGCGGAAGGCCGGGGAAATCCTCGATTGGCATCGGGGTGGGAGGGATAACTGATTCGGCGAGAAATTATAGGTTCGTTTGGACGAGCGCGGATGGGGTCGAAAGACGGATTGTGAGAAGGGCGAGAGGATTTGTGGATGAGAGGGAGAGAGAGTGTGAGAGAGCTTTAATGGTCTGTTGAGAAAAAGCGGAGATGATTGATTAAACAATGGCTCATCACGAATAAATTGAAGAGTGATCCATCATTCTCGGTCGAGGAATCCCGACGAGTTCTTTCGAAAGTCCCGAACCTCAGTCATTCTCATGATATCGTCCTATTAAGCTCACGCTAACAAACTGAGGCTCGCTAATTTGAGCGCGATCGAAGCAGATACAGTAATTGAAATTGCGGACAGCGAAGCGGACACCCTTGGCGAAGGGTGTATAAAAACTATCACATTAAAAGCTTGCGATTTTTTGAGTGGAACACGCGCTGCACAGACAAAATATTAGCTCAAATTCGAACTGTAGTTGTGCTGTAGTTTTTAGATTGTTAATCGTTTTCTTAGTCGAAATCAGAACAAACAATGCGCATCGCAAAACGATCATAGTCGAACACAACGGTTATTACACTACCCTAACTATTTCATACAACTGGTTCAACAAGAAAGAAGAATATTGGAACTGCAATTCAAATTATCTCATCGACAGAAATATACTCAACAATATTAAATACCTATAAATGCTGTATTAGCTAATTTGATCGGACATATAAATTTTAATTAGTGTATTAGTCGATTAGATGAGACCCCACAGTAATGGGCCGCTAAACGCAAGGTCAGAGTTCGATTGAATTCTATCGAGTCCTTTGGATGCATCCATTCCTCATCAACAACTAAGAGATTTTTCTGGATAGCAAATCTTTTTGGAAGCCACAAGCGATGCAGGAAAAACGCCAGCCCTATTTAACTTAAGTGAAATTCACACGTCATTAGTGTATGTACTTGGCATGGTATTGATTCGCGGGTAGTATTGCACTCATAAAATCGGTCACTTTTAAAATTAAGTGTTAATTACTGTATTTTTCTATCTTGGGAGACAATTAAGACAAAAATAAGGCAATAAACCTGGACCAAATAAATTGATACGGTATTTCTGAAGCACAAATCTCTAAACTTATCTGTATGCAACTGATCAATCCGACCTTAAAAATGTATAAAGTAAATGATTGCAGGATTTACTTTGCGGAAATTGTCTATTACGGGAAAATAAATATTTATAATTAAATTAATATTTAAAAAATACCTGAAGATGACACAAAGTATCGAAACCCAGGTCGTGTGAATAAGTCTTAAGTGGAGTTAATTAAGCTTAAAAATATAAATAACAAAAATAAATTTATAAGGGAATGCGGGGAAAGGGAGGAAAGAGAATAGAGTTTATGGAAGGAATGAAAAAGGTTAGTGCGTAATCTGAGATAAAGAAAGATATTCAAAAGTTAGACAGGGACGTACACGCATTAAAATCTCGAAGAAGTTCCACTCGCCGCCACATTTTTCCACACCTAGACTACTGCTCTTCTCTGTTTACTAATCTCAGCGAAGAAAGTAACAACAAATTGCAAGTGACAATGAACTCTTCAATGCGCTACATATATGACCTCAAAAAATGGGATAGGATATCTGACACGTCCAATTACGCTGGTTGAAACAAAAACAGCGTCGTTTATACCATGTTATTCTGCTTACTTATAAAATTTTATCCACTCGCAATCCCCTTTACCTATCTGCTAGATTTACCTGGAAAAAAGATCTACATACAGTACCCACTAGGAATCATCCCGTAGACCTTCACATCCCTCAACATAGCACACTTCACGTCACTAAATCCTTCACCGTAACCGCTGCTAGAGTACGGAACTCTCTACCATCTAAAGTTAGAAATATTAAATCCATCCATGCTTACAAGTCCAAGGCGTATGATATCCTAATAAATAATCCTAAAATGTTGTCTGTCTAAAATTGAAACGAAGTAAAATTACACAAATGTTAAATTGGATGCCTTATACATATTGAAGAAGAATTAATCTATTGAACATGAATGTATTTAACTTTATACTTTTAATTATTACTGTTATCATTAATTACCTTTTTCCTCACGGTTTATATGCTTAATCATGTATTTAAATGTTATCCTAGTAGTGCTCTCTGCAGTAATATGTACGGCTATATTACGAATTCCAAGCTTACAATGAGTTTTTTTATTTTTTGTTTTGCCTGTCATCATTGCATAATTAATTCGATTTTGTATATTGAGTTTCATCACTGTATTATTAATCTAATTTTTGAATTTAAAAATTGTATTAATTTGAAAAATTGTACTCCATTATCTCAGGGGCTAAGAGTAGCCCACGATAATAAACATTGTTATTATTATTAATATAATTATTACTTAAAACTACATATGTATATTGGTAGATTACCTTAATGGTAGATATTATTTGACGCAATTGGTTCTTACAGAGTGAGCATCGCCGAAATATTAATTCTTTTTATGGATTGTAAAGCTGTCGCTTTTGGATCATTTGGTATCCTTTCAAGAGCAATTTTCAAAGCGGTTCAAAAATTACCCGGGCAATATCTTTCCTACAGAGCTCTTAGCGACAGCCCTCTCAATTTGTGCGCGCGAATCCACGTCCTGGTCGGAGCGGCAGACACATCGCCAACAAGTCAGTGGTTCGTCACAGCGGCGGATAAAAACTGGGCGCCGAGTGGGACGAGTGAGAAGAAGGAGAGGAGAGAAATGGAGGATCGGAAAATTGAGTGATAAAACGAGAGAAGAGAGGAAGAAGAGGTGCAAAATTGTGGGGCAATCGGCGATGAGCTCGGGGAGAGCCCAAAGTGAGGAATTCCCCCCCGAATCCACAACGGGATTAATAAAAAAATTTTGCCAGCTGAAAAAAAACACGAAAAAATCGCTGAGTTTTCCCAGAGGGGGAAAAAAATCTCTCCACCCAAAACAATCTCTCCTCGCGCCCCCACAACCAGTCATCCTACCAACGTTTTCACCCCCGTTCCCTCTCCCTCCCCCCACCAAAAAAAAAGCGAAAGCCTTTCGATATAAGCCCTGACCCCCCCCCCTCCCATTCTCTCCCATCTCACCACTTTTCCAAACAGGGGAACCCAATAATAACACCGCCGTCGAGAAATGACCTCAACCCTTCCCTTTCTCCCCCCTGCGCTTTCCCATCCTCCCAACCCTTGAACCTCGAGGCCAGAGGAGCGCGTCGAAGGCCCGGAGCGGCTTCTGGTCGGCGGGATTTATCATGCAATAACGACCAATCGACAGTCAAGAGTCCGTCACTTCATAAGTCATTAGGTGGTGAGGCGGACTTGTGGGACGAGGGAATATTCTGGCCGGAGGAGTGCGGGTGGTGGTCGGGTCGAGAAAATTGAAAAATGGAAGGGTGAGGAGAGGGGGTGTGGGAGTGAAAGGATTAAGGGGGGTGGCGAACGGGACAGGTGGAGCGAGGAAAGGGGGAACCATCACTCGTCCAAGTGACAGATGTGGCCCTCATGGATTTATGGTTTTGCTCCTCTCTCGTCAATTTGAAGGAATTACATTCAAAATACCTCAAAGGGCTCTTAACGCTTGATTAACGGATTTTTTTCCGGAACGGCGTTTAGGTACCCTTATGCGACGGAACGGTAGTGAGGTGGATGATGGCTTCCCGACGGAGACACTGATGTGTTTTTGGATCTGGCTTTTGCTTTGTCAAGGAGATTAGTTTATGAAGTGCTCGATTTCTTTCTAATGAGACATTTGAAAGAAAGTTTAGTGGGTTATCATGTCCTGATACTCAGACAAGAAATAAAGGAACATTTTTTTATGTTGCCCCACGTTCGTTGAGAACATACAACCATTATTAATTGAATTTACAAGTTCAAATCATAGAATAGAGAACAAATTTTTTTACAAATAATTGTACTTTACATCATTGACGAAAAAACAACCTACAAACTCAATTCCGACAAGTGTAGAGAATTCTACATATACTTCTTGAAAAAATATTAAACATCCTATTTGGAAGAATTATTCCCTTATCTTATTTATAAGCCAGCAATGCCGCAATACATTCAGGTCAGCAAAATACTCATAAGATCGTTTGATAAAAGGTCGCATCAAAGCAAAAATAAAATATTTTTCTTCAGTACTTTATGCAGCGAACTAAGAATTTTGGAAATTGTGACTTACCAGTGGGGCCCTCAACTGCCAACAGAATGCAGTTTTCCTCCTGAAAAATAGAAATAGCAATCAACGGACGGAAAAATAGAAATAGCAAGCAATTATGACCGGACTACTATTAAGAACTGATTCTCATAGTATAAAGGTGCTGTCTCAATCACGAATACTGACTCATTTTATTTTATACGGAATGTATCAATTGTCTGGAACGCATTCAATCACTGATTAAATACGTTTCAGTCATGAGTAAAAATAGACAAATGATCGATGATATAAATTGATGCAGCTTTCTTATCACTTGTTTAATCCTATAAGATTGGATGACTTAAGCCCCCCATTCTTCCCCATCAAGTGCTGATACCCTTCCTCTCAGGCAGTTCTTTCGCACCTTCCTCTTTATTTGGCCCGTACATTTATCTCTTGGCCTTGCTCTTGGGGAATTTCCGCGTATTTTTCTTCAACTACACTCCTCAACACCTTCTTAGCTTCTGAGTATGTCCAATCCATCCGGTTCATAACTTATGTTTTGTATTTCACGTGAACTTTCCACCATATGTGATCCTTCCCACTTATGATACTTGCAATTGGTGCAGCGATGGATTCTTTCACTATTCAACGTAGTAAATTGAGATGGAAAAAATATTTGAAATTACTCAGACGAAATGATGGTTTACATACCCCTTCGATGCCATCAAGTCACCCATAGCTTGTCAACAAGCTGAATGGGGAAATTGAGGTTTTACACGAGCGAGTTTAATGATTTTTTTATATTTGAAAACAACCAGTGCAGAGATAGCAATGTAATCTCAACTACCTCGTGAGGTACTAGATAAAATAGATAAACACCATTAAAAATTTTGGAACCATAAAAATACACTACAGTTACTCATGTTTATTATTCAAAGGAATGACTGCAATAATATGACTCTATTTGTTATTGTTTTCTGGTACCTACATACTGAAAATAGCTGTCTCTTTCAATAGAGCGTGAGCTGATTTCCTCTCATCCCACCTCCATAAAACCTATATTCAGCCTCATTCATCAGACCAATGGCACTTATATAGGTTATAAATGAGTGTGCATGTTGCTTAATACAATATTACCACCCGGTTTGAATATTTTCCATTGATGGTCGCGTGCAACTTGTGAAAAGTCTGCCGATTCGCGAGTTTGATTGCATTTGGTTTCCGTGACATGTCATTTTTTTCTGTTATATGAATTCTTCTATCCCCCTCCATTGACATCGAAGAATCAGGTCGCCTCTCTGGTAAAAGAATCGAAGAGAATAAATGTACAATAAGGACATTTTCAATTTGTTGAGGATGGCGGGATTGAAGCGGTTATAAAAACCGGTCGCGAGCAAAATAGCCTTAGGATATGTTTCGATAACTTTACACCGGTTGGCTTACACTCTTGTGAGAGTGTTCGTTACGAGGACTGCATGGTTAAATCGTGGTAATAAATATATTCAACGATGGCACTATGAGAGAGATTTCCGAGCTATCAGTTGGCAACGACTAGCTTATATCCTCATTATATCTGGTGGAATATACTCACAGCTTGGTTCACTGGATGAGAGAAGAAATATTACTGCTAAAGAGGAAGGAATAAAATGGAAGAATATGAGAAAATATATTTCCTCATTCCTGGATTATTTATGGGGCGTATTTAAAATTCGAATTGGCTAACTGGGGTTTAGCTGGGGTAGGGCTAACTAGAAATAATGGTCAAGTAAGCGTGAAGCAATATAAGGAGTTGATAATTTTAAGAAAAAGGACAGATCATTGCGCATACATTACTAGCAGCTTTACCAGCATAAGGAAGAATATATGTGAGGGAATTCTATTTTTACAATTATATGGACCAATCAACGCGAGGGACTTATAATATTATCATATTAATGCCCGATGAGAATGGTAAAATTCAAGCTTGTTCACCAGATCGAAGCTATCAATTTAACTCTTCTGAGATTGGCAGCAGTTCAGTTCTCTCCATGTCAGCAAATCAAACTAATTAATTTTTGAAAACACGATTAAAAATTTTTTAAAGCCTCTGTTTTGGCAGTATTTAACTTACCATAGGCTACATTATTTGCCAAAATCAGATCCATGCCTGTAATAACAAGAAATAATTAATTCCCATATTAGATTCTGAACATGAAACAAACAAAAAATTCAATAAATTATACGCTGGGTAGGGCAGACATTACCGGAGAAAAACTTTGATTTCCTGCAAATTTCCGTTACGGAGATACAATCACCATCTTTAGTGTTAGACTTAGTGTTAGCGATGGCCGATTTTGCGCGTTGATTTCTGGCTCCACATTATCGAAATTCTTCGATTTGATTCGAAATCATAGTCATTGCTCATCGAATGGGATATTAGATGATCGATGGTTGCCGATGATCGAGGATTATAAATGAGAGCCGTTGATCGATAACTATCGACGAATATTGATGATCGATTACTGTCAGGTATTGGTGTCTAATGTCTCGTTCGGCAGTTTGGTGAGCCTATTGAGTAAACAATGAGTTGTATCAAAATTAATTCAGAAGGAACCAGCCTTATTAGTAAAGAGAGCGGAAGAAATCATTATTACATCAACGGCGAACTGAACCTCCACTTTGCACCCAAGTCAAAGAATTGTGAGGTACGGGTAATTCAGATTTCACCTTATTTAAGGGCGCAAGTACGAGTAAGAGCACTAATTTTTCATGCCCTCACACTGGTTTGTCCATCGAGTCGATGATTCGCATCGATTCATAATTGTCGTTGATCGAAGACATTCATCGTCAACGACGTGGTTCATCGCATCGCGATGTGTGAAACCATCGTCAATGATTTCGATTAGTCGACTCATGGCACAAACGTAGTTGGGGTATTCCAAACAGGTTGCAACAGCATATGAACCCAGCAGTCTGCATCCCGTAGCCAATCGCAAACGACCACAGGTGTACTACGCCACTTGAATAATAAGCATGGTAGCGACTCAAAAATAGGTTCCGATTGTCATAAAAACAATTCTTGGCAAACGAATATTTGCACGACCCAATTCGTCGATTCTCATGCACCGTGATGGAAGATAAGTAAGCCATACGGAGATTAATAAACATCACAAAATTTCATTAACATATAACTGCCCTTGTCAGACAATTGTTTTCTCCTCTCGAAGAACTCAAGCAGCATGATTTCAAGACTTAACTCCATGCAAGAACATAAAAGTTCTCATTTATCGGGGTTTCCGCGTTTTGCATGCAAGTGTGCTACTTCACTGGAATTGAGAAAATGTTCTGACGCTCCGCGGAGCAGCATTCCCATGAATTTGCTCCGGTGGAAGAGGCTGTCATAAAAACAAATGGCATTCTTATAAAGAGGATTGCACAATGTGAAGGATGAGATGGTTGAGAGGATTTTATTCCACTATGCGTATGAATCGGATTGCTTAACGCTCCTCGCGGCAGTTTACCGTGAGTTTTGAGAACCCCGCCGCCGAGGAACGCCATTGCCTCATTTTGCTTACCCATTAATCTTATTCCTTAAGCCATTGTTTGCCAACCAATCGATTTTCTCTTACTTAGCAACCTTACACACTCGTTTGTTAGCCTCGTTGTGCGTGTGCAATCCGAATCCGTTTAAGCTCGACGCGAGCGGCACTACTAAGCAGAAATTGGCTCTCATTCAATCAACTCCCGCGAATGCCTACGACGGCAACCTTTGGGTCTTTTTATTATTTGCAAATCAAGAGACGTTGAAAAATCAGCCCCTAAGTTCAAGCCTGGAGGTCTGAATAAACATATGCATGTTGAACCCATACATTTTCTTGCAAAACTGAGATAAAGAGCATATGAAGCAAGACTAATTCACCAAAGTTCATGAAATAACTACCCTGACAGTAGCGGAAACACATGTTTGAATATGATTTATATGACGAAGAAATACAACGTGGGACAGAAGAAGTACAACGGACATCAAGCGGAGGATAGCCCAAGCTAAGGCGTTCATGGTGAAAAGACAACAGCTGTGCTCAAAGATGATTGGAATGCAAACCCGGAAACACTATGTGAAAACACTCGTGTGGAGCATGGCACTCTATGGATCAGAAGCATGGACCATTGGAGAAGCAGACCAGAAAAGACTAGAAGCCTTTGAAACCTGGTACTGGAGAAGGATGCTGAAGATAAAGTGAACGGACAAAATTAGATATGATAAAGTGATCAGAAGAGTAAAAGAGGAGAGGACCATATGGAACACCATATAAAAAATAACAAGATGGATTGGACACACCCTGAGACACAATGGGCTTGTGAAGAATATAATTGAAGGAAAAATAGCACTTTCCACCCTGAAATATTTTTCTGGTAGTTTCATAATTTTATTTTGGCCATCTGGGATGTCTTAGGTTCTAATTTTGGGGAAAAATAACAATAATTTTTTACCATAGTTGTCTCAAAAAAGGACTAGCACGATATTAGATCTGGTTGACCGGGGAAGCATAAAAATCGAATCCTCACGATCGAGTGGGCTCGGGTGAAAAGGGATAGAGGGAAAAGTCCCCAGAAGAAGACCCAGGAGTAAATAGGCAGCGATACAAGGAGATAAGCGAGCTAGCACCAGATAGGGAAGGGTAGAGGACCGCAGTCAACCAATCAACCAATGATGATGACAAAGAAAGATCATAAAAACTAGAAAAGATTGTAAAAAAAAGCATGATCAATTGTCCGTCAGACCAGTCGCAGCCCTTAATTACATGATATCCTTCTCATGGAACAAGAGTGGATCAAAAGACGATTGAGGAAAGACGTTAGAATCTTAAACCTAATCACAGGAATATAATGTCACCAATGGTACTATCTGGAAAAAAAATGCTGACATTTTCGGAGACCTATGCAATCCATCGATTTAAGTATGAGCAGAGATAAATTAATTCAACAGCAACCTTTGAAGTATCTCCGCACACCAGTATTTGGCGATGAAAAAATATGTGCTGTTATGAAAACAATTAATGCGTAGTGTATTTGATAAATTTGTTCACGAAGAAATTTTGCTCCCATGCTATAATGCACACTCCGGACTACTGAGTTCACATGCTATTCAGCTTTGATAACATCATATTACAGATTTTTTCACTGAGCAGTAGCTTCCTCTTGTAACATTTC
>OY720635.1:121624960-122123617 GCA_963169105.1 Ceriagrion tenellum | reverse complement strand
CCACCCCCACACCTTCGAACTCGCGCGCTGTGCCTATACCCCGTCTTCCTCCTGACCCGCCCCCTCCACTCAAACGTCCTCCTTATCTCCAGCCCCGCCGACAATACTCCTGCCCCCCTCCGCCCCCCACGCCCTCCCCCAATTTCGCCCCCGGGGCGACTTCCCCTTTCTCTTCGCTCCGCCACCGTCCTCCCAACCCGCCGACTACTCGACCTATCGCCCCTAACTACCCCTCCATCCACTCACCCCCCGCCATAGATCTGCATGTTTCCTTACTCCCCCTCCTCCCTACTCCCCCCCTCTTAACCTCCTCCCTCTTCCTAGTCCATGGGTGTACATCAAGCCTTTATGGTGGCACTTATGTATCTCTTTTATCAAGAATCAAAGGCGTATTACTTATCCTGTCAGACTGGGCTACCAGCAGAGGCCCATGCCACCAAACCTTCCACTCCTACGCCACTTCCCGACCTCTTCCTCCGACTCACCTCTCACTGCTTCACCTCCTCCGCCCCCCCACCCCCCGCCGCTTCGTTTTCTTTTTCCTCCCTTCGGAGCTCTCACCTCTTTTCCTTCTTTCCCTCCCCTATCCCGCCGTCCATGCCATCTAGATGTGGCCTGACGAAGCAGCCGCCGTGACCCCTTGACGTGAGCGTAATACCAATAAAAGTGAGAGAGGGAAAGGAGTGTGTGGGGGGGGGGGAGTAATAAGGGAGGAATGAGAAAAGAGAGGGGCGACTTCGCAGTTCCCCACCTTCTTCTACATCACCGTGCGCAGATACCGCGCAGACCCATCTGCCTATATAGTAAGTACGCCGCACTCCCCGCCGAGACATGTTGGAATTGCAAAAGCGAGCGGCGCTTTTCCGACTTTCTTTGTTTGCGTTGACCATCGCTGCAATTCCCGCCGAGCGAACACGATCGCTCCTCGGCGAGCATCTCTCGAGTCGAAATGCGCTGAAAACAGCAGGCCGCTTAAGAGAGAGAGAGAGGAACAGGAAACTGTCTTTGGAGACTTCAGGGATATCTTCGATAGTCATGGAAGTGATTCAGACGAGCACCCACCAGTAACTAAACCAGATAGGTTAAAATGGTGATAAGGATAAGAAATTCAGCTGGGAAATTGAAAACGTCCACGAGATTAAATTACTGAATTAATAAAATTATTTAAATATACCGGTCAAAGTGTCGTAAATATAATGCTGAGATATAATTTCACCCTATTTTCTAACCCACAGGCACTAACAAGAGTGATTTCACCGTACAGCTGTAAGTAAACATCGTGCAAACACATAACCATAGGAGAAATCAATTAAACGAGTGGTTTCCATATATACTTATTTAAATGTAGTAGCTCGCAGAATTGCAGGCCGATGAGGACAGAATTCCGCAACTACAGCGCCAAAGTTGCGTAAAATACAAAATACCTATCGCGAAAGAGATTAGCTACCCACGATTGAAAATGATTCGTCAAATTATATACCACAATAACTTTGAACAGATAACTTTATAAGATGTTCTTTGTGTTTGAAAATGATTGCAGTTTGCGCTAGACACTTCCATAGTTCATCCAATGAAAACATTTAATTATTTACTGTATTCAATTATATTGAAATGAATATGATTCGATTAGCAGAAACGTTTTCGTGAACTCAACTTGGAAATGAATAATTCCAACATGATTGCTCTGTAGCAAAAATAGAAGGAAAGACATACAATAATGGTTTGACTTCTTTATTTCACCTGCATACGACTTCTCTTCGCTTTCCGCATTTCAAAGTCACTATTTCCATCTTTCTCGCAGAAAAAGAAGTAAGATATTAAGTTTTTCACTACATAACTCAGTTCACCGTCTGCAATTTTCACAAGTTTAAAAACATTAAGCTTGGCTTAGCATAGAAATTCTACAAAAGACTACATTAATAACGTCACGAACCACATAGTTAATAGATAATTAAGGGAAGACCTTGTGTACACCTTCCGACTACGACTGTGAGCTCCCCAAGTGCTCTTAATTTAGCAAAACATTCTCTGCAGACAAAACGTACACAAAAGGCCACGGAAATATATTCACACAAGGAAAAGGGGGAAAGTGCTTAATAAAGCCGGCAGTTTTTTATGGTGAAGAGCTTTGCTTATATCTCGGGAGATGGAAGGAAGAGAACAGCGGAGAAAAAAAAAGACATTTTCCTCTCGTAAAACAAAATTTCTTGGCGTATAAAAAAAGGATCCACATATGTCCGCGTCCCTCTACCCTTTTATCAGTCTGCTTTGCGTTCGCTCGATTTTTTTCCGCTCTCTCTCTCTCTCTCTCACACACACTCTGTATCCGTTTTCTTTCCTTCCTTCGGCCCCCTTCCTCCGTCCCACCTACTTCTCTCTTATTCTGCCCGCCGACTCCTCCACCCTACGATAACTCCTCTTCGTCCCATAAAACGCCAACTTCGGTCATAACGCAGTTCTCTCACCGCGTTCCTTCTCCGTCTCCGGCCACCTCTTCCATCCCTCAACAGCCCCACCTTACCCCGCTCGCTCGCGTTTTTGTGTTTCTCTCGTTCACTCCTCCGCATAGAATCCTTCGGGAATTCCCGACCGTTTTCTTCAAGTAATATTTTTCCTCGCGCAAGTACGCACTTTTTCCTCGGTATCCACGATTAAGGATTCACTGAAGGGAAAATCTGACATAAGGATTTCAACGCTTGGCAAGAAAGCTTGAGGTGATTGGAACGTTAATCGCGGGTCATTGCGCGAACACTTTGATAGCCATTTACGTAAGTCGAAAAAAATTCGTGTACCACATTTTATTTATGCGAATCTGTTCATTTGTTCATCTGTCATTGCGCGAACACTTTGATAGCCATTTACGTAAGTCGAAAAAAATTCGTGTGCCACATTTTATTTATGCGAATCTGTTCATTTGTTCATCTGTCATTGCGCGAACACTTTGATAGCCATTTACGTAAGTCGAAAAAAATTCGTGTGCCACATTTTATTTATGCGAATCTGTTCATGCGGAGGAACTCACCATTCATGAAGCTATGGAAATGATATAAGTAATATATTATATATTTATTTCTCAATTAAGACATGTTCACCATTGGTCGTTCAATCCTAAGATTGGTTGACTGTAGCCCTCCACCCTTCTCTATCTAATGCTGGTTCTCTTACCTCCTGGTATCTCTTCCTATGTACTTTCCTCTTTTTTTGATCCAGGAACTTATTCCTGGGTCTACCTCTGGGGACTTTTCCCTCTAATTTATCTTCAGTTATGTACATTTCATCATTTATAATTTTGGCCGTCCATTTAATATTCAACATCCTCCTCCAGCACCAGGTTTCGAAGACATGTTATGACTAATTTTTTCGGCATGGTATTAGAATTACATTGAATTTTTTTGTTTAGAAATTGACTCTGAGAGACGTCTTGAAACTTGATGGCAACAATCACAGTACTAAAAAAGTATCATTTATCATTTTGAGGAAAGTCGGTTCATATTTAATCGAATTATAACGATACATATGGTCTGCGTCATAAGGCGACGTGTTTATATAGCAATCAATTGCCAACAAAGTAAATCGGTGGGTTATAACTTTTATTTATTCATACCACCAATGAAAAAACGTTTCCTTAGTTTCAAGAAAATCTATAAATAGATTATTACCGCTCCAGCCACTTTAAAAGAGGAGGGTAGCCTATTTATTTTGTTCTCAAACGCTTAGCGTTTTTTTGTTCGCCAAATCATTTGCACGTGAGTGACTCTAGAAAATTCCCACACAAAATCAAGTAAATATTTAAACACAACTATATCAGGCTTCCTTTCGTAGAAGTAATCAGTATACTTGATTTGAATGAAAAACAATCCCAACTATCTCCCTCGTATTTTAACAATTTGTTTCCTAGATTTATGCCGTCATTTGACGCAAAATGAAATAATTCAGAGAATTCACAAATGAAAAAACGACTTCGTTTCCTTCCACTGATTTATTTTCTTGGTACGACATGTTTCGACACATAGAGGTCATTTTCAAGTACCCGTATTTGAAAATGACCTCTATGTGTCGAAACATGTCGTACCAAGAAAATAAATCAGTGGAAGGAAACGAAGTCGTTTTTTCATTTGTGAATATCAACTTCCACATAGTTGAGCCTGATACCATTGAACGTAATTCAGAGAATATTTTGTGCTATTTAATATTTTTGTCCTTTAGCTGTTTGAGGAAATGAGATAGGCATTTTAGGGAGGATAGTTATAGTATATAATATAAAAACAAGAAATATTCTCGGATTTGTATTTAATTTTGCACCCATCATAAGAGGGCGAAACGCGTAGAAAAATTGAGAAAACATGTAGGAAAGTAGAAGTATTATAAATTAAAATGTTGGATACAGGTGAATATTTATTTAGCATTGGACGGTAGGCATCTAAGGATGAAACCCGAGGCTGGCAAAGGGTTCCACGTGGAACCAGGCGGCTAGACTACGTGTCAGGGTTACGGCACGCCAAAGCTCGAATCCGCTCTTTTCCTGCCGCTCCTCCAACTTTGCTCAGCGGAGTCTTCCCCGGCCCCCTCAGCCTGATATCTTGTCCATTCTCGAACCCCCTCTCCACAGCCACCACCTCTTGCTCCCGATTTCTTCCCCATTCCTCTCAGCCCATCCGACACCCGCCACCTCCTCCCCCTTCCCCACCTTCTCATACGAACCTCCGACGGATCCCTCCCAACTTCTTGACGGGGACGCTATGGGGGCGGGAGCCAAGGAGCCAAGGAGCAGAAGGAGAGGAAGAAGGCAAGGAGGGAGTTTTCCCAGAGGTCCGATCTGTTTCCGCGTCGCCCGGAAACACACGAGAAAGCCATTCGTTGGCCTCGGGAGCCACGGGACGCAAGACGGAGACATATGCGAGGGACCTAAGACATAGGGGGAGGGGAGGATGGGATGCGAGAGAGGGTGGGGGGATAGCGGGAGGGGGGGGGGAGTGGGGGAGGTGGTTGGATGAAGATGAGATAGTGAAGGGATGGGAGGGAGATAAAGCGGGCGAGGAGGAAACCACGTGAGGGAGGCAGAGGTAGGGAGAATAGGCAAGCAACACACACGAGGAAGTGAAGATGAAATCGAAGGTGATGGGAGGTCAAAAATACTATTTTCTAAGTAGTAGCTGGTAGTATCATTGTGATTTTTTACGAGATAAACAGAGAAAATGTTATTTTTTTCTAAATTTTAGCTATTTTCAAACAACTGGTGAAATACGCATATTCATGTTAATTACACAAAACTTTGTCCGTTTGACTTCTCAGTGATTAAAGTAGTTGACACAAGTATTAGTTGATTAAAGTAGTAGACTCGGATAATTTGCTTGACTCTGTTTACTAAAAACGCCTTGTCAGCAATAGATTTGTATGCTTCTTCAACAATTATTATGCTGAAAAATATGGACTTCACACCATGAACGCACAGCCGCACCAAAGCTGAGTTAATTAATCTATTTTTTGGAAACATTTCGGCAAACGGTGCAATATGTGGCTGATATGTTCTTGTCCTGAAAGAAATGCAATAGTTTGCTTTAAAATGAATCTGAATTCACGGAGTTTCATTCTAAAAGATTCATCACTAAAGCTTCCTCATGACATCATCGAAAGAAAATCGGTACCTATCAAAAATGTAACCATCAATTACGCGATAATAATTTAGGAACCACACTTTTAAGAGACAGTCTGATGAAAAAAGTCGTTTTCTAGTAGCGATGTTACCGACAAGAATCGTACGATACAACATGCAGAATAGCAATATTAACTCGATCTGGTCTACATGGCAGATGTTGCTAATATGTCTTAAGAAAGAGCAATGAGAGTAGCGCTTAAGGAAAGAAATTCACATCTACGCTTGTATTTAATACAATGGCGATCTGATGAGGGATTATCAGGGGAGTAAAATTCAGAATACAAAGTTAACGTTACACCCACATAACAGCATCTAAAACAGTTAGCCATTCAGCTTGCTCCGTTTTTCTATACAATTTGAATAGATTGGACCGAACCCCACTCACGTCATGGGCATCTTCTACGTACAGTGATAATCAAAATATCATATAATATAGAGGCACTCTGAATTTTGGGCGATTTAGATGCTCCGACAGAAAAGACAACATCGAACAGTCTATTCTGAGATATTAGCCACCCCCGAATTTAGATTTCCAGGCCGGCGTTTCACTAACTTAAATACTGTGGTCAACAAAACTGAGCATTTTCTACGCATCTATACGCAAAATTTAAATTAGAAATTTAAACAATTCAAACGTGATCGTTTAAACTTGCAGGTACAATCATTGAGTTCTATCAGTGTACATTATATCTATGCCTCAACATCCAAAGACAAAGTAATATATGTATATTATTAAATAAAGCATGATTCATTGATAAGGTACTGGAGTATTTTGTAGGTAGTGAAAATGACACGCATGTACCATGAATTAAAAACGAATGGTATGGCTTAAATGTAACAATGTCCCCAGCACGCGTCAATCGTTGGTAAAAGGCAATATTGATTATCCCACATATAACCAAGTTTAAGAAATAAACTAATTATAGGCATCGCAATGAAATGCAGGGCGTGTAGACACACCCAGTAGTGAAGGTTTTCTCACGAAAAAATGATTTCTAGTCTTGTATTTTTGAAATTTGAGTGTATTTAACACCTTATAAGTCTAGACTTCGTAGTTTTTTGTGTTCTCTGATGGACTAGAACAACAGCCGAAATTATATTGGACAATATTTCATAAATAAGAGTAGAAATTATAATATAGTAAAAAATGCAAGATCAGTATAGGAAAGGTATTGACTTCGTGAATTATTTTGAAATAATATAGAATCAATGCATTAAAAATTTAAAAATTAATCAAAATAAATGCTAATCAGGTTCTCGTGGTCATAGGGATCTTTCATTCAGTTGAAGCAGAATTTTTGCGGGCCATTTTTTACGAATCGCATTAGCTTTAATGACAGTTTTATGACGATTTTCTCGATATTTTAGCAATGGAATCCATTGCTCTGTCACATATAATTTTGTAAATATAAGTACTATAAGTAAAGCATCCCCGGGTCAAAAAGAGTCTATCAATCTCCGTACATTAGGAAAAGCTCCGCATTATAACTCTGCCTTCTATCATGCCTTACGTATCGTTCTGCCAAGATATGAAAGCATACCAAGAAATTTTCCGTCCTAGTGACAACCTCCCCTAGTCATTCATTGATCAAAGGATCGACCACCACAAAGATGTTTTTTCTCTCAATGAACCCCCGAACAACCATGGAACATATCACAAATAATCAGTATTAAATCCTCTATCTACCTAAAGAATCGTCGCGTCCTGCGCACTATGTGAAGAATCTCGCGCATACCTCCTCTGGAACCGTCAGTAAGGAGGCAACTTCAACCATTCGCGTATAAATGATGATACCTGCTGAGCGTCCACATGACATAGAAGATTCTTAAACAGTAAAGCAAACACAAAAAGATTAAAATATTCATGCATGAAGGGAAGATGACTACGGGGCGGACGATAACAGGAAATGACGGGGAAAAGAGGGCGGGGTCTTTGGAAGGCAGAAAGCCAGAGAGAAAAAAGTAATCCTATAGGAAGGTAGGATGTTTATTTCACACCGAGCAATATATTCCGTCCACCTGGGCCCGACCACGAAGGACACCGAAGGCACTTTCGAGGGGGCTGGGGGAGGGCGACTTATGGCTCCTCGGGCCCCAAAATAGGACGCACGGAATTAACAGAAGAATGGAATATCGTGATAAACGCGGAGGCAAGGGAGAAGGGGGGAGAGGTAGAGAAAGAGAGACAAAGAGTGGGAGAGAGATAGAGGGATGGCCCGCATTCGGTCAAGACTCGATGACGTGATAAAGGCCAAAAATTATGAGCCGCGAGAAATTATAAGAGAGGAAAAAAGGGTAAAGAGATGGAGAATAATGGAAGGCACTGACAAAAGGAAGCGATAAAGCATGGAGGCATTTCGGAACAGGAGAATAAGTGGGAGGGGCATATTTAAATGAAAAAAATGAACGAATCGGGTTACACGGAATGAATCAACCATTTACAAAACGAAAGAACCAGCGCGGAAAGGGGTTGGCCATATTCCTACTGTGAATGAGGATGACGAGGGGCGTTATCCAAGGAACGGATGTTGTAATGTGTTTCTTAAGTTGCTCACGATGGAGAGCCGCTTCATATCAATATCCACTGAGAGAGTAATAACAGAAATAAATAAGTCGAAGTCGGGTCCATTTTCCTTGGATAGGAATTACCAATATGATGGCAATACGCTTACTTCTCAGACTGAGTTGAATTTGTTTCGTGCCTGCCATACAAAATTTCCAGGTCAGCAGCATTGCTACAGAGTTTGAAAATGGTAGTCATTGCGCAAAATATAATTTTTAGCCATAAGGGATTTTTAATTTAAATACATATGATTCAATCGACAGAATACATCCTGTGAAAAAAGCAGGAAATTTTGAAGTACGTTAATATCGAGGAACAACAGCAGAAAACCAAGTTTGTACGGTGAACTCCGGCGTCGATACCTCGAGTGTATTATCAAATACCTGTTCGTGGGTTCGATTCCTACCTGGTTTGTTTCGGGCCATCCAGGGCATGATTGTGTGTTCTTCTATTTGAATGAAATACTAGGAATGCCCAAAAAGTAATAACCCACATTTTTTAATACATCCTGATCACAGATATCAGTGTACTGAAACGGTTATCGAGAGCAGCGCCTCTATTGGTCTCAAAGCCTTGTCAGGTTATCACGACGCTACCGTATCTTACATTTGAGAGTTCTGACCAATTTTGTGAGCTAAGCAGAGGACAGACTTGAAGATTAGGCTCGTAAATACCGATCTGACACAAATAAAGACGTGAAAGAATGTGAACTGCTCCGTAATTTCTGTTCTTTTCTGATTCATTATGAATGAAGACGCTAAGTACTTTTCCACACTACGACTTTTGACGACGAAGAAGTTATTGGCACTGTGTAAACCTGGCTCCACAACCAGAGCGAGGACTAGTGCCGACATTGTATACTCGCCAAAGTGAATCGCAGGAGGAAGGCAATGGATCTTGAAGGAGATTATGTGGAAAACTAGTGAGAGTAGATAAACATCATTCTTTCGTATGCATACTTTTCATTTTTTTAAAAGTATCATACCGGTTAAGTTAGGTTTTGATGAATGTCAGAAAATCACCTCCCGGTTTTCTACACTTTCCGGGGACTATCTATCCTTCTTCTTCATCTTCGGTTATCAACGCATGGGTTGGTTGGCAATAGCACGCCATTCTGCTCTTTGCTCAGCTTTCCTCTTCATTTCACCATATGAGACGCATCCAGATTCATTGATGATCTGCTTTATATAGCTTAATCTAGGACGTCCTCTACGATTTGTCCCCTTAATAAAACCTTCAGCTATTAATTTAATAAAATCATTGCATCGTAGAATGTGACCTATTAGTTTAAGTCTCCTTGTCTGTATCTGTCTCCAGAGACTTCTATTTTCTTGTACTCTTCTCAGCACTTCCTCATTGGTGATTCTGTCTCGCCAGCTGATTTTCTGCATCCTTCGATAGCACCACATTTCTAGGGCCTCTAATCTGCTCTTTTCATGTTTCCCGATAGTCCAACTTTCACACCCGTAAAGGACCACACTCCAAACATAAGCTTTCGTAACCCTCTTTCTTACTTCCAAACTAACATTTTTACAAGTCAGTAGAGTCTTTTTATCATTGAAAGCTAGTACGTTAAATTAAAATCTATCCTTAGTATATCCTATTTCGCCTCAGCGTACGATATACCCTTCTTCATCCTGTCCATGAAGCCTATTCTCCTTCATCCTCTTCCCCGTTTGCCCAGCATCCTTCCCTCTATCACAATCTTGAGCAACCCCTCGCCCCTTATTACATCCTCCAGCCACCTACTCTGCCGATCTCGAATTTCATTAAGAAGTTTCCTTTCCTCATCCACCATCTCAGGCACTTCCTCGTTACTCTTCCTCTCCGTCCACCTCACCTTCTCCATCCTTCTTCACACTCACATCTTTCATAATTGTAGATTAATAATTTGTGAGAAAAAAGTGGGGGAATTACTTTTTTCTCAACCATAGTAGGAAATGATTGATTAATAATTAAGAGATTATTATTACAAAGAGGAAAAGCGAAAAAAAAGAACAAGGATATTATGAAATAGGTATAAATAAAGTGAGGTGTATTCCGGCTAAGCTTATCTCTGATGGAAAATGTCTTTGACTAAATGAGCTCGTGAAAGTTGTTTTGGAATATAAACGAAATTACTACACAAAATGGAGGAGATACGTTATAGCAAACGGTCAAATCTACTACTATACCCGAGTTATTAACGGTCATAACAGTGATAAAATTTAATTTTTACGCTCAAATAACTGAATAGTTCTCCTATACATAAACGTTTATTACTTTCCGAATACTTAGGAGCTGCAAGGATCTAAATCAAATACAGTGAGACATTTTCCGGCTCTGCTAACCTCTGATGGAAAATGTAGTTGACTAAATGACCTCGTCAAAGTTTTTTGGGAAATTAAATAAATTCCTACATAGAATGGAGGCGATGCATTATTACAGATGGTCAAAACTACTAACATATATGAGGCATTAATAGTCAAAACAGCGATTAAATTCATTTTTACGCTCAAATAATTGAATAAATCTCCTATGTAAAAACGTTCATTACTTTCCAAATACTAAGGAGCTGCAAGGGTTGAAAGCAAAAGAGCGAAGTGGTCTAATAAGTAAAGAAAACCTCTCATTGAATCCCTCCCTATGTTTTCATAATACATTCTTGGGACTGTGACAACTTCATTACCCCAATGTTCTGCATAAATCGGTAATGAGTGGCTCAAAACAAAAGTTAAACATAATACAATATGTCCAATGATGATTCACGTTGAATCATAGTCTTTTGCCATTCTTCGCATACAAGCGCGTGCTGGCATGATGACTCACAATGAACCCCAATAGTTCTTCGAACAACTGTGTCCTCCCCCTTATCCGACAGTGGACCGAAACTGGGCAAGCCGGTAGAGCGTGTTGCCGGGGGAAACCTTGATAAAAAAAACAGGCGGAAATTCCACTCCCCTGACACACACGAATGGATCCATAATGTAACAACGCTAGATATTTGTAATTCCCATGCGTAGAGGCGACAAGGTCGGCGTGGTAGCCAGTTGAAGCGAGTCTAAAGGAGGTGGTATACGCTGCGTCTCCAGAAGACGGCAGCGGTTAAAGAAACGAACAAGAGGAAATGAAGGAGAGTGGATTGATCGATTGCCCGTTATTTAGCGTGGAGAGAGACCCACACACGGAGTCACCTGGGGAGGCGTAGGAGGAGAACGAAAGAAGAGGAGAGGAGGAAGGGAATGAGAGTGAGAGGTTGGAGGAAGACGGAGGGAGGGAGGGAGGGAGAGAGAAAGGGAAAAGAAAGGGAGTTGGGAATGGGTGGGGTCTTCGCTGGCGTTATAAGTTAAAAAAGGGAAGGGAGAATAAATATATATTACCTACGGTGGAGATCGCAATATGATTGAGGTGGAAAACATTTGGCACACAATGGCCTCCCGAGTGTGGGTGGGCACGCAGGGAAAACGGAGAGGGGGGAGGAGAATGGGTGTGTGATAAAAGGAGGGATTGAAAAAGGGAAGGAGAGGAGACAAGTGAAGGATTCTTCGGAGGAAGAATGGACGGGGGAGGAGAGGCAGTGGAGGGAGACAGAAGAAAGGGTGGGAGTCGGTTAGAGAAGTATTTACAATCCGGAGAAAGGTATATAATGTCGACGCTGGTTGACGAGTGGGTGGCTGTGCGAGTCCGTCTAGTCGAGGATATTTCTTCTTCCCCCCCCCCCCGTTCCCCCCCCCCCCGCATCACTTCATACCCGTCCCCTCACCCCCACGAACACCTCCTCCGCACGCAAGCCTGCTCCCTATTTCCTATTGGGGTATCATGGGCGTGCACACCGACTCCATTTAGCTATTGTTTCCAGGGTCGACTAATCATCAGTTTTGAGTTTTCAATTTTATCACCGGATGTGGAAAAAAAATCTTCATAGCAGAGCATTAGTGGTCGGAGCTAACTTGGACGTCGTTTGCAAGAGTAAGCAGCTAAATGAGGTATTTAAACTTCAACAGTTTCAACAGCTATAAATAGGAAACGTTATAAATCTAATCCTCGTGTTTTGCACCTCACTTGGGAGAATGTCTTTATGCGGACGTTTAAAAAATTGCGTGTTATTGAAATTATTCACTCAAAAAATTTATTCGCAATGTTACTTAAACTTTAAAATTTTCTCGCGCACAGTGGGAGAGCATAATAAGGTGTAACTTGGTCTATTTATGGCAAAAAAAATGGCTGGGATTTTTCTCTCCAACAATGAGATTTCTAGCCAATAAATGCTGAAGTCTGTTGTCAAATATTTTCAGGACTATCCCTACATGTAAGTACATGTTTCGGCATTAAAAGCTGAAGAATCGGATGAAATATACCGAACAAATAATTGCTTATCAGAGATCCAATTTGTTAGTGGCATGTATTTACTTGGAAAATTATAGGAATCTTTTTACGCACATCTATATTGAGTTGCTGAAAAAAATCTGATTTGCTGTCGTTTCCTCTCAAGCAGTGAACTTCTACAGAATGAAAACATTTTATTTATGTCCAAGTTAACCCATATCTCCAAGACCACATCTCACCAAACTGGGAACATTTATAATGGCTAACTGTTAAAAAGAGAGGTTATATTAATTGCGTGTATTTTTACATCAGTTATTTTTATTCAAGGAATCAGATTATGTGTTCCAATTATTTACGCTTGCACCTATGCACATAAAGTTTTAACAAGAAGCAATTCTTCTTCACAATAATATTTTCCTGGTCATCATACAACCTCATTTATCAATTTGTTTATTGTCACTGCTTGTAAAGTATGGAACTTGTTACCATCCAATGTTTAAAATTTTAATTTCATTGAAAATTTCAAATCTACAATACATGATCATTTCCTTGAAGTGTAACAAGATTATTTTGAGTCTATGAATACATTTCCAAAATATATAATTTTCGATGAAAATCATTGTACCTTTCATAGATATTGTCTCATTTACGTATATAATATTTCTTATCACATAAGTTATATTATTAAATTTACAAAAATCTGTATCATTAAATTTATATTTTATCATATATTTGCTCTAAAGGGCATATATCCGGAGCGATTAAATAAATATTTGTATTATTATCTTTTAGCCTACGATGTCTATCTAATCGTAGACCACTAATGCACTCTGAGAAACGATTCAACGGTTTTCAAGTAGGCAAGACCAATTCATCCTCCGCATTAGATAGCAACGAGGCCACTTAATAGACCAACTAGTACACTCACTCACCCGCTCATATTTCCTTGGAATGCTTTGAAGATCATCCTCGATACTATTGAGCAAAGGGAATCGTTACGCTCTGGCTGCCCACCAATTGTTGCAACACACAAGGGAAAACTATCAATGAAAATATGATATAGCACTTGTTGACGATTTATTTCACGATTTGCCGCAAATAGTATGGGATAACATAACGCCATTGTAGGATAAGGTCGTGACGCTGTGAGGGAGGGTTTAGAAGCTGCCCTAGGAAGGGTTACAGATGAACAAGCCCGAGTCTTGGACAAGGCCGAGGGTGTGCAAGGCAAGTGGATATCATCTCGGGTGCAGGGAGGAAAATGGAGGATGGTCCATTCACGATGCCTCCGCGGGACTCCACCCTCGCCTTCTGACCACGGGGCGTGTGATCGAATGTTTTCTCTCTTTCCCCACCTCGCGTCATACACAAATCTCGTATCCGAGGCGGTGTCACAGCCGACTGTTTGCCACGAGAAACCACACGGCTAAAAATGGCACATGACAACCATTGGCCGAAGAGGAACAGCCCAGCCTTTGATGGTATCGGACTCGATGAAAAATGGGAAACTGTGCGATTTCCCGGAAGCAATAAATTACAATTTATTATTTACTCAGTGTTTTACCTAACACCGAAGTCAGTTTTAAGCTTATGGATGTGGTTTAACCTAGATACCACATAGTCCAAAACAATAATGATATACGAGTAACATACAAATATTACAATTATAAACAAACAAGATGATCTATAGCGAATTAATATGCCCAGAAAGCAATAACATCCAAGGAAATTGAATGGTAGACCTAATTTATTCTTGAAAAAGGTGTAATTAAGGCCATTCTTACATGTTGTCATCGGCAAATTTTATTATGTCGTGGGTTAACACCAAATATCCACGGAGTCTCTGCATGCTATGCATAAGGAATGTTTAAATATTGTACATTGAAACTCGAGAACGCTGAGATCAGTATCGTCTCACCTTTTTTCGTAGGTTTTCAAATACAAATTTAGGTGAGTACTGATCTCTAATTCAATTGAATTGGCCCCGACATTTTGAAGTTATAAGGACTTTTGCGGTCACGAGTATCCTAAAATCAATATATTCTAATGATAATTTTTTTTCGGGAAATTTTCCGTTGCAAGTCACTTTGATCACTGGTTATTCGATTTTCGTTACTTGTGGACTACGGATGAGGCATATGGCTAGATAGTACCACTTATCGGATGATGTAGAAAAAAGCAACGAATATCCAAGTGGTACAGGGTCTAGCCCCAAGACCAAAAAATCTTTTTTTTCAATAGATCGTCGTTCGAAAAGTGGAAGTTGGCCATGAACGACAGTTTTCTTCCGTTCGTGAAGTAATGGTTTTATCAATTTGCTCTCTGATGGGCGTAAAAAGTTACTGTAACTATGCAGCTTGTTACTTTACGTCATACCGTAGAGAAATCATTTTAACTTCCACCTATGATACCTTCTCAGTATAAAGTAGCAAGTGCCTATATTCCATAGCGACCACGTAGCTAATTAGTCTCGTAATGCTCTGCGTCATGCCGATGAAAATTTATTTTTTACTGATTTATGCATCAAAGATTCCTATAATTTAGGATTTGGACATTACACACTATTTGCGAAAGTAATTCTAATTTTATACCTATGGAGCGTTCATAAGTGATGTGAACGGAGGTTATCCTCGGGTAAATGGATCGCTCGAGGAGACTGGAATGGCTCTTCAGTTCTCTCGGGTACCGTAAGATTCGAAGGCATCGGAGAACACTACATACTCCAAACATTTTTCCCGTAATCGTATTAATCCTTTTAAAAGACTGGAAGAGGCAATATACTCTTACCGGCACAGAGAGCAGCTCGCGCCTCCGATGCGTCAGGACTTCGGCCAAAGTATCGGGAAGATTTTTTCTCAGAAAATTCTGACGGGCACCGAGGAAATGTTTTAACGTCCTTCATTTTACCTCCTCCGTTTTTTGTCTCATGATTGATTGTTCAATCCTAAGATTGGTTGACTGCAGCCCTCCGCCCTTCCCAATTTAATGCTAGTTTCCTTTGTCCGCTCCTGGTATCCCATCCTATATACTTACCATTATATTAGGCCAATGAACTAATTCCTGAGCCTTCCTCTAGGGACTATTCCCTCTATTTTATCTTCAATTATGCTCTTCACAAACCCGTTTTTTGTAGTAGGTGCCAATGGTCCGTGACTTAGCAGCCTATTACTCTGCTATTAATCTCAGTCACATCGTCGGAAATTCTTTTTGCTAATATTGATACAGAGATTTTTATCAGATAATGCAATTTTTGAAAATCACATGGGTATATATTTTTAAAATGAAGTATTTGAAATCGGGGGACCATTTTAGAAAAATATTGCCAGACTTCACTAGAAACTATCCCCGTTGGGATCTCATAGAAGCAGCTGCCGTGAATGAAACTTGAGAGCAGTAATAAATAGGCATCAATATTTTGAAGCAATGCAGATGAGAGGTTAGGAGTGCGCATATTTGTAGAATTATGTCAGCACTAGCCATCACTATTCATTGATTCAAAGCGATCCACTGAACCGAATTTCAGGAGCTTGGCCTTTCTCCTTCCGAACCAGTAGTGCGCTCAAACATTCCTGCGTTCCAGGAATTTTTCCGCCCATCAGACGTCTATAAATCATTCCCAACCTTTTGATGGCTGCCGAAGGACTCTCATAACAATCCCTGCAGCAGCCTCGGTTCGCCGCGACGCATACTCACCGTACCTTTTCCTTCGGCTCCCTTGTCCAAACATCCTCCCATATTTTTTCCTCGCCGCCGATACTTCGAAGCCAGCCTCATCCAGTTCACCTCCCTCGGAAGGCCCTACCCCATCCCCAAAAGCTACGGACCACTCCTTCCCCCACGGTCCCACTATCGAAACCTTTCGACCGTTGAAAATGTCACGGGACCCATAGAAAATCGCCCCGGCCCCTCTCGAAATCCCTCAATGTCGTCACAGATGGACAACATTCCACGGGTCAGCAGCGAAAGGGAGTGGGGGCCAACGCTTCACTGGGCACGCACAAATACGAATGGACTCCGGCCCGCCCGAACAGAAATAATCACGCCCACGACGGTATTTTCAAATTAGCCTCAGGGAGCTGGACTGCGGGATCATCAATGCAGGGGTATACCATCGGGGTTTCAATATTTTCGCTTCCCTATACTCAAGCCTCCTATCGAATTCACAAGTGAAGGAGAAATGCCACCTGTGATATTTAAAAAACGAATAAAAATATGATTCTGCTGAAAAGCGGTAACACTGAACTCCATATTAATTTAACCAGAGAATGCGCATACGATAAGCCACATCGCTATGGATGAAAAAAAAATTTGTATGCTATTATTAACAGAAAATTCATCAATTAAATTTAAGCACTGCATAAGGCACTTGTGGAATGGATTACTCAAATTCGCTGAGATGTATTTAACTATTATTTTCATGCCTAAATCTATGGAATATGGGAATTTATATAAAAATGTCTTATGCATTAGGAAATTCTACTCACGTTTACGGTAAAATATTCGCCATGTATTCAAGACTCAATCACAATCACAAAATGGATAAAATATAATCAAAGAACATCAAGAAAACTTAAGGTAATATTAGCTACTTTCCAGAAATTTCTGTACATACCGAATAAGAGTTGAAAATATAAAAATGGTATTTTTGTTATCTCTGCCGGAATACGAAAAGGGTTATTGACAATTTGGACTGCATTGATAAAGTGGTTCGTGAAATAGTTTGAGATGATGTGGCAGAGACTTTCCATAAGAAGATAAATAGATCATAACAGGTAAATTAACACACTAGAGTATACCTATTAGGATTGTCTTGGGTGTGAAAAGATATTTAAGCCTTTATAAAGGTCATTTACAAGCCACAAATAAAATATAGGAAATTATTTGATTCTTCTACACGGGATTCTATATTTATCTCTTCGCATTAAATGTGACTCTATTATTAATTGGATGCCATAATGAAATGAAACTCTCCAATAGTGTTGTGAGCAGGGAATTGAGAAAGAGAAACGATGTATTATAATTGCCTAGTGATAATCATTCCGTTTAATTTGTGTGTTTCTTTATATTGTCCGAATTGAATGGAAAAATCCAGTAAAGTCTATTTGTGTGTCTTCATTCTACTCATCTCGGCGTCTTGGCAATAACCTTATACCAGTGTGACATAATTACGTAGCGCACACACGACAATAACCCTAAAAGCCACTAGAAATAACCATCAAATAAGAAAAAAAAGATAACGCTTTGAAAAATTGTCAATAAGGTAGATTTACAGTAGAACCACTCGTGCAAGAGATCAAATAAACATACAATTACCGGCACTGGTTGAGAGTTGTACTTGTGATTTTGAGTGTAGGCGATCCTTAGTCAGGAGCTGATCTTCCGTAAATCAATCAGTAGGACTCGCTGTTTTTCCCTTGCTCGATAGGTATAATCTATTACGTGTTTGGATGATTTCATTTTATTAATAATGCCTTTATCGACGTGTGATGATTTCTTGAAGTCAATTCGTACAGGCCCAAGTAAATGGTTACCAATTGTTTGTGAACGAGGTATTGTGATTCATTTTTGGAAATCTCCGATGCAGATGATCGAGGGACTAATACAGAGGGAAGGTAAAATGGGATGTGAAATAGAAGTACCACATCTACATATAACCCTGCGAGCCGCTGCAGGGACGTGTGGCAGGGGGTGTTAGGACACCAGCCGTGTAAAGATGTAAGGGTTAAGGTTTTGGGAGGAAGAAAGGTGACTTGTATTATGGAAGTGTATTTATTGAAGCTCAATTTGCATTGTGGTCGCATATTGTGCGCAGAAAGAACAAGATTATGTTCCTATTTGTTCGGCAATGTATCTCTCTTATTTTATCGCTTCTGTCAACCTAGAGATATAGTGAGGCGTCATGATAATATTCTCTGTGTCGCTCTGAAACAGGGAAAAAGGGCCACAGGGGTACTAAGATGTTAAAATGGGGACAAGATAGACCAGTGGGCTGCAGTCAACAAAACTTAGGATCGAATATTTAATAATAATCATCCCCAGACCCTCAAAGAGTAGCAAAAAAAATCGAAGGAACAGAACCATGAAGCCCTCCGCTCCTTTAACCTCCATTATTATTTTTACCACCATATTTTTTGAGCGCACTCCAGAATATATACGCCTCTTGTCTCTCTATCCTCCTGGAGTGGTACTGGTTGGTTATCTTCCGTCTCGTTCGTGCCTTTCTTCGCTCCTCAAGCACGAGGGTAGCCCAAAGGCTATTTGAAGGACCCAAGGACCCGTCCGGCATCCGTCCGCCAGGACTCCCACCCCCCCTTCTCAAGACACGACCTGGTGAGTGGAGTTCTTTCGAGGGTGCGACAGCAAGTGATGTGTGGGTGGTAGTGGAAGGGCTGGTTTCTTGGGGGGTGTAGGTGGTTGACGGGGGGGGGGGAGAAATCAGGGCAAAAGAGGGCGTGGGAGGAGGGCATAGGATGGAGAGGGTTGAAGGAAGGGGGTTGGGATACGCGAAGGGGGTCGAAAAAGACTTGGGTATGGGGATGCTGGCGGGGGCGTGGGGAGGGGGGGAAAGGGACACGATGCCACTCAAGTTGCTCTCTCACTATTCTACTCTCTACCCGGTAACAATATTCCCACTTAACCATTGGAGTGCTTGACGTGGACTTCTTCATTTGTATGTTTTTATATACATATATTTTTTTTGTTTGTTTTCCTCCACGATTTCCTTCTCGTTTCTTCACTCCCGACTCTTTGTCACCTCATGTTTTTAAAGCTCGTCTCCTTGACGACATCATTCCAGGATGCCCTCGGACGAATCGGGTGGCGAAATTACAGCAACTCGCCCCGAGTCATCGAACTATACATACGTGTCCAGTAATTTATGAACAAGAGATCCCCCAGTTTGGTCACAAAGTTCATTACAACTTTAATAAAAAACTCTCCTCAGTAACTTGATGGTACTCCATATTTTCAAAATATTTAATCGGAAATAACTTTTTAAAAGACCACACTTAACACATCTAACACAACCCCGGGTCTTCGTAAAATTTATTTCCGATTCATTACAAGATACATTGATAAATGTAATAATCGACGTTCATCTTCCACGAGCCATGAAAGTGCTGTGGGCGGTATGAATTGCAAATATCCGGGAAAGAGCATCTTCAAAATCTTTCTTCCAATCAGTATCTCACACCTTCGACTGCGCTGACTGATTTTCTCTGGATGAATAATAAAATCAAATAAATAATCGGTACTATCTACTGAAACTAGTCAATGTAAATAATTTTTAGTAACTTTCCACGTCATTTTCAGGTGTATTAAGCGATTATATAATACATTCTCAGGCTTCTACTGGTGGAACAACATTGCGATGATTTGTAAATAAATAAAATTTGTAATATTCCACAATGGTTGAAGTCAAAACCTAGGTTGGAATAATAAAAACCTTTTTTACAAAATAACATTACAAAAATAAAAACCAATTTTGGAACATTACAAAGTGAACTTATTGACAAATCAACGTATTAAGCGAAGCGTGTGTTAACCTGAGGAGGACATAAATAAATTCTAAGATGTGTTGCATTTAAAATTATTAAAGAGAAATACAGAATATTAATGTAGTGTCATTATCACATACGCCGTTCAACCACATACCTCCCACTATTATTGAATACGTTCGTTAAAACTGACGTGACATCCCTTTTTCTCAATAAAATGCACTATTCAGCGATGATTATATATTTAATTCTACTTTGAGGATTTCAGACACACGTGCTTCAATTACCAAACGAAGATATTGTTTAGGAGTATATTCTGAAATAAAATAATCTAATGACCATTGGAAATTATGTCAGAACTAATGGAAGACAATTGCGCTAGAAAAAAGAGACATACAGTCAACGTTAATTATGTGATGATAAGATGATTAAGGAATAAGTAATTTCCCCATGCTTTCATAGCATGATTAGGAATGAAGTGCCGATGTGGAAATAGGAAACGGAGTACGTGTGTCTTCTCACTTACAGAAGTAAAGAGAAAAATAGAGAAATTGGGTAGTTTCCATCATAATGCATATCATCTTCTACCTCACAAGACCAGCGACCTATCAGACTAACCCCATCCCACAAAATCGTTGGCGTCGCCTTCCCTCACCCAAAGCCTTTCGCCATCACGTTTCACTTCTCGTCACTTAAACTTCATGGGGTTATTTAAAAAAAGTGACATTATTTCCTTAATTATTTCCACTTTTCTCGAGAAATATTTTACGTTTGCGTCAGGATGAGGAGCTTGAAGTCGGGTGGAAGGGTCAGGGAGGCTCGAAGTGCTATGGATGCTCGAGGACGAGAAGACATTCTCCCCCCCCCCCACGGCCCCACGACACCCGGCACCACTTGACACGAATCTCCTCTCCCTCCCTCGCTTTCCTTTCCACCTTCAACCCCCACCTCCCCCCCAGGCACCTTTCCTCAATTCATTTTTCTTACCACGTTCTATCAATCAGTTTCCTCCTACCTTCCATTTACTCTGATTCCGCACATATCCCCCTCTCCTCCGCGAGTATGATACCAACATCTTACATTATATTCCTTTGTAAGCGAGTAAACACTTCCAGGTAGTACATTAACTATTCACACGGTTTCAACATAGAAAATAAATCAGCTATACAAGCATCATACTCATCATACTATAAAACGAAAACTAAAATCCTAGTATACGGAAGACAGAAGCTGAATGTAGAAGTCACACTGAGAGGAAAGAAATCAGAACAAGTGAATTCCTTCACCTATATCGGAAGTACCATTACATTGGCAGGAAGAAGTTCAACGGACATCATGCGGCGAATATTCTAAGCTAAGAAGGCGTTCATTGGAAAAAGATAACTAGTAGTAGTAATAGGGTGATTAGGGTGCTTCGATGACTAAGGTCATTCGCACCACGTCAGCCTAACATCAACATATCAAGTTATTTAAAATTAATAATTAAATAGACAAATAAAAGCAACACAACTCACATTAAAATGGGCGTGAGATAAAACACCAAATAATGGTTGGTCACAAACAGTTAAAAAGCCCAGACTCTTTTAAAAATAACATTATCCGACAGACACAATCAGGATCGTCTCCTAGGACGTCTCCTAGGTCTCTCCTGATGTTCAACCGGATGCGCAGAGCACGGTACCTATCACACACCGTCAGAAGGTGTCTCACAGTAATGGTAGAGTCGCAATCCTCACAGTAGGGCGGGATCTTCTCTTCGGTGAAGAGGTAAGAGTGAGTGAGGGCACAGTGCCCTATCCTCAACCGTGTGATTGCGACCTCTTCCCTGCGAGTCCTCCCGACTGATGTGGGCCACACTGATACAACCGGCTTTATGGTGCGCAACTTATTTTCTGTCAGGGAATGCCAGGTTTCCTTCCACTGACCAAAGGCTACGTTTCTCAAGGTAGCCTTTAAGTCTTCGTACGGTAAAAGACAACTTCTGTACTCAAAGAACTACTCTCTATGGATCGAATCTGTGGATCGGAAGCATGGACCATTGAAAAAGCTGACCAGAAAAGAATAGAAGCCTTCGAAACCTAGTGCTGGAGGAGGATGTTGAAGATAAAATGAACGGACAAAATAAGAACTGTTGAAGTGTACAGAGGAGCTGAGGAAGAAAAGACCATACGGAAAACTATACAGGAAAGAAGAACCAGATGGGTTGGACACACTCTGAGACGCAATGGGTTTGCGAAGAACATAATTGAAGGTAAAATATAAGGAAAAGTCCCTAGAAAAAGACGCAGAAATGAGGTCATGGACCAAATAAAGAGGAAAGTACATAGGAAGAGATACCAGGAGGAAAGGGAACTAGCATTGGATATGGAGGTTGGAGGGATGCAGTCAACCAATCTTAGAGTCGAAATACCCATGATGAGCAACGACGTAAACACCTCCTGTTAGCACATTGACTGATCGCACAGTTTAGAAAATAAATCAGCTATTCAAGCATCATACTCATCATTCCGCTCCCCCTTTCGGGAGGGGGTTCTTATCAAAGGAGCTTAATTCTCAGCTGTAAAACTGGAAAACTAACTCCAGTTTTAATAACTTCCTCCATGCTGCCCAATCACAGTAGACCGCTCTTGTCTCTCTTACATAGTAGACGCTCTCCCATTCTTAGAGTTAATATTCCCTCTTTCACGTCTTTCATGGCATTCACTCCACCGTCACGTATCTGTTAATTTTTTCGGATATCATCATTTCTCTCAGCATGTCCAAGGGAACAAAGAACTTTTCATATACATCCTTAGTCGGATCATACATTTCCCATCACCCACTCATTTCTAACCTTATCTGTCTAGGATTATACGCATAGTGATGAGAACTCTATTGGTAGCGGTGGCACACCCAAGAATATGTTATAAGGCATGGATGGCTCAAAGATTATTCCTAGAGAACTATAACTTTCGGAGCATGTAGAAAAATTACATGGTGTGTGACACCACTAATTTCCGAGAGAAACAACATGTTATATAAATGTGATTCATGTACATTACTTCATCATTGGGGTATTGGGGTATTCAAGTTTCCTTTGAATGCATCAAGTGAAAAAACTAATTGAGGTTAAGCCACAAATTCCCTTTGCCCATTATGTTATGCCCAAAATGTTGCCCATTAGCATACACATTCATACGGTATAAGAATTAAAATACTCATCGAAGAATCCTAATGAATTTTTTATTGCATGCTAAAATGTACAGTAACCCTGAAGTTGTGGCCTCACTTCAGATTTAATATTTACTAACACTCCCTTCTTTCTTTGATTACTCCATTATTTTAATTCCCATTTCTGCAACATGTTTGGAATTTATAAATCCCACCAGATTAATATTCATTAATATTTTCTACTTTTGGTCCAACACTTCAACGCAAACATATCGCTAGGCTTCGCCTACGAAGAAAGCTGTTTTCTACGCCGATCAGAGAGGACTCTTTAACTAGCACCTCACGGCATCAAACACATTAGAATCGCTAGAGAACTTCGCTCTACCACCGAGTACTCTCTGTGTCTTCCTATACACAAGTATTTGCCCGCCCCATCTAATCCCCATCGCGTTGCATCCGACCTCAACAAAATTCTGTATCCCCACTCCTCCTCCTCCTTCTCCATCACCCCTTGCATACGTCCCCGGATCACATCAGTCACATCCTCCGCATCAGCAATCACCCCGAGGCTAAAATTCTCCCCATTGCACTCGTAACTCTCTGTGCCAACCCTTTTGTTTATTTCTTCCGTCTTCGTTTTATTTTTACCTTTTCTCTTCCTCCATTTCTCTCACTCGCGGATTTTACGCGAACATAACTGTCCTTTCGCGAAATGGGTTTTTCCGTGATGTCACGCGTGAAAGAAGAATTCGTTCTCCCCGTCACAGGTTTTATAGTTTGCCGAGAACTCTCCAAGCAGTCAAGTCTCGGTTTGGAAGAAGGAATTAAGATTCTCGCTTTATTTATTCGTGTCGTTCCCCCCCCCCCCCTTAAATATCGCGGAAAGATGTCTCTCTCTCACTTCCTTCCTCGCTCTCTACTTCATGCTCGCTTGATTTTTACTGCGCAGAAAATAATTCATAAGATCGACCTCGAATGGTCCCGAGCGTTTTCATGATATCAGCCATAAATGCCATAGTTAAGTACCTTTACCCATTTCCTCGAAGGAACTTAGACTAAGCTTGGATAAATGGCGAGCACTTCCTAAAAAGATGGCATTTCAATGTAATTACTCGGCGACATTTTTAAAAACTCAATTCGAGTTGTATTGGTATGCTTGAAATTTACTGTCCGCATAATTTTTTGTTTTACTTCTCAGAACTTCATGTCAGAATCTACATTCTAGACGCAAATAAAGAAAATAAAAATATCAGCTGTTAAAATAAGCCAAAGTATCACAGTAACGGGCCAGCGAAGCTGGTGAAACGGTTTCCTATTAGATCTACAGCTCATTTATTCCGTAATTCATTATACAAAATATGAGCGCAAGTAATTTCCCGGGTAGAAGGTTGTGAAAAGCAAACCAAACTGTCAATTGAACTTAACCTTACACTATTCACTCGCTCAACCTCTCGAGGATACCGATTTAAGCTAAAGACTATTAATTTTTCGACCATAAGTATAGGCAAGGGCCTAGAATTCTATGAGTAAAAACACACATACTGACTCAATAGCGTTGAAAAAATTGGCCATTGTGTTGTTAATTTCATTCCGCATGTTCATATAATGAATGTCTACGATGTCTATGATGTTTATAGAATTACTTAGCTCACGAATTTCTCCAATCATGAAGCAGATATTATTTTCATATCGCATGCTCATAGCATGAATGGCTAGAATTATTTATGAATTGATCAAAAGAAATACTTGCTTCACGCAATAATCGACTCATGGGGCTCATCCTCGACAATACTCATCGAAAGGGCTTCGCACTCCCAGTCGACTAACATTCTAAAGGCCGTTTTCCTCAGTGGTGATGGTTCTCACCTCCCTCGAACTATGAATTCCGGGTTAATAGAAATGCTTCAAAGATATCGCCACACTCCCTGCCTCACGGCTGCGACCTAAATCCCGATAGGCGTAGTGGTGTTATCCGTTTGAAGATGAAGCCGCGCGCTTCGTCGAGGACCCTCTTAGCTGTCTCTTTTCACAGCGGCAGCAGCCGAGAGGACTCTCCTTTTGGTAATCCAAGCCCCGGCATCATCCGCGACGGGTTCCTGTCAATCTAAAACTGTCACTCACTCACTCGCTACGTACCTAACCCACTCGAAGGCCTCTTTCCTTATATTTTTGCCCCGCAGCCCTCCTAAAGGGTCGCCTCCTCACTGAACGCCTCACCGCCCTTTGCCCTTCCACGTTCCATCCTCCTCCGTCTCTCCTTTTTCCTTTTCTTCATTTTTCACGCTGCTCGCCTTTCAATTTTCCCTCTCCCATCCGACGGGAGAATCTCGCGTCTCCGATGGCGTCGCGAGGGGCTGTTAAAAACTCGTAAATTCCTATCTATGACATTCCGCGTCATTAAGTAGTTATATTACTGAAGATACCTACTGAAACGAAGCGTACATACTCTCGGAAAAAGTAAAATGGTGATAAAAATAGCCTCGGCAGTCGTAGGATCTTACCACTGACGGTTTGGAATTTCGGGTTGCGGAAGAAAAATATTTCAGTTCCGAAGTTTGAGAAATCCCTGTGTAAATGTAATGACAATTCTTTGAGTCAAATTCAGGTCATTTAACAAATACTTGTCGGAAATATGATGTAATTTTTTTTCAAACATAGTTTTGGAATGTTGGCACCAACTGGATCCACTAATTCTCCCACTTCTAGTGAAGTGCGAAAGGCAAGGGCACGAACATCTTTATCGATGCGAATAATGTTGGATACAATGGGTAACGGGACAGTTAAGTTAACATGTACATAAAAATGGTGGACGACCTGATTTTTTAAGTATTGCAAGGAATAGGAAATAAAAGGTGAAAAAGTTTAATGGCAATGATGGAAAGGTTTACAGAGATATATTTTTCGCTGAGATATGGGAGAGATCTTTACCGAGCTCCCAACGTTACCCGGGAATATTATTGCAAGCATGACGTCCTTTTTTTCAGTGCAAACTGTTGTTACCCGCTTATGCACTCATTAACCATTTTAAAATAGCTTGGGAGCCCTTGTCATCATCACCATTGGTTGTTCAGTCCTAAGATTGATTGACTGCAGCCCTTCACCCTACTCTGTCTAATGCTGGTTCCCTTACCTCCTAGTATCTTTTCCTATATACTTTGCTCTTTATTTGATCCATGGTCCACATCCTGGGTCTTTCTGTGGGGACTTTTTCCTCTATGTTACCTTCAATTTCGTTCTTTACAAATCCATTGTGCCACAGAGTGTGTCCAATCCATCTGGTTCTTCTTTTCTGTATAGTGTTCCATATGGTCCTTTCCTCTTCTACTCTTCTGCAAACTTCGTAATTTCTAATTATTTCCATCCACTTTATCAGCATTCAGCATCCTCCTCCAGCATCAGGTTTCGAAGGCTTCCAGTCTTTTCTGGTCAGCTTTTCCAATGGTCCACGCCTCCGATCCATAAAGTACTCCACTTTACACGAATTTATTCGCATAATGTCTCCTGGTTTGTAATCACATCTTCTTTGAGCACAGAAATTGTCTTTTTCCCACGAACGCCATCTTAGCTTGGGCTATTCTCCGCTTGATGCAAGTTGTACTTTTTCAGTCCCACTGAGCACTTAATAGTTGAAGTAATCGTGAGTGTTGAATGTGTTAGCGAAAGATGATGCCACTGACGTGTAGTTTCACCAATGAAACATACATTCGAGATCGTATCATGGATTGCGTAAACCTTTGTGAAAAACAGACAAACACAACGCATCATTTCCCCTCCTTTTGATTCATAATTACGAAACAAAGAGTTCTCGTTCCTGCATAAGCCTTGGCCGCCTTTGTCATAGATCTTGTGCCGACATCACACGCGGAATTACTACGAGCTCCGAACTCTTGTACCGTCGTTTCTCCCCTGGCCGCCGCACAACACTAGCCTCTGATGCACCGAACCCCAAACCCTTTCCTTCTCACCCAGGGGTCTCCTCTCATGTCACGGCCCCCGTCCCCCCTGTAAAAAAATCTCCGCTTTCCGTCACTGCATCCGAAAACTCTTCCGCGGCTCCCCCCACCCTCGATCTCTTTCCATAGCCCTCCCATTTCTAGGGATTCATTCCTATTTCGCCCTCCTCCGCACACACTCCACCCTTCACCCTCTCTGCTAATGAGGCACAGGCGCTCCCGACAGTTCTCGACCCTCCCCCTGTTTCCCCGCAACCCCTGTTCCTAACCTTCCAATGCTCCACTCAGACAGCCAGCCGTCCACCGCCTTTCTTTCGTCTGACACTACAGCTGCATGGCGGTTTCGTTGATAATGCCGCACGCTCTCACGACTCAACACGACAAGTACACAAAATATTACAATTGTAGTATAAAATACCACAAAGTCACTGTGGAAAAATCATTCAGTAGGAGTAGGATTCAATCACAGAGCACTCGATATCGTGCCAAGAAGTTCAGCTCCCCAGGTGAGGCTGCCAAACGCGAACAGTGGACTATAAAAGATGTTTGTCAAGTGTGAATCACATGATCAGTGGCGCTTAGAGCATGAACACGAGTATTTTAGTATATCATAAGGCCAGCGTCTGTGAAAACATCTCCCTCCTTAAATTCTCCATGAAATTCGCAGTGGGAGAAGACGTCTCGGTGGTTTAACTGATTTGGAGTACCAGCAGTGACATCGAGATGTCTAGGTTCAAACTAGACCAAACTAGACCATTGAATTCTTCACATTGAATCTCATGCATGTGTGCTTACTAGAGGGAGGCTCCATATTTATTATGTGACCAATTCTGAAGATATTTGAGTATATAATATAGGCCGTTTTTAGAGAGAAAATTGATGTACGTGAGACGCGTAGCAAATTTGCTTTCTTTTCATTGGTCATTGGAGGAGGCGGTAAATACTAAGGTAATATACTCCAACCAAGAGAATAAAGAACAGTAGAGGAAGGATATTTCAGTGAGATATTATCTTCCTTGTTCTCCTGATTACTTTTGAGATGGTCGCAGTAATTTCGGGGAAGTACCTACATGCTGATTTAATTTGAGCCTTGAAGGCTATATGTGAAAGTTTGGCAGTAAGGATTACTGAGATTATATCTACATAATACCCTGCCAGCCGCCGAATGGGCATGTGGCAGGGGGTGTTAGGTCACCAGCCGTGTAAAAAGTTAAGGTCTGTGGAGGTGAAATGGTGACGTGTAATATGGGAGTGTATTTCGTGGAGCTCAGTTTTTACTGTGGTCGCTCATTGTGCGCGGAACGAACGAGTTTTTGAGCCCATTTGTTCGGCAATGTATCTTTCTTGTTTTATCGCTTCTGTCAGACCTAGAGATGAAGTGAGGCCTCATTATAATACTCAATGTCGCTCTGATACACACCAGTTCTGAATTTCTCAAGCAATATAAGCCTAGCGCGTAGCCGTCGAGTCTCTTGGGGCTCCCTCTAATAGTCGTGAGAAACTGTATGTTCGCTCATAGCAGTTTTTAACGAAGCGTGCAGCTTTTATTTGTATATCGCTAATTTTTTTGGTTAAATCTTCATGAGCAGGGTCTCAAATGCTCGCGGCGTATTCAAGGTGTAGCCTAACCAGAGTGAAGTAGCATCTCTCATTTACTTTTTCATCCGAGGACCTTCCTACTATACGCTTAAAAAAACATAGTTTCTATGCTGTGCTGAGTATGTTTTGTATATGTATATCCACGATATATCAGAGGTTAAGGTAATTCCAAGATATTTTACTGTATCAGAAGATTTTGTTTACTCCACCCACAGTATAGTTAAGGCATGTAGATAAGACGTAGATTGGAAGGAAACCCGGCGTTGATATGAGAATAGCTACTCTTAAAATGGACGCCTTTCATCCGGCAGTCTAACGTCCTGTTTGACAGGTATAGCACTGTATTTGAAGTGTATTCCGTACAACATACGTCTTGGGCGAAGGATTTCAATGAAACATTCCCGACGCCACCGACACTCGCAGCCAAGCCCTATGGATGGAAAGACAAAACTATCGCAACCGCTGCAAACTATCAATTAATTGTCATTAAAATGTTTTACGATACGGCCCTCCATCGTCAGTGGTTCAGCTTGTTGCCCCGATTCGTTTTTCGACCACATGTTTAATTGGATTTGGTATTAAAATCAAGAGATACGGATCCTACCCCAATAAAAATACACAGTTTTGTCCTACAGGATTTGTACTATATATCAGGCCACATCTATCGTGTAAAGATTGGTAAATTTGGCGAATATCTGAGCTTTGAGCGATAATATTTGCGGTAAATTGGACTAAACATTATTGTCGGAAGTAAAATGAAGTGGACAAAATGACAAGTATACATATTCCGGGCCAGGTCAAATGAAGATTCATCAATGAGGAAGAATATTATTTTGGCTAATTAGGCAGGAGCAGTCGTTCCATACTCCGTATAGTCTCTTCCAGCATAAAAGCTGGACATTTCATCCGGAGAATACCCTAATGCGGGTCTAAATAAACGATTCCCGGGTGTTTGAGCCTAAAATATAGGCTCAAAAGTATAGCGTTCACGGGAGATTGCCGTTACAATTCCGGAAATGGCATTTTTGATCAATTCTAAAAATGAAACTGTTTATAATCATTTACTTTGTTAACTAGCACCTACCTTATTTACATATAGAAGTAGCAAACTAAGTTCGAGTTGGGACGTTATCCAGTATAAATAATGTATTTTCAAGTTGTGGAAGAACAACGAAGAAATGGCAAATGTTTTCATTGTTAATAAAGAGATATTAGTTTAACGGATGTAATAACTCGGTTTTACGTTCTAATCATCGGGGTTATTGAAATTTTCTAGTATTTTTGACTTATTAATGAAGAGAAACAAACTATCAGAAGAAATAATTTGATTGTACATATGCAATGTAAAACACTCTAGACACTGTCTCATAATTTTCTTCATCAAATTAAGACTTGTTATCACTCTTTGTCAATCACAGAGGAATTGTTTACTATCCCCCGACCGCCAAAGTCCTAAGACATTTTCATAGGACCTTCCAAGAGATTTTCCAGGAAACGGAAATTCAAAAATTGATTTTTAACTGCAAATACGTTCCCCGATAACGGAAGATGAGTCCGCGAAGTACCATTCCTCATCTGCGCGGAAACCGTCATGTATATGGCTTCTACCAAATCAAGGGATTTGAATAACGAGGATGGATTCTGTCCTCTGAAATTGTTTTTCGGCGTCGAAAATTCTACCACTTGCCCTTATTTCGTCAGATCTCGTCCTACTGTCGTCTTTTCTAATGGCCTATTGTCGAAAGATTGCATCAAGAGTTAAATTTGCGTTTGAAGTGCTGGGAAAGCAATGAATACTTCTGACAGATTATCTATCTCAGATCTTGGGCGATATGAAGGTGCGATGATAATATATAAGTGCTGCGTATTTTATTACTCAATTTCCTGGGCGTGTTAATGTCTCCTTCGTCTTATTCCCTCAAAACTGCCACGATGGATGCTGATAAGCCACCGCCGTGAATTCAGAGGCCTGAGGCCGAAGAATGTATAATTTTTTAATCTCATAATATCTCGCGGGGTGTTAAAATTCATCCTAATTTAGCTATATAATGAATGGTTGGGGGAAGAGTTATGCGAGAATAACAAAAAAATAAAGCGAGAGACCACCATTTGACAAGAATGATTGTTATCAATTTATATGCACCACCAGAAGCCTGATTCTCACAAATCACATAGCAGAAGTCTCAGGTGCAAGAAAAGTAAATGTCACTAACTGGCCACGTGATGCGTAGCTGCTTCGTCTTCATTGCATAATATAACATTATCATGACCACCACTATGAATAATGAACACGTCAATCTTAGACGGCTGAGAAGCGTCCCCATTGGAAATATAACTTCTAAGAATCTTCTTATCCCACTCGAGAGACTGATAAATGAACCATTAACGCTTCTTTCATTGAGCAAGATTCCAAAACGATAGATCATTGACGCAAGAGTACTGAGCCAAGGAAAAAACAAACAAATAGAGGTAATTCAATAATCTGGTATTAAAATATTAATTCAATAGTTGGGTGATAAAATATCATCAGTCTTATCAAATCTACATGGTAACACTTTAAGAAATTTTGTTTTACCCATTCAGCCATCACTTAATTGGTCTTGGTCAAAGAAGATTGTTGTTTTACTATAGTATGATCAATAAGAAGTAGAAGAATAACTTAAAGCAAATTCAGAAATCACAGTTCGGCACAATGTTATCCCCAATAAAATGTTTAGCTTGCGTTTCATGCAATAGTTGCATAAATTAGGCAAAATGTCCAATATTTGAAATAATCATAGCTAAAAAATGATACGCTTATGTTATTTCTCACCTTAGAGTAAGAAAGGAAAACTACCGGCCATATAAGTTCATCCAAGTGCACTCGGAACATGAAATAACATTAGGATTACTGAGGAAAACCTCTTCATTTCTCATTGCTCTCTTGTTTGCGTTCAATTAAGAGCATTTGGCCCTTAAGAGCCCACCTCTGAAATAAGACAGGCTAGGGTTTTAACAGCATTACTTCAAACATTAGGTGGTTTTTAGGCTTCCACATTGTGTATCAATCTAAAATATTATGTACTTGGGAATATCAAACCCTCAGACAATCCTAAATGAATTGTCACTCAGTAAATTCCACATTTCTTAATCTCCTGCCATGATTTCGACTATAAATGCAAATATCAAGTTGTGTAATTTACAAAGTTTGTATTTACACCATTGATTATGTCGGAAAGAGTAGCTTTCATCCTCTTTTGCCCCTTGATGGAAACTATCAACCCGAATTTGGGCACGTGGATATAAATCTGACCGCATATTAAAATTAGGATAACATGTGTCAGATAATTTGGAGAAAAGTCGTTTTTCTCATAACGCCAAAAAACTGATTATCTGATAACGCCTTGGCGTTAAGGTTTTGTTGAGGTTAATCAAATATCTGACTGATAAGTAACTGACTGCTTCATACACAGTTTTGATATTTCACATTTTTCGAGTAATTAACTCGAAATAGCTGATTTGCAATTCATTCGGAAGACCGAATTACTGCATAGAACTTAATTTATGAAATAAACCCGTAAATGCATGTTTTACTTTCAGGAGTTTTTATAAATCTGTGCATTTTTTCATGTATGTAACGTAGTTATAGCGAAATATCATTTCACCTAGAAATCAACGAATTATGCCTCTTTGCAAGAAAAATATCCCACCCTTCCAATGACACCAAAAATTCAACCCCTTATCACATTACATTCCGAGATATTTGCCGAAAATACCAGCCCTTTTACATGGGAAATGGTACGCGTATGCACTCCAGAGAGAACTATTAAAAAATATGAGGAATTTATATCACCTAAATCTGGCCAAAAATTAACAGTGTGTAGTTTGTATGTTTCATCAACTATTTTTGAAAATTAATCATATTGTCACCGCAATAAATTCTTCGGTACCACAAAAAAACCTTCCGTTTTGAAGGATTTTCAAACGTACCGTGTGAAAAAAATGAGTCAAGTGAAAGACTTATTTAGATATTTTCATTTAATTACTAACAATTTCTGTCATATAAAACTATATCATTGCGCCATTAGTAATGCAATATTTTAATCATTTGTCCTACAGCTGGTTAAATCAAAATGTATCATTCGAATATGGTCTATTAAGACTAGAAAACTTTCTTGCTCAAACTACCTTACCTAACCCATACACACGTTTCGCGTATATGATAACCTCCTAATTAGTTCCCAAGACTAATAGCGAGATACAAAGTATTTAAGGCCAGCCGCGCACACGGCGGTGGAATACAATGAAATTGTCATGAGAAATAAATCGGCCTGGAACTGGACTCGAACCACGAAGCTTCAGATTTCCGGGCCAATGCGCAGATCACGTCGCTTCCTAGTCCTCATGGTTTGTTTTCTGCTGAAATGTCGTTGCCGGTATTCTAGAGTGGCGTTAGTGCATATGCCTACGTCTACCTACTGCCTTGTATCTCTGGGCAAGGAGTGATTATTCGTTAATCATATTCTAGATATCTCGCTATGAATGAAATTGTCGTGAGAATAAATCGGCCTGGATCGGGAATCGAAACACGGACCTTCGGATATTAAGCCATGAGGACTTGGAAGCCTGGATAGCGTAGTAATCTGCGCGTTGGCCCTGAAAGCTGAAGGTTCGTGGTCCGATTCCTGATCCAGGCTGATTTCTTCTCATGACCATTTCAGTGATAGCGAGATATCTAGAATAAATCGGCAAGGATCGGGAATCGAACCACGGACCTTTGGATATTTAGCCATGAAGATTAGGGAGCCTGGATAGCGTATTGATTTGCGTATTGTACCTGAAAGCTGAGGGTCCGTGGTTCGATTCCTGATCAGGCCGATTTCTTCTCACGACAATTTCATTGATAACGAGATATCTATAATATATTTTACGTATAATCACTCCTTGTCACACATGCCAGAGATGCAAGGCAGTATGTAGACGAAGGTATATGCACTATTGCCGTTCTCTAATACCGGCGGACTAAACCAAACCATGAATGGGGCGCAGGAATGCCAGGGAGTTCGGACGCCCATGTCCCTTTCTTCATCTGGTTTTCGCCCGGATTCGTCACGGCACCTCCTCCTCCATCCCTCCCTCTTTACCTCCTCCTCCGTCCTCTCACCCTACATATTCTTCTTTCTTTTTTATTCCACCGCTTCCCTGACCCACCCACCCCCGCCCAATCCCCCCCAACCTCCTTCTCGCGCTCCTCCCCACCCACCCACGGCAACTCTCCCGCGAGCTGCATAAACAACTCCTTTGGGTCATCAATAACGGCGGAAGCCTCTTTCCAACAATGGCCGCGGAACCAGGGAGGGCGACACCCACACACTCACATACATATATATACACATACATACCTCCGTGTATATCTATATATACATAAACACACACTCGCACAAACACAAGAACACACACAACTCCCACGAACGCACCACGGCGTTAAGGGAACACAATGGGGAGAGGAGTGAGAAATAGGGGGGGGAGGAGGGGAGTGGGGCACCCACGTGCCGACTCTTAAGCCCCACCCCCTTTTCATACCACCTTCCTCCCCGCCCCCCGCTCCTTTCTCTCGGCATGCGTGTGTTTTTAGAGGAAGTTTTTGAACCCCTTCCCGAAAAAAAGGGAGGAGATCCTGGACCCTCCCCTCTTTTTGACTTGAGGCAACCCTTCAGCCATTCTTTTGGGTCCAGTGACGTTTGTCCCTTATATTATGTAATGACCAGGTCTCCGTGGCGTTCTCTCGGCTCGCTAGACGAATGGCCGAAAGCGCGTCCACGGATATACGGAATCACCAACGCTAGTGGAGGTTAGAGGCAACGCAGTCCGCTCAAAGCCGGGGGCATATTTTAGCTTTTGAATAGGTGTTACGACAGCGTGAACTAATAATGAACTTAAACGAAATCTCATACTGATTGTTAATAAAGTTAAAATTCGGGGCGAAAGCCCAAAATGCCGTCCACTTCCCTACTTAAACAACTAGCATAGGAACCAACCCTAGGCCGGATAAATTAATCGCTGGTGTATTTTTTAAACACATGAAATGGTTTCGCAAACTCTTGTATTTTCTCAATATTTTAGCATTTGAATAGGTGTTACAGCAGCGTGAACTGATAACGAACTTAAACGAAATCACATACTGACAGTCAAGAAGCCAAAATTTGGCGCGAAAGCCCAAATTTGTCGTCGAATCCCCTACTTAAACAACAAGCATTGGAACCAACTCTAGGCCGGATAAAATAATAGCTGGTAAATTTCAAAAACACATCATGAACCGGTTTCGCAAACTCTGGGATTTCCTCAATATTTTAGCATTTGAATAGGTGTTACAGCAACGTGAACTAATATTGAATTTAAACGCAATCACATACTGACAGTTAAGAAAGCCTAAATTCGGTGCGAAAGCCCAAATGTGCCGCCGACTCGCATACTTAAACTACTAGCATAGGAACAAACCATGAATAAAATAATCGCTGGTAAATTTCAAAAACATATCATGAACCGGTTTTGCAAACTCTGATATTTCCTCATTGTGAAAACCAATGCAGTTACATTTTACCGTCGATAAAACTCGCGTAAACTGACCAAGTCTTACGTAAAACAATACCGAAATTCTTAGATAACATCAAGTTTGCCTAATGGTTGTCTTTTAGTGGTCAAGGTGAACCCAAAATGATTGCATCAGGCCGAATATGCTATTTATTCTTTAAAAATCAAAGGAAATTATTGTTCAAAACATTTTCATATAGAGGGTTGTGAAGACCAAACCATTTTCACTGGTTCAGGTGTGAAACTGGAGGCATTGAAAACACCTTAATCATAATATGACTCCTGATCCAAATGGTTATATATTAGTACTAACTATCTGGAGAAACTGGAACTGGGTAAAGAGTTGGTGAAGTAATTTGGATGGGTACAGTGATTTGGAGTGAAAGCGAGTCCACTTGTTTTCCCTCTAAAGTTTTTTTCAGAGGGTTGAAATCCATTTACGGTCTGAGGTTCGAACTCCCTTTACCGGACTACCAACTAAAATTCTCCTTCGGCTCTAGCACGGAACCTTTTGTCACATTACTTCGAGCTAGGTCATTTTTCATTATTCCGCCGGGTATAAAGTGTCTATATTAACCCATTTGGTCAAGACGGTCGAGGTCTGCCTTCTTTGCTGTCAAAATGTTTTGCATATCTTGCCACTAGGTGCCACCGATGAAAGTAAAGTCCCTTGTTGGGCCCACTTATCGTATGAGAAGAAGGTATGATTCGCGTCATCAACTTTTCCCAGACGATACAGGTATTCATCTGACAGTGACTTGCTCATTTTATGCAGAATCTCCTACAAGAGTGGATGAATTGTTTATCACTCCGACGAGGACCTCATGATCGAGAAACTAAAATTGTAACAATTTCCATAAGTAAAAGCTTTACATTCAAGATTCACCCTGCGTTCTATTACAAGGGATCATGGGAACAGCTTTTTTGTGAGCGAAATAAAAAAAATAGTAGTGTTAGAAATATTTTTGGAAAATAAACCGAACTAGGTGCAGTAGGTTTCCCAAATGACGAAAGTCATTGCCAAGCAGGCAAAATTACAACGCCGAAATTTAATGACGTCAAAGGTGAATCAATAGTTTATTTAGATGTTTTATTTGAAACGTTTCAAATTTATCTCAGCTGATATTTCATTAATTGAATCAATTTAGATGCAACAAAGATTAGGCAAGTGACTTCAAATGTAGATGCTATCGCATATTCATTTGACATTTGATATTTATCGATTATGTTAATTTCAGAGGAAGGGAAAGATATTACGACTCAAACAATAAACCATTCTCAGGATTACGCCATAGCAGATTTAACTTGCAAATAAGCCTATAATATGCAGTGACGAGACTCGAGAGAAAACAACATACTCAAATGTTTGTCACGGTTATATTTCACACCATAGCCTGCAATGCAAGAAACCATATTAAAGTAATGCAATTTGAAATTTGAATACGCAATATTTTATGGCATACTTTAATATTCACTCTGGGAGTGCCAATTTAAAATGTGGAATGAGTATATGTCCGTTGCAAGAGCTAATCAGCAGTACTATTTCCTGGAAAACAGGTGATGTAAACGAATAATGCTACTATCCGTAAGTCTAGCTGTCTCTGTCACCGTTTGAGGAAGCAAATTGAGCAAACCTGTATCCATAAAGGCTTTCCTTTGGCGAATAAATGTTATTCACAGCAGCTATCTGGCAATATTATTCACCACACCTGCGTTTATATTAATCATCACGCCTTTGAGCCAAAGGCGTTTACTCAAAGCCGATCAAAGATATCCGTCTACGGCAAAGATAATCCATCAACAGAGTTGATCTTTTAGACCGGCGTTTCCCGGGGAGAGTTCTGGAGGTAAATTTTTCTACGCTTCATGATTTTCTCTCATACCATCACGCAGTCCGCCATGTTGCCTCACCTGATTCGTCATTGCCATCACTCAAGGCTCGCTTCCCACAGTCCATTTCATCTCCCCTTCCTTCGATTTTTAAGTTCTGATCTCGACTTGGCACTTCCTTCGTCTTCTACATGAATCCATCCTTCCATCATTTTGTGATTCAACTCCCTCGTTCCTCCTGATATCTCCTCTCTCTTTCTACTCCGATGCTCTCGTTACTTTTAAGAGAGGGTACTCGGCATCCTTCACCTTCTTCCATCTTCTTACGTCTTTGTCCTTTCCTCATTCTAATGGGGACCTGCTACCTCTCTGTGCTAGTATAGCAATGTTCTTTGAATGCAGGGATAGGAATAAATACATCGACTGTAGGGTGTGTCGACGGACGTTTTAAATTAAATTAAGAGTGGAAGGTATTACAATAACCTCTTCAGTTTTTTGGCTATGGTAATTTGATACTTTATGTTTGTCATATAAGTTCCATTTACTGTGGTTTGATTTTGTAACTGTTGCTGTAGAACATAAATTATGTTGGATTAGTATTATTTTTAAATATTTTTCCTTTTCGTATATGATGTTTATTTTATTTTTTATCTTTCATGTAATTATGTGTTGCAAAAGCATAGTTTCTATTAGTACAAATTTTCTTCATGAGTATGCATAGAGTCTACAGTATAATATTTGCATCTTAAAATCAGGTCTATGCAAGCAAAATGTCTCTTATACCTATTGATATTCAAATTGAGTCAACTGTAAACAAGTTAAGCTTTATATATTTATTACTCAAATTAACGAACATTTGCACTTGATAACTCTCTAATTTGGCTCGTAAAGTATTTTCACCCTGATGAGGCGAAATAAACGTAACGGAAGCTTGCCAAATATTTCTTGAGGTGTGTTTTTCAGGAAAATACCTGCACCAAAACTATGTTGGTTTAGGATATCTTCTCCACCGTGAGAAGTATTTTGATCTCAAACTAGATCATCGCCGAAAGTACCCGTTATGATTTACATGTCAAATTGAGAATTTTATGTTTCCAATTAAGTGACGTCAATTTAAGTATAGAGAAACCCAACCACTGCCGATAGCCACAGTGTATATGTGCAATATCCAAAAGAAGCCAATTATCCGCTAGGTCTTCATTTTAAAACAAGATAGATCAAATTTGCTAAGTGGGCTGTTACCAACTAGTCTACTCAAGTTTCCTCTTCCACAGTAATTTTTGAAGTTGCAATCCCCAACCAGGAGGATAATTATCCTCACCGTGAAGGAAGGTACTGTCTCGACTAATCCAACAGTGCTTTAATGAAGATAACTCAGGTATTAAATTGCTGCGACTCCTTCCTTTGAGTTATTCGTACCTCTTCTCTGATACCTCAAATATCATAGAGACATGGTGAGTCAGAAGTTTCCTGGAACGCACGGATTGGAATGCTTGATAGGTATCAAGATTCATTCTTCCTAAATTTGTAGGATATTATCTCTCCGTCTCAGACATCTAGGATTAAACTGAAGTGCGCGTTGAAATTTGGATAAAAGAATACGGTCAATCGGTATGATCCATCTCATAGTGATCATATACAACCAATGGTTCCAAAAGATAAGTAAGTAGATTTTTACTGTTGTCGCACTAAATAAAAAGGGACATTATGCCGGGTGAGTGTCAATGGCTCATACAAATTAGCGATTCATTCGTGGATACAAAATAAGTACAGGGTAAGAAGACTAGGATTTTCTAGGCAAAGATCTAAAGGAATGAACGGGTGACGAATTATGTCTCATAATTTGGTCCACCCTTGAGATTAAAACCTCAATTTTCGCTATGGAGATATTTTATTGTACTGCAAGAGTAAAATTAACTCTGTTCCTATAATTGTTAGTCTTCTTTCAATCTATTGCACTTTATAAATCAAAAGACAAGTACTTCATATATTACAAATTTTAATGATAATTCAACCAGTTTCCACGTTCTGTAAACAGCTTTTAAGCTCTTGAGAATGATGCAGGCATAGTATAAAAACCGGCCGAGGTACTCAATAAAGAGTAGAATATGTGATGAATTATTATTTTGATTTATAACATCTCAAATCCATAAAGTGATTCGCAAAAAAGCCTTGGGTCACAAATTTTTTTTGAACACACTCTCCTTCACCCTCTCCATTACGTCCTGTTTCTCTATAATATACAACATAACAAACTCTTCACGCGACAATTCCACCCTCCACCCTGTAAAGCCGATAAAAGAACCCTATACTTCCCCATCTCGAACCCATTTTCTCCGTGTCCTCCAATCATCCTCCAGCACACTACACGCAACCTTACCTTAGCCTCACCACTTCACTGTGGGCTTTAAAAGTACGACCCACCTGAACCCAAACCCCCTTTGCCCCATCACTCTCTCCGCCGCTCCTCCTCCTCCTCTCCACGACCCCGCCACTCCACACACATCCTCCGCGCCTTTCCTTCCCTCCACCGAAACATCCCTCCTCGCCCATCGCCCGCGGAGATGAAGCACTCCACAACTCCTCTCTCGCCCTGCTCTTCACTTCCCTCCGCCATCCCACCCCTCCTCGTACCAGTACTCGACGAAAAAACCTCTCCCCCCCTCGCCTGCACCCACCCACCACCAGCATACCTCTCTACTCTGCCTCATCCCTACCGCTAACGCGTCTCACCTCTCGTTTCCCTAGGTAAGCGCGTGCTCCTTAGAAGTACATCTTAAAAAAATACACATGGATTAAGTATCCACACAAACGCTTGTTAGATATTTCATGCGCAAGTTAACATGCCCACGTACCGGTGAGGCGAACTTCCGTATTCGGCGTTTTCCTAACCGCAGGAGAAGATTAAATGGTGCCAAGAGCAAGCGATATGGGTTTCCCATCAGAAAAAGTACGCTTCGTGATTTTTCAAGCTTTTTTGGGCCGTAATTTTGGTGACAATTCCACTTCTAGAGAAATCTAGAATATATATAAATATATATATATATACAATCTTTCTCTGTAAATGATACTTGTGGTAAAATATTTGTGTTGGTACGGAGGCTTCTGTGGTGATATGATGAGTTCCGTTTATTCGGGTTTTTCCCTCGATGATTCATTTTTGTGGATAACAGTTACGCTTGCGTTACAGCTAGCGTCGTCAGGTCCTGAACCTGACCAGACGACGCTATCTGTAACGCAAGTATAACTGTTATCCACAAAAATTAATCATCGAGGGAAAAACTCGATTAAACGGAGCCCAATTATTTGGGTTGTTTCAATGAAGTGCAAGGATAATTAAAGACAGTCTACTTCCACGGAATTCAGACGAACTGTATTGTATGTGCGTTCCTATTATTTTTTAGTCGACTTCGATTTCTGCTTAGTTTTCATTACTCAAGATGATTATAGGTTTGCAAATGCTGTTAACTCCTAGACATCCATTACAGGCCAGTTCCGCCAGTTATCCTCGTACACACAATCATTTTCATGCGCTTGCACTTGTGTGCTTCTTCTCACTCTTTCAATCGCTATATTTCTTGCTATATTTCAGTCAACAATTCCTTCTCTTTTTGTCCATAACTTCTTTCTCTTTCTCTCCCATTTCCCACGACCACTCCACTTCCAATCTCTCTCCCTCTCTGTCTGTGCACCCTTCGCTACCAACATCTTTTTACGTTTCCCTCTCGCAAATCCATGACCCGAGGCGGTCGCGACCTCTTCACACTGCATTGTCACTCCAATTTTTTTTATACCTCGCTCTTCACCACCCCACCTTCCCTTCATCCTCCTCCTCAGCCACGTTCCTCGGCAATACATAGATGGAATATCCAGGGACATACGGAGGGGGCAGGGAGGGAGTGGTGGGGGACGAAGCGGGGGCAGTGGAGGATCCTCAGAGAGAGAGAGAGAGAGGCGTGGGGGCAGAGGCGGGGGCAGAGGGATGGATATGGAGTGGTGGGGGCATCTCCGAATGTCGGGAGGTGGTCTCCAGGAGAATTGAAATGAAGAGTAAAGACTAAAGGATGGAGGGCTTTGGCTTCGTCGTAAATTAAGAGACAATACCGAAATGAATAATTAGGAAATGGCCTCGGACAAGCAGTGCGTGCGCAAATCGCTGGAATCGTGTGCCCCTCCGCGTCCGGATTTGGAAAATGTCGGTTCCTACACTTAATGAGCCGTGACTTAGATGAGAGAGAGGTAACTGGGTCAAGTTTTTGTCATATTTAATTGCAGCTGCAATTCTGTGATGCTGCAAGGCGAAATATTTTGGGAGCATTATCTTCGCCGTGACTCCTCTTGCAATGGTAGATTTTTTTCGACCCTCTAGAGAGTCAAGAATATCAGTTGTATTCGTCTCCGAGATTTTTCTTGACTCTACTTCTTTTGATTCTGCCGTTAGTGCATCATGTCCTCATTAGGATGAATGAGCTGATGACACAAAATAATTGACGACATTTTTTGAAGTGAATGATCTGAGCTCTAATAATGGAAGGCTGAAAGATAAGAGGCAATTTGGCTCACAAGAATTACCTAAGACTCGCTTAATAACGGGAGCAAAGGCTTCTGAAGTGGCTTGATATACGTCAGCTTGATGTGCATCAGCATTCAGATGATAGCAGTTTCTCCAGTGAAACTGCTGTCACCTAAACGCTGATTCACCCATTTGCCCCCGAAGAAATAGGGTCCGACTTGGTTAGTAGTATTAATAATATTCACTCTAACACTGGATTTGTCCTAGCAATCACTTAATCATTGCACCTCTCCAATTTAATACATATTGGTGAGGATTGTAGCTAATGAAAAATGACTGATTTTTTCTCTGCGAATACATGTAGTCAGACCATAAAATTATATATCTAAATTGGTATTCATGCTGGTTGTTTTTATTCATTAAAATCAGGTATATTTCCATAAAAGTCCAAAGATACCCTTGACAAATATGGAATTCATTAGTCACTGACAATGAATGAATATAGAAATTTGGATACTAATTTCAATTTAAATCAATGAATGATACATTTTTATAAGCTCGGATAGTCAACGAGATGCATTTGATACGAATCATACGTAGGTACATGAAACGATGACTCAGAGTAGAAGTATACTCAACTTTCTCGAGTACATATAAAAGCACTTAAGTAATAACGACGATCTTTAGGCTCCATTTTCAATTCTGTTAAAAGTCATCTTCTCATAACAAAATCATACTCTGAAAATGTATCCTTCAATAGGAGATGACCATTATACTAATGAAGACACCGATGCTGAAGATAATATTAAAAAGTTTCTCCTACTGGCAGTGTTCAACGCAGTAAACCAAAGAAGCTCCACAAAAGCTCGATGGGTGAGGCTAATGGTTATCCACAATTTCTAAGGCAGATATTGCCAGACAATAGATTCTTGGCACATTCATGATACTAATCTTGTAACTAAGAAGTAAGCGATAATACAAATGACAGAAACCTTTGAGTCTGTAGGTTTTGAAGTTCTTTCAGGCGTGGACTTTAAAATTGCACGCATTCGGTGAAAATTTGCTTTTATTCTGGAAGAGGGAAAGATATTTTTGGACATTCATGGGTATGAACTGAATAATTTTCAGTTAAATTTTGTCTTATTCTTGCTTCATTTTTGAGGAGGAAACCAAACTAAAATGCAAAGCCATAAGTAAGGAGACTCAAGTAACGTCCTTGATACGTCAGTTGCCCAGCGCGTAAGTCATTTGAATAATGTGCCCTAATTACAGCATTGAGCTTCCATACTGGAAAGGATGGCAATCGCCAAATAGCCACTCATATAATGACGCTCTGGTACGTTTGCTGGCTAAAGTATTGACTTCCTTTCCCTCCCATCAAGCTTGAGTCTCGGCATAGGTGGTAAATTTACGCGGGAAAGTAGATTTCCCACAGAAGTGCTATTTAAGGAGAATTTCAAATTTAGTATCGTGCCCCTCAAGATGAGATGTATAACAGAGGAATCATTTTTTTTAGTGTGCACTGTTCACACGCTGCGTTTTTCTATATCCTTCTCCTACTCTCAACATATCACTTCCTTTACCACTATGTTGACCCCCTACATTTCGAGTAGTCGGGCGGAGGACAGTAATTATCCAGGTTGGTATTAATCCTTTCATATAATGGTAATTACAATTGTGGTACTGAGGCTAGACTGAGTCTGCAGTACCTATATGCTTGATTGCCGAAAAACTCAGGGGCACAATTATAATTTCTGTGATTTTGGAGCAATTCTGTCACCCTGGATGGCTACATTTTCTTCCGAGCGACTTCTGGAGGCTTAAAAGCGCAAGCGATCGTAGTTGTCGGTTACCTCCCTTAATCACCGCTAAAACCACGGGACAAGTGTTACAAGAAACTTTACGTCAGGGTAATTGACAACAATGGTACAGCATCCCATTTCACGTAATCGTTGGTTTATCGGCAACCAGTTTCCGTCACGAATACCAAAGAGTGTTTCCTTACCGGAGACAACAAGAACTTCATCTCGTATCCTATTCACGGCAGTCTCTTCTCCGTCCTCCCTCTTGATAGGGATGAATAGGTTCGAGGAGGGAGGGGAGCGTGAAAAGAAAAAAAGAAGAGATGGGAGACAAAGAGGGGATGAGGTGAGAGGCGGGAACACTCGGTAAGCGAGAGACCGGGAGGGGCACAAGGGGATGGCGACAGGGGAGAGAACACTGGAACAAGCTCCCGTCAAGTAGCACTGAACAACGAACACTCGCATTCCGTCCCCTTGAAGGCGAAAGAGAGCAGAACGCGATGTGAACCCATCCCGATTCTTCTTCTCTTTTTATTTGCCATTATTATTTCTCCTTTAATCCCGCCCTCTCCTCTCGTCGTCTCCGAGGATAATATTTTTTTCTCTTTCCCTCTGTCTCTCTCATCCCGTTTGGAAGGAGCCCAAGCACTTCCTCCTTGACTTCAAGGAACGGTGATGATGATGATGGCGAAGCACGGAGGACATGTTCTGAGGGGGACAGGGTTTGAGGAGGGACGCACGAGCCGGGGTGTGAGGGCGAGGATTTCTGATTTTGGGAAGGGGTCGGGAGGAAAATACCATCGGAGTTGCTCCATCCATTCCCTGCCGTCACCGCCACCGAACCCTCAGGCCAGGTTTTCAGTCTGGTTCGTGAGAGATGAGCGATGGAAGACTGGCGGCATGCCTAGGGACAGGTATGGAGCAACTTCGATGACTGAGTGGCGGGTGGCAATGAAAGCCGAAGCAGACCGAATATATATAGTAAAAGCAAAAGAACCTGTCGCACTTCTGCGCGGCGGGTGGGAAAGGTAATGTGGAGGGAGTGAAGTGAACGGACGGAGGGGAAGGTAGAGAAGGGAACGGCTGAGAACGAAGCATGGGAGCCAAACTACTTCGCCAATCACACACACAAACACAAGGATAATAGGCAAATGGTTTTGCTTCATCAATGTCATACTTCACCCGTGCACTTCCCTGCCACGTACAAGGAGTGGTAGTACGAATAAAATGCCGCAAACTGGGCGCCAGGTAGCTGTTACACATGGAATTTACCGAGGCGCAAAGGTTGGCAGCAACTAGAAAAGGTTCGCTCACTGACGCTCCACCATTTTCAATCTTCCTCCCCTGCCAGGCAGGGTTTTAAAAGTTCTGAGGTTCATGTCACATAATCGTCCACGGCGTAGCGCCAGTTTATTTTGCGACTACTATACTTCAGCTGAGTTTAGACTGAATAGATTTTGATGGACACCAAATATCGTTAATCCTCTATAATCTTATTTTTTTGTTTCTTCTGCAAGAATCATAATAAATTTAACATAGACATTCATTTACTTTTGCATAAAAATTAACTATTTTTTATGTTTAAATAATTATTCGTAAAAATAGGCACTGTGATGTTCTGATGAAGGCTTCCGCGGGGCTTTGATGGAGGTTGATTCCTTCTTTCGGGTTTTCCGCCGCGTTGGTTCATGTTGAGGACAATATTTCGCCGGCTGTCCTGCTGGCTTCCTCAGGTCCATGTGACAATGTCATGCTCAGGTCCATGTCTTCCTCAGGTCTTCCAGGCATGTCTTCCTCAGGTCCATGTGACAGGTCACATAGACCTGAGGAAGCCAGCAGGACAGCCGGCGAAATGTTGTCCTCAACATGAACCAACGCGGCGGAAAACCCGACAGAAGGAATCAACCTCCATAGGCACTGTGACTCGGAAGTTATAATGGTATCCAGGGGTATTGAAGTGTAAACAGAGAATAAACACATGTTCATATACTATGTTACCTCCAAGTCACAGCGGGTTATAGGGGGTTAATTTTTCAAGATATATTTATGTTTTCAATACGATTATGTTGGCCTTATTGTCATCTTTAAACTATTGTATATAATCAATAAGCAGGGTGGTACTTACGCGTTCGTGTGAGGATTTTCCCGCATCATTAGGTAAGTAATGTGTGAGCTCCCCATGATAACCAATCTGAGAGGATTTTTCACCATAAAGTTCGGGAAATAAACCTGTATTTCCCCGCTTTTCGAACTACGAAATGATTTCCATGATACAAGCGGCTCGATATATAAGTACTACACCTTTGCCGATAGAGCCTTATCACTAGCGTCACAATTTGTCAGGCCCAATCACGATGGTTAAGTGGATGAGACGAGCCAACGGGTAACGTCCCATGAGCTGAGGCTTGTACGACGGATTACGCCCAAGTTTTGAATTTTCATATACTTGCCCATTTTTTTAAAAGAGCATGGAAACAGTTTTAAAGACGAAATTATTCAATAAAAATAAATTTTCCTTAAGTATGTGTTAAAGATTTGCAATAAAGTTTTAGTTTAGTGCAAGCGGCCCCTCCACAGTCACCAAGGACATTTGGGAGCGCTGAGGCACATTGAATAACTAAAAATAGCCGAGTCATCAAAAAATGCTGCATCCCGATATTCTACTGAGACACAATTACATGTGATATACGATGCAAAAGAGCTCAAATTATGAGACGCAGTAAATTTAGTGCATGAATATCGTCCTGGAAGTATCGAGGAGGCGTAAAAAGAGGAGTACAGAGCAAGATATCACAAAAATCCTTTCGCAAAATGTGAATGCATCTTTTGCAGTCATCGGATGAGACATTCTCAGGTGCATATCTAAAAAAATCCCTCGGATAATGTGTACAAAGTGAGAAAGAGCAGCGTAAACAGGCATCTGGTAAGTCTGTAAGAATTTTGCACGACATGAAGCTAGGAACAAGATGAGCTCTGCGTAAACCTGTCGAATTCAACATTCTGGTGTCACACTTCGCATTCTATTATATTCTTTCATTTCGACTGAATCTAATTGAACACTTAATGTCCATCAAAAATGAATTCGATCTTTGGGAATCAAATCGATAAATGACTAACGATACTAATAATTATCACCAATAAGATAAATACAGCGATTCATAATGAGGAAAACGTTTTTATTCACCCAACCAATATAGTCGAATGTGTTTTGTTTATTCTTTTCGAATATCTTTAGAGCCCTCGTAGTTTCAAGGCACATCTAACGATACAGTAATAGTTTTCAGAGAAAATGTAATGAGTTGGCGTCCACCTAGAATGGATGAATGCAACTAAGGAAGGGACGTTAACTAGTAATAAAAAAAGAAAACGGTTTCTCCTTGGACATTCATTAACCAGGAATTTAGGAGAATAAATGGGCAATAGTGTTCAAAATGTCAATCGGAAATGCATTGCACTGCCACAAAGTGGGTTCCTATTCCTAAATGAGATGGATACATTGATGTTGAATGGGGAATCGGCACTCTGATAACACATAAAACATGTCATTTATTTCAGCTTTGAGTCTAATTCGATAACCTTCATAAGCATAAAACTCTTGTATAAAACAACTTTTAAAGATTAACATTTCCCTAGTACATTATTCTGCATGGTGCTTGAAACTCTAGAGACCAGGTGAGTTTGATAAAGAGTCATGAGGAGACCGCATGTTGACTTCCCTTATTTCAACTGACGTCAAGGGCGGGTATGAACGTAGAAAGTTGCTCGGTAGATTGAGTCAGAGAATTAAACATATCGTTCGTTGAAATCTTCAACGTGAATATTCTTTACCATTTTTCCAGCATTTCAATTAAAAGGATAAATTACACTGAGTATTCATACATGTTTCATCTGAACTAGAAGTAAGGAGCTCAGGTTGCTATGCATCAAACGGAAGAGATCCATGGCCTATCACTCGCAGCCGTCTGTTTTGTTTTTGGCCACATGGCGAGTAAAAAATTAATAAGCAATTGATACTCGGAAGAAAAGAAATTTTCAAGCCTTTTTTTTCAACCAATAACAGTTTCAACCAACAGGTATCATCCAAGTGACCATTCGCATAAAATAAGGTCGTAGTAGTAGGTAAAAAACGGGTAATGGGACCTCAAATTTGATAGAGATAACGAAAAAATTATTTCTTTGGCCGTGATAAATGTTTACTCTGGTACCACTTATTCATAGGTAAGGACTTATTCGGCCAAAATCGATACAAGCAGCAATTTTACAATACAATTTTACAATTGTAAACTGCACTACTGTTGAAGTACAATATGCGTTGCAGTTTTATTGAAGGATCGGAAAGAGAGAAGTTAAGAATACAACCAAGTATGAATTTAAACTGAGTACGAAGTTGCTTTCGTGATAGCCATAGATCCGAGATTTAAAACAATTCCTGTCTAGAACAGATTTTGTGTAATCGCACAAAGTAAATTTTTTCGCCTTCATGGCTAACATAACTTACTTCAATAAAGTTATGCCTGATTCAATCATATCCACCAGCTTTTGTGAGTTAAGAATAATTGAAAATATGGGAAACCTCTCTCACGTTTTCCCATAGGAAAAAAGACCGCTGAAGTTAAAACAACCAACCCCATTTCACAATTATGCCACTGGGGTCACAATAGATTATTTTAATCCACCCGAATCCGGCGATTCCAGCAAAATTAAAATACCACACGTCTCAACGTTTCCCTACCTGAATTATAAAAGAGGGAATGAAAATCGCGACCCGCCTCCCTTTCATATCTCACCCATCATCTTCCGCACATTTGTTTCCCCTTTAGATTCCTCAGTCATTAACCACGCCGCACGTCTCACCGGCATAAATTTTCGGACGCTGTCTCTTTTCTGCACCTCTTTCCCTCCCCCCCCCTTACTCACACTTTGGATTTTCCCATCCACCCACACATTCTCTCTCTCCACTCCTCTTATCCATCTCCTTCTCCGCGTAGGGTACGTGGGTTGAGAGTCGCCGGCTGGCGCCTAAGCCACCCATCCACCTCTCCTCCGTCTCCCCGCCTCGTCGAACCAACCCAACAGCCAACGCTCTCTCCCCGTCTTGTCTCCTTCCTTCACCTCCTGGGCCCCTGCACCCAGTCGAACGATTAGAATATTGTTGTCAACTCACTGAGAGTTGATTAAAGGAGCTGAGTGTTTTTAGTGTTGAAAATAACATTATCTTAAATGTATGCTGATTTAGACCACTATATCCGTTGATATCCATTTCAAAATGAAAGACAATGGTAACTTTCCTCACAGAATTTTTAATGAATACCAACCATGGTTTCAGCACCTAGTGTCATTATCAAGGTACTATTTTTCAAAACTATCCACTATATATACCGAATGGGGGGAGCAGGGGGTCAGAGAGAGGGGGGGAGCAGGGGGTCAGAGAGAGGGGGGGAGGTAGGTAGGGGTAGGGAAGTGAGACGAAGAAAGGCCGTTGATGGTGAAGGTCAGGCAGCATTATCATGAAGTTGTCGGACATAAGGAAGAACAAGGTTCAAAAGAGGTGACTTGTCATTAAAAACCACATCATTACATAATTTAGCCGGGCTATGAGCAATTTCATTTTGCTCAAAGAAATCCAACTTGGCCCCTTGGTCAAAATGGTGTAAAACAGTAACGTCAAAATTACTAAAATTTGTACTAAAATAAAATAATTATACCTTGATAATGGCACTAGGTGCTGAAACCAGGGTCGGTAATCATTAAAAATGCTGTGTGGAAAGTTACCATTGTCTTTCATTTTGAAATGGATATCAATATCTATTGCTTCCACAAAGTTGAGCCTGATACGCTTTTATATGCACTATATCCGCTTAGAAGTCACTATGGAGGATATAGAATAAATGTTTTCAAACAACTCTTCCCGCCAGCGTTTCGCAGACAAATGTTAACAAATTTAATTTAGCGTATCAGGCAATATTATGTGGAAATGGAGTACAAATGCCATGATCTCACGATAAAAGAAGTTGTTCACTTTCCACAGAGTTTTATTCATACCGACCAAATGTTTCAACGTAAGAAATGAAAAATTTTACAAGTATAGCAAAGGTAAAATTGCTCATTGAAAACGAAATAGTTTATGCCGAGAACTTATGTCCACAGAGTTTTATTCACTCCGACCAAGGTGTCAACATAAGCTATGCCATTTTCAATGTACAATTTTAAGCATGCAATACTTGAAAAATCGTACCTTGAAAATGACATAGCTTATGTTGAAACCTTGATCGGTGTGAATAAAACTTTGTGGTAAGTGAACAACATCTATTATTGTGAGATCATGGCATCTATTAACAAATTGTTATATTGCACTCAGTCTGCTGTTCACCTCAAACCCTGAGTATGCGAAGATACCTCTGCGAATCGTTAGGGAAAGAGGTGTTTGAAGTCATTTAGTCAACTGAGACCAACCCACCATAATATCTTCTAATAATAACATTATCGGCGACCGTTCACGATATCGGTAATAGAATTTTTGGAGATTAAATTTAAAATACTACAACATTTTTCAAGTAAAGTGCGTCGTTAATGAACCTAATACATGTAAAAAATCTTATCAATTAAAGTTAAATTAAATTAAAGTTAAATTAAAGTCTGACAAAATTGAAATACAAATGTTTCAATTCTCCCGCCGCAAATGGTTACCACGCATTTTATAGCTAGAGTTTGGAAAATTGCGAATGTTTTCCATCATCATTATGCAAGAAGAACAGTTCTGTCATATTGACATAAAATTAAAATAGCATTATAAATGTACGATAAAATTTTTAAGATTTCTGAATGACATACGTGAATTAATTTTAGAAGAGTCTTTATCTGCCCAGAGCTAAGATTGCAAGGATAAAACAATCAAACGTCAAAGTTAAAAGTTATGAAGAAATGAAGTGGCTGCATGCGAGAAAATTGAAGTGGACAGCTGCAGAAAACCGATTCTCGGAATACTGACATCTCATGACGATAATTTAAGTTTAGAATTGAAGGATTTGGAGGATCGTGTTAGAGGGGAGGGTGGAGAAAGAGAATAGGTTTTATGGACAGTATGAAGATGGCTTTCACTGAAAAAAGAAAAATGTTATAGATGGATAAAGTCCTGCACATGTAAAACGCGAGAGGATGTTTAATCACCTCTATTTAAACCTACCTAAACTGGTAGTTTACCTGAATAATAATAATGGAGAACAAGTTAAAATAAAAAAGTCCAGTTTTACATATTTTGTTCTATTAATTGCATTTTTAGAGAGATTAAGATGGGAGGCCCTTTACACTAAGAGGCTACACGTTAGGCTTAGCATGCTTGAGAAATTCAGACATTGTGTATTTCATAGGGACACAAAGAATATTATCATGACGCCTCACTACATCTCTAGGTCTGGCAGAAGCGATAAAATAAGAGATATATTGCCGAACAGATAGGTATAAAAACTCGTTCTTTCCGCGCACAATGAGCGACCATAATAAATACTGAGCTCCACTAAATACACGTCACCATTTCACCTCACAAAACCTAATCCCTTACATCTTTACATGGCTGGTGTCTTAACACCCCCTGCTACATGCCCCTGCGGCGGCTCATAGGTTAGTATGTAGATGAAGATGTAAAATGCGAGAGAATATTTAATCGCCTCTATTTAAGCTAACCTTAACTAGTAGATTGCCTAAATAACAATAATAATGGAGAACGATCTTTACGTCCAGACCTGCGTATTTTGTAATATTAGTCGAAAAAAAGATTTCCATCTAAAAGTCATAAATATGTGAATGATTTCACTTTGTGAAATACCGCCATAGATTATTTTTTCCAGATTTTAATAAGGTATTGTTAAATTGTAGAATCACAACGTCGCTCCACGAAGTTGAGCCTGATAATTTGATTCATGAAATCATAAACGGAAGAAAATTATAACAATGGAAAGAAACTTTGTTTGCAACAATTTGTAGTTCAAGTGTGAGGGCAACGCCTCAATCCATGAGGGGAAAGTACGTAAATATCAGCGTCCAATTCTAGGAGAGTTGTAAACCCTCGGCAGAAATAATAATAATTGCTACCAGGACTCTCTCTCCAGTCGGTCGTCAGAAGAAGCAGGAAATAAACGCGCAGGGCGACGGAAGAGAAACAGTAGAGGAGTGGTCTCGCAGAGGAGACGTTTGGGCGGGGGCGGATGAAGGTGGCGAGGCAGGTTGATGAGCCTGGGGTATGAGAGGGTGGTGGCCTCGAAATGAATGGGGTTTTCTGAGGGAACAGACTGGAGTGGTTGTTGTCGTCGGAATTCGAGGGTTTTAGAGAGCTCGAGGGGGAGAATGGTGAAAAAGAGGCTATTTTTTCTTTATTTTTTTTTCGGAGACGAGAAAGTGGAGGAGGAATCGCCCGAAGGTACTCTCAATCTATGACCGGTTTTTGGGTGGGAGACAGTGTCGGGGTTAACTAAAGCGTAGGTAACTTGTGCGCGCGAATTTTCCATGTAGAATGAGGAAAAAAAATGAGGGGGTTTGGGGAAAAGATAGAGAGACCGAGAGAGCCGTGATGGCGCGTGGAGTGCGATTTTGCAATTGAGGCACGAGGGTCCCTCTCTCGTTGGCAAAACTAGGCCCGCGGAAAGAACACAACAATCCGAGGAGAAGTTTGCGAAACTATAAATAGGGAGCGTATCATCCCGCCCTCGTTAATTATTTCTGGCGGATTTGGATGGCGTGGGTTATGGCGAGGTATATTCTGGGACGATTCATCCACCGCAAGAACATCATCCAAAGCTAGTGGAATTAGCTATGAATTTAAACATTTATGAGACAGACAACATTTATCGACACGAAAGTTTCCGCTGATGTACCTACGCTCTCTTAATAAAAGGCAAAATAGGCAGGAACCATCAAGCTCCCTAAAACAAACTGTACGCGATAATCAGGCAAACATACGATAGTGAAAATATAATTTGATCGTGTATACGGAATATTTAGCAGTTATTAGGCACTAATTTTTTGAATCCTCTTCTAGAGAATGACTATGGTGAACTTCTAAGCACACCAGAGAACACATTGTGACACGCAGTATAGAATTCAGGAATAAGAACGTTTATGATATATCTACTATGCAAGTGACCCATTTTGTTCAACAAATTAGAATACAAAGTGCGCAAACGTCATTTGAAACTAATATCACTCAATATACGATTGATGTACAGATTTGAAAACTGCATAATTTGTTCGAGAAAAAATAGGTAGGTAATAATAATCTTGCGGTTGTATATTATGTCAATGAAAGTTTTAGTTATCAAGTAGAGAAGCTATCAGATTTTGTTCCACGTAAAAGCATTAAGAAAATTTTACTTATGTTAATAATTTTCTGCAAGCACATTAGAATACACTGCTAGCATAGAATATGCACCAAATAATTAAAATATGACGCATACAGATGTATTATACTGAGAACGTTTGTTGACCTTGATGAAACCATTAATATCAGTAGGTATATACACCTATTACCTGCTTTTTCTCATAGCTTGTGATAACTCTTTTCCAAACGTAACCATAAGGAGACTTAGTGTAGTATAAGCGGCAGTCGCCTTCAATTATTGCAATGGGCGGGGATAGAAAGAAGCTAGTAAAACTCTCGCAAGCCACGTTGACGTAATTAGTCAAAAAGTCAAAAGAGTTAACATAAAAAAATATCGATATGTAACAACGATCTTGAAAAACATTAGCTCAAGAGAATATTAGCACTTCTTTACCAGGAATTGTGGGAAAGAAAGATAAATCATAGCCATCCACTTTATTTCCTCTTTACAGTATAACACGAAGAAAGTGTATACGATGATTAATATCGGATAAAAGCTGGATGTGTCACGAATTATTTACCGCTCACAAATATTACCGTTTCCTTTTGAGCGAGAAACGTGCATCCATCGGCGTATTTCTTGGCAGGCAGATATATGTATATATTTTCGAGAGAGGCATTTCGCAAGGATACGTTTTTGAGGTCCCTGCCAAGCAGAAATGGTCAAATAAAACGTATTCTGTGAAAAGCGGCGCGCACCGCTTTTCCTTTTGAGAAAAAGAAACCTTTGGGAGCTCCGGTCACGCTGTCAGTTCGGTCGAGAAGTGGGGGGGAACAAGGGAGGGTACAAGAGCAGGGCTTTTTGCAGATGCCACTGCCACTCCGGGAGCCGCTCTCCCGAACGCCGCATGAATATCCCCGGGATGTATTATAGATATCCCACGTTTATACGCCATTGTTGCAATGATACCTTCAAAAGAATGCCTTCAAGATACGCGAAGAGATCTTCGCATCTTGACACGCTACGACGAGCATAAAATTGAATTACATTAGATATGCCACTCAATAAGATTTTGAGGCAAAATGCGGACGACTCTCCTCAAATGGTTGGAGGTAGTTAGCTCGAAGGAATGTGCTATGCATTTTGAAATGCGTCTCATGGCTTTCAGTCAATTTTATTCACCAAGCAATCTATTTACACATTTGAACGAAATGTGGACCTATAAAAATCAGAGTAGTCCCCAGCTGTCGAAATGGAAATATAGGAGCTGTCTTCGATATCTTCACTTTTACGCACGGCCGATCGTTGAGGAAAGAGATATCAATCGAGTGACAATATTGCAAGGCTGGATAGTTCTAAAGATAATACTACGGACGAAAATTAAAACCGCAAGCGGAATTTCACATTGTTCCCCAAAGGGAGTTAAATAAAAGCGACAGGAAGTGACTGAGAGTACCTATACACGACCTTCGCGACCTTTCGCGATGTTTGATTTAGTCAACGAATGGATGAAAATTGTGAAAATAGAGAAAATATGACATAAAATGCACATTCAAGTTTCAAACAACGTTTTAAAAGAATAAAATACTAATGCAATGACCTATTAGTGCACCAATAGTTCAACTATACATGCGCATTTTTGGCAGAACATGGGTAATGTGAGTTTGAGAAGAGATAAATTCCAAAGTCATACAATTAAAAGGTATTTCAGATCGCAGTTTGTAAACAAAAACAAGATTGTAGTAATGCGATACCAATTGAGCTATTATGCAACCAAATGATGCCTATTTAACTGACGTGAAGTATGGGATTGTGAGCAATATTTTCAATACAAATATTACTCCGTTGTGCCTAAATATAGGCATAAGAACTGGACGGCAAATTTATCCACGGAGTGACTAGTTACTCCGCGCATTAAATTTTTTCTAAAATTCCACTCATCCTAAGTATGAACAAAAATAGTTAATATTTTCTCCTCAAACGCTAGAGTTCTCGAGATTTTGAGTTCCTATATTATTATTGGAAAAATGAGCCATTCGCTTTAAATACCACGGAATGGACGAGATTTAGAGTTAACATATTCTAATTTCCAGCATTAGCTGCGTCACGTCAGTATTAGGGGTATTCAACTATTGATGACCGCCGACTAAAGCAAGTCTCTAGAAAATTGAGCCATTCGGTTTAAATACTACAGAATGGACTAGACTTAGAGTGAACAAATACTCATTTCCAACATCAGTTGCGTCACGTCAATGTTAGGAGCTCTCAACTATTGATGGCCGCCGACTAAAACAAAAAAATTCTCTCCCACCTCTCTCCTCCTATGTCTCCCCACCATTTCGGACAAAGGCATGACCCCAGCCCTCTATAACTCCCACTCCACAGTCCGAATCTCTCACCCCACGCCCCCCTACTCCTCTCCACATACGTCCCTTTGTTCTCTCCCACCACCTCCCCACTACCCCCCATGTATATATATATGTATACGCGTACTGCCTACACTACTACCACCATGAGAATTCCTCAACCCTCCCCTCCCCACACTATAACTCTGCCCACACACATATATACAAATATACACACACACAGAGCCCGTTCACACAGCCTCCACCTCAAAAACTGCTCTCCATCTTTCTCTCCCCCTTTTCCCTCCTCTCTCCCTCCCCCCTTCATCCAACAAACCCACATCCCAAAACTCGACCCCACTCCCCCCCTTCCCTGCCATACACCCCTCACAACACAGCACACGTTTTCCTCCCTTTTGCATACGTACTTCTCTCTCTCTCTCTCCGCTCTCCTCCCCCACAAATATCCCCCTCCCTTTCTCCCTCTCTCTCTCTTTCCCTCATGGAAAGCATCCATCCCTCCTCTTGTGGGCGGAGATTCTGGGGTCCAGGTAGGCGTGGTCAAGAGGTACGTGAAGCGTCACCGTCAAGCCACGCCTCATACCCCCTTCCCAAGACCTCAACCCTTTACCCTCCCCCCGTCTCACTCCTATAACCCCCCCCCCCCACAGCATTTCCTCCCTCCCCTCCCACCTCCCATCTCACACACATAAATCCGTCGGATCCCCCCCCACCCGCCTAACCTGCTCCCCCCCCCGATTCAACTATCCCCTCTCCTCCTTTCCGTTTCCTCCTCTGGCTTTTCCCTCCCTTCCGTCACTCTACCTCCTCTTCCTCCTCTTCTGCACATACATCCATTGCTTTTGAGAGTCCTTTCCCCCCATATCCAACTTCAAACCCTTCCCACCCTGCCCCCCCTTGTCTCACCTGTGCCCCTCCTATCCCCTGACTGTATTCATGTGAGGCGGACATTAGTGTGAGTACGCGACACTTACTTACGACACGAAGCTACATACTTATGCGTACACGCGTACATGCGTCCGGGTAAGAATATGCCGGCGTTGACGTCACTGCGGGTCCAATCCGGCATAAATTTCCCATGCGCTCCCCCCTCATTCTCCTGGAATGAAACCCACATGCCTCCAAGCCGTTCGCCTTCGTGAACCTGCGAATCATTCACGCTTCATCTGCCGTGAGAGTCTGAGAGAGACCGATCCTTTTGTCTTCTGATGTTGCCCGTTGTTCTTACAGAAGTGATCCGCGACCGACGCCAGCGAAGCAGTGGCACATGCACTTGCTAATAAACGTTAAAGATTCGTATGCTAATGAACTGGGAAGAGGAATTCCTTAAAACGAATGTCAGACTTGGTCCTCACAAACGACCGAAGCAGTGCTTGAAACGATCGAAGCATGAAAAAAATTACGCTTGCTGCCTCTCTGGAATAATGAGCCGTGCGAGACCCTTGTTAAACCTACCTAAGATTAAAGAATTTTTCAAAGTGTGACTACTCAGCTGTCTTGATGTAGACGATGGAGAAGGAAAGAAAGTACTATAAAGACCATCTATAGAATGATTGATGGCAGCTCTTCTCTCTTCCCTGAAAATTCTTTACACAATATTTGTCCATCCTGTCAGGTGACTTTGGGGGTAAGAGGTGGGATAGAATAATTAAAGAATAGAGGGCAGCATATTCGAGAAAGATACATTTTTTGAGGTTTTATACCACTAAACCTTCAGAGATGCTTCGCATCCATTTAGATTCTATGGTACTGTACAAATATCGACCTGTCTTAGGTAGGCCCAACCGCCTACTACCGCGCGAGTAATAGTTTTATTAGAGTGACGAAGGTAAAAGCTCATTACAAAACAAATTGAAGTTGTTCGCGTTTAAAAATTGACAAACTGATAGTTACTTAAATTGGCATCACGTCGAAGAGCAATAATTTCATCACAATTTAAGATAAAAAACAACGACTATCCTTCAAGGCTAATTTCCCAAATTCTTTTCAACAGATCATGAAGTACGGTGAAACATGTGAAGCAACATATTGCGAACGTGTACTAGGAATTACATGTTCTGGGTTCAGACTTACATTTGTGGAGGAGTGGAAGTATATTTACCTCCTACTATCTCTTTCCCCTATAATTTTACTCTTAGTAATTTCTTTGTAAAAAAAACAGCATCCCAACTACGTGAACGTTTGCATTGAGAGGAGGTTCATTTTAACTGTTGATATGTCGATTTGACACATTATGATTAAACCATGAAATGATTATATGAACTCGAAGATTTTCTAGTATCACACTTTTTTGGGATAATTTCCGCCTCTAAGCACGAGAATCGGTAGTCTGGTGACCAAACGATGTATAGGCATATTTTTTGCGGCAAAAATACAGAGCGCATATGAGTTTCAACAGATTTCTTAGCATATTATGCTGTCTTGTCTTAATGTATAAGATAATTTTTCTTATTTGATTCTTTAAGTGTGTGAGTGGGTGACAGAAAATGAAACGGTGTAGCCCCCTAAAACCAACTGTACATCAAGCTAGAAATGAACGTATTGGAAAATATTGTTCGTCCGCAGCTCTGGATGAATAATAAAAAAATGTTGCGTTTCAATTGGCTATTGTGTTTTCTATTACTTCAACGAGTGAAGACTAACCTACAAAAAACTAGAGAAGGTGGAGTTGAACAGACTGGAAACTCTTGAGCATATAATAGAGGCATAAAGTGACATTCTGGCACTCTCTGACAGCCATAAATGGTAGTAAGATTTAGACAATACACGTAATTAATTACCGAGAAATTTTACCAAAACTGCATCCCTACCAATAAGACCAACCGCTTACTTTCCAAATCCACGCAACAAATCGTGTGCAATTCAGCTTGATCGAGTATTCAATAAGTAATTATTGCGGAAATAAGATAAAATATGTCATGACTATGCATGAACTTTGGAGATATCATGATTCACTTGCAGTGTGTCATGCTCACAACAGTTCAAATCAAATCTATGCATTGTAGATACACATGGGATTTGAGTGCCTAGGGTTTATTACACCATAACAGTGCCACATTTCGTTTCATATCGACCCATGCCCGTTTTGACAGCGGGCTCTAGAAAAAGGAACTCGAGGGACATAGAACGAGAATGCGATAATTTTAATAATGCACCGCCATTACTTTTGAATTTAAAATTATTGTAATGAGCGTAGTGATATCGGCCAAAGTTTAATCTTTATTGGCCAGTAACTTTATCATGCAGATGGACATTTACTATCAAAGCTCAAACACTAATGAAAGACGAGAAAATTCGAAGAAATGCACATAACAGATGAATTTCTGTTTTATGGAAGACTCATGAAGCATAGTCGAGAAAAAGAGCGTCTCCCGCGTAGCATTTAAAACGAAACACTCTGACATAGTCAAAATTTACTAGACATTTGATAATGCCATGATTTTAACGTGATGAAAACCTTTTACCGCAAAAATTCTAAAAAAAAATTTTCACATCAAGTAAATATTTCATTCGTGAAATTGGCAAAGCCAGAATATTGAAAATATGTTTAATGAACTGTAAGCACCATTTTTTACTTCATATTATCGTTTAAATCTCAAATATGATTTCCTATAGTAAGAGCTGGTGTAGCTGCCCATTGGTGTTTTATGTCAAATTTTATCTAATCCATTTCATTCATCATTCAGTTTACTCAATTTTAGCGAGGAAATAGTTCATTTGGTTTGGAATCACAGTCCATTAGAGCATGGTAAAGCTGTGGACACGGGTTTTCTATAGTGCCTATGAAATTTATTACCTCAAAACTAAATCCCTTAATTGAAATGATGAATAGAACATTTGAAAAATAACTATTGAATTCAAAGAAGCACACGATGAGATAGCATGAGAGAAATTCTTCAAAAAAATCATATACTTCGTTGACGGATCAGGAACGCCTATCTAACAACAGAGAAACTTTTCAGAAGACACAAAAACTGTGCCCTGTTTTTTGTAAGAAACGAATTGAAGGTAAAGCATATGTTTTAACTTTGCTATCTGTATAAAATTTTGCTGTGCTGCGTTTTTGAACTCTGCGTGAATTCTCAGCGCTTCCTAAGCGACTAAAACCTAATTTTCCCAACAAATGACAGATAAGCGGTATTGTTCCTTCAACGGCGATTTTATAATGCCGAAAAGTTAGGAACAAAAATTAATTTTTTCCTCGAACAATAACTGAGCATAATAAAAACTGAGCTACCGTTAAAACTCTTCCAATATATACTTCACCTTTAGCGCCTCCCTATAAGCTTCTCCTGTAGACTTCCAAATGGCTGGCGTCCTTATACCTTCTGCCATGCACCCTTTGCAGCGGCTTTCTAGATAGTATGTAAATTTTGAAATAAATTACACTAAATACATTGTAATTTTTATCGCCGCACAGTTTCCCTTAAAATCCAGCAAGGGCTCATTAAAACGAGCTTGGGTTACCGTATGACGAGACATACATTGAAAATATTAAAAAAAACAGGCAATTCCCCTTGCACGACAATACAACAAACAATACCTCGGATCACGAAAACTGAACATTAATTAAAACCCCGCATCATGTAACATGGCTGATAGAATTACAAAATTGTGTGGCATAAACGAGTGGGTGGAACTTAGAATATTCACTCCCTACGATTTACAATGTCAATGAACAAAGTGCAACAAGGCAGAGTCCATTTAACAATTTGATTACGGAAAATCTTACAAAACAAGTGGAAGAACAAACAGCGTGTTGGAGCGCACGCATTGAAGACATCAATGACCACAATTACTCAAAGCAGAAAGAGACTGTACAAAAAATCGCAAGTCCGGTTCTTCCAGTCTCGCTATTAATGCTGCACGGTGTTTAAACACCGTGAAGTCTACCTCGAGTGGAGCGCTTTTCCGTGTAAGTCCCTCGACCCTTGAAAAATGTAAGATTAGATAGATATATGAGGACATCCAGTCAGCAAAAAAACCTTCAATGCACCTTTGAAGCATAATTTCATGGTAATAAAACGGATTATGAACGGCCTGCGGGGATTTTCATAAATATTAGTAAACGAAGATAAAAATTGTTGCGTCTTACAAGTGCTTGCATTATTTATATATTTATATATCCATTTTTATGGTAGAATATCTAAAAAAATTACAAACTTTACTATCGTGATGAACAATAGAAAATATGTCCTGTGTTTTACATTTGGTGTTTCTGGAACAGGATTCAGCGTAATCAGGAAACGGAATTAAACGAGGAAGCAATGCGGCTGCACGTAGGAGCGCATTTCATGAGTCGAGAGCATGCTAAATGTGTCATTGGTCTTATAATCCTCCCTGACTCATATTTTGGGGGCATCCAATGCATTCACTCATAGTATTACACATAAAGATTAAACATTGTGGCAGTTATAGTGCCATTCATTTAATGTCAATGAAGAGCAGAGTTAATCGGCTGTTGAATAGGAACATGTATCTGTAGATGCGTCCAATAAGCATAAAAATATATAAAAAATCATTCAAGTGGCAGAAAAGGTGCAGGACTGTATAACTTAAGTCTTTCGTGGATTGCCGCTCCTTGGAGACCGCTCATTGCCTGATTTCAAGCTTGAATATAACTAATAATGGTCATAAGTTTTCCAATTAATAACAAACAATGACGCAATAGATTGAGATACTAACAATATTTGCTATAAAATTAGCAACGGTAGTAATTTTATTCCCAAGAAACATTTAATGAATACGTAGTTAAATAAAATCAAAGATAAATGATCATCATTCTTCAATTTGGCTCAAAGCACATAACGTGAAGTCAAATTTCCAGCGCATTCTATTTACTGCAAATTGATTAAAATGAATTTAAACGCCGTGAAGTAAAATTGTGTGTGATCTATTTTATATATGCCGACTAGTATGAGTTTAAAGAAGTTTAAAAAAGAAGATATATATAGGAAAAATTACCACACAATTTTCGTTCTCGAGATTTAGACGGGGAATCAACAATCTGAGAAACTGCAATTATCAAATTTTGTTTAACTCCCATGGCCATAATTCCATTGTACCTCAGGATATATGCACCTGATGGTACTGCAAGGCAGACATCACTGGGTGATCTCGAAAACATGGTCATGAAAATTCTAAAGCGGGGATATATAACTGAGTTATTCTTCCCTTTATCTTCTTAAAAAAATGTAGTCCCATATTTTTACCTATTCCGTTTCATCCCTTCAATTTGCCACACTTTAAATTCCGATTAAATGACTTGGTAAAAGTAGTCTACGGATACAGAGCAGTTGGAAATAACTTTCGAAGATTATATGGATACTTGATTGCCTGTTTGAGATAAGCCTTAATTTAGATATCAATGTGACTGAACTCAATAAGCATGGCGATTTTAAGGACAAATCGACGGGAGCAGTCACAGTAGGGATTTCCTGAATGGCATGGATTAAAGTTTGATTAGGTCCCAAGTATGCGCAATCATACGGTAACAAAACAAGCAAGTGTGAATGTTGTTTCGGTGAAATATATACTTACGTAAACTTAAAACTATACTTACGTAAAATATCAAACGCTTCATCCACTTGCCAAATGTAACTCAGCAATGTAGAGATGTAAATCTTAGAATTGTATTAGGTCATGTAATTAAGATGAAAGAATTTAGCCTAAAAGTCGAGCTCATTCTAAGCCAAAACACTGCAACTACCATTCACCAAGCCTGAATTCACGCTTGGTTAATACACAGGTCCCGGGCTAGAATAATTCACCCCATTGCACCTTACTTATAGTATCATTTTGAAGGGGAAGAAATCGTAAAGCACAAATGTTTGCGCAATTAATGATCTTACATGCAATATTTAATGATATCTAGAGTATGTTGGAAATTCATTGTATTTAATATTTTTTCTGCAGAAAAGAAATTTGCTGAATAGGAAACCTTATATCGACCGAAGGCTCACAGCGATCATGCACGGAGTCACAAATGTAAATTTTTGGGTAAATCCAATAGTAGAATAAGGAGCATAGATAAAAGTACTCCGGCTTTAAATGAATTTCTACGGAAGTATCTAATCGCGCCAGATCTTCGTCTCATATAAAGGAAATGATAACTTTACCAAATTAGGAATCTCCAGCTAATTTAAATATGAAAATGCATCATATTCCAGGAAGCGATAACGTTTCATGAATAAGTCTCCAGGTATTCGATTTTGTAGGCTTTTGACGTCGTTGTGAATACGCAATATTAAGTGAGAAATGGTTTTGATGTTGAACATCATCCGTTGACGAAAATCTTATTTATAAAGCTGGGTACCAATATGAAGTTCATTGCAAATAAATATTAACAGCAATGCACATTACCCACTGTTGCAGTTTGAAAAGGCATTTTATGTTCAAGTAGAGAATATAAATGAATTAAAGTATAGCGGAAGAAAAGTTATGTCAATTGCGAGAAGTTGATTGCACAGAGAATCAAAAATATACACGAAAGAAACAGCAATTGAAAGAGGCTGAGGGAATAATGAATTAGGCATTTGGAGGCTGGAGATTATGCAAATATGCACAAAGGATATCAAGAGAATATTGAGAACAGGTTCCCTGCTAGAAAAATAACATTATCATGGACATAAAATATCCACTTACAAACGGCTATTGAACGTAAAATGTCACTTTGTCGAGGTAATCGACATGGTAATCATTACGCTCATGCGGAGCCACAAAATGTTTTGCATTTTATAATTCAATTGGGCAATTCACCTCGTGGGCTAATCAGAAAGCCAGCTTCGGTCTGAACTGGTTCGACGACGTTCCATATGAATAATGTACAACGTCAGGTCTGCGGCAAATCTTAACCTTAGATTACTTCTTGGGGGGAGGTGGGGTTCGAGGTGGTGGAAGAGGGGGAGGGGAAGAAACACCAACCCACCTGACTCGGGGGTTAAAAATAAAGTAAAAGACGAGAGCCTGCCCGCACCGGCGCAAATCGAATCTCGCCGAACAAATAAAATTTTCCACGGGCGAATCAAATAGTTGGGCATTAGTTCGCGAATAAAAGGAAATAAGGGAAAGAACAAACAGACCGCAAAGAGTTCCAAACCCACCACCACGCCTACCTCATAGCCACCCTCCCTCCCAACCCCCCCCCCCCCTTTACACTGTGAAGCAGTTCCCCACCGCCACTTCGCCCAGCCCCCTGGGCCCGGGGAACGCCATAAGAATATTAGGGCGAGGAAAAAAAAAGAAACAGCCGGGCAAACATACAGTGAGAGGACCGCCTTACCTCTTTTCCCTCCCACCTAACGCTCCCTCTATCCTACTAGGGATATCTCTACCGCCCGGCCGCCCGCCCACCTCTTTCGCCCTCCTCCTCCCTCTAGTCCTTTACCCTCCCACTAGCCCTTCTCCCTTCCCCCATCCCACGTATGCCGGCCGGCATCGTAATCAGACTCTGATTGGACAGGTTTCGAGAGCCAACCCCCACTAGCCCTCCTCCCTCGCCTCTCCTCCCTCGACACACAGCCTCACTCTCCCGTACATCACTCTCCTTTTTCTGCTATTTTTCGTCCTCGTTTCCCCCTTCCTTCTGCCAAGCTTCCCCACCCTTCCGCCAAGCATCCCCACCCTTCCGCCGCGTACACCCTAGCCGTCTCCTTCGCCCTCATATATGAGAGAGAGAGAGCCTGTAATTACATATGCATCCCGCCCAGGGGGGTCTCCACACCGCGCCGGCCATCCCCCCCCCTGTCTCACCCGCGACTTCTTTCGTTCCCCGTCCCCTTCACATCTCCCACCACCCAGTTCTCTCTTGCCTCCTTCCCCCCCTTGAAAATCCCCACTCCCTCCCCCTTCCTCCTTATATCTATCCATCCCCCCCTTTCCTTCCCCGCCGTCCGCCCCTTCCTCCTCTGACCCCTGTCCTTTTCCCCTATTTCTCTCCTTATCTTATCGCTATTCCTCATCCGTCGCTACCTTGCCTTTGGATTCATATTCTGCCTCTCCTCTCTCCTCACAGACTTCATTCCGTTTCCGCCAAGGTCTTTACTTTTTTTCTTGCCTTCATCTTATCATAACTAGTCCACCCAATCCTTTTCTATGACTCTCCTAACGATCGGCCCTTGGAAATTTAACTTGGAAATAGCAGAGTGCTAGTTTGAGACTGTCATTATTAGAATACAATGAATTCTAAAGACGGGAAAAATGTCACGAAGATATCAAGAATGAGGAAAAGATCATATGCTTAGTGAAAAGGGATGCAGGAAAGGAGAAGTCAGGGTTTTAAAATATATACCAACGATCAAGGAAGAGCGGAATTCTACATAATTTTAATAATAAATAACGCTGCGTATGACCTCATTTGGAGTGTCTATCTTAGCTTGCTTTGCTTTATACAGGCTAGACCAACACCGATAAAAATAAGCGGTCATTCATTGTTTCGTCATTCATTTGAATACAATGGCTATTCTGCTCACAGTTTTGCAAAAACACATATGTAAGAGAAACCGTAAAATGAGGATTTCTTTGTCATATTGTAAGACAAAATCGAATGGGCAGGAGTGAATACTTACAAATGCCAAGTGTTAATAAACGTATCATTCTTTAGCTTATAAAAATTCAGCCAACTTTCATAACACACTGAATATTTTTTTCTGTCTTCAACTCATTAAAAAATTGATTTTTTTTACTTAAGTGCAGTCCTTGCCTCATTCATTAATAAATTTAATTGGTAAAATTGGAGATACTGGTGAACAAAATTAGTTACATAGATTAGTTATAAAGTGAAGGCAATCGAAGGGAGGAAAAAAATATGCGCCTAGGACATCAAGTACAACTAATTGCTGAGAAAATAATTCGCTGAACTCCGAGATTGCCATCATTTTAACAGTTAAAGCTCTTTGTACACATAACACTAGGAATTTTCCTGGAGTCACTCGGCTTGATGCTCCCTAAAAAATAACCCGAGTAATTGCTTCACAAGATAAAAACCCCTCTTCCGCATAATATATCTGCCTCCGCACATTTTAACGCCTTTTCTGTCCAATTCAGAGGTGATTTCACTCTTGGAACCCCCAGGTCTGAACTTCCTTATTTTCTCTGGGTCTCTGGAACACGGTTTCTGGAATCTCACTTCCGTAAAGCCAAGTATACCACCGTTCTTTTGGAATAACGGTGCAAAATAAAATCTGATATGAGAGAATAACTGAGACAAGGAGGATTAAGAATAGATATTGTGGGTGTGTGATATAATTCCCTGAATGAAACAGTATTTTAATATAAAAAGACAATTTATGGATCTACAAAGGGACTTGTCAAAATAGCGCTTAAATTATGGGTCAGTGAACATCCAGTAAATCATCAACTAGTGAAATATAACATTTAGGCAAAATGGAGGACACACTGGGGTAACAGTGCGTGGAAGAGATCGATACAGATGAGAATGTTGGGCAAACACGGAAGATAGAAGAGAGGAATGCAAGCTATGAATGGGACTAAAGCCTAATCAAGTAAACTAAGGGTTGAAATGGAACTTTGCCTTAGAAAAACAGGTAGATTTTGACCTAAAACGTTAGAAATGTGCCCACGGTCGGGACCACTTTATGATCAACAGCTGAGCTGGATAAATCAAAGCAATGATGATCAATTGCAAAATCCGCACCTACGTTTAAGAATTGTTTTTCTCAAGAAGACTGTCACTAAGATGGAGATGTAGGTGAAGGTGTGAGACTTGGCTGGAGAGTTATTCAACCATAAGGCAATAAAAGTCACTGAAATGCAACCATTCTTAATGTCAATTAAACTCTAATACAGTTATTCTCACCATTAAATTTGAAATGTGCCTCTAGACTACCATTCCAAATCAGCATGAAAGCCATTGGTGAAGTCTACAGTGCTCTCATCGAAAGTGAGAAAAAATTAACCACTTTTTGGTTTATAAGCTTAAAAAGTATGCCCTCTTAATTGACACACCTTTACTATTAAAAAAGCAAAATTAAGATAGCAAAATATACAGATTATTCGAAGAAAACATTTGAACTGACGCTTTTTCTCAGTAATAGGAGCCAAATACCGCCGGATTATTTGCCTACATTACCTAACTTCCACTTCAGTTATTGCAGTTAGTTGTAAATAACTAAAATAATAAGATGGAAAGTAGCTTATACTTAATTTATATTGAATTCATTGGGTATTTTGCTTCACATAAACAGGTAATTGAGAATGTGGAATCGATATTACAAAATACTATTTTCCCATGTTTCACTCCTCCCTGAATTTAACACATAGTAAAGGTGGGTTCAATTTAGGAACAACAACGGAAAGTACCATTTTATTGTTCATATCAAAAGAAGGAAATGTTAAAGCCTAAGAATCCAGAAAGTCAATAACATGCCATTTAAGTCACTTTACTTTAGAATGAAGAAACGACTTATGAGGAGGGGTAAATGAGCGAAAAGCCTTAAGTCAGGAACACCGTAGAGATAACTGAAGGAGAACATTCCATTCAACATATAGGAAACCTACAATTGTAATTTTGGCAAAATGTGAATCCTATTAATGGTACTAATCTTACTTCAAATGGTATTCTCTCAAATAGGCAGGAGAAAATGTATTCAAACACAGAGTAGAAAAGGTTAATATAATTTAAGTGAGACAATACTACGCACAGCATTCAGTAAATTAGTCATATTAAGTAAAATGAGTCCACATTTTTAACGCAAATTAAGATATTCACTCATCGCAATCCCTTTCAGAATGCTTGCCGAAAAACGGAAGCCGTTGGGAAGCCGGAAAGAGAAACGTGAAGAGACGACGTTAAAAGTTTTGTAAAAAAGTCTCGGTGAGAAGCTTTTTTTAAATTTTCATTTCAGACTGTGACACTTTTTACAATTGCGAAACAACTTCAGTTGCGAAAGCGTCTTCGGTGTAAAGCCTGGGACACAATCAACGTGTACGTGTAACGTGAGCCGTTAACGGGAATACGCGAAAAGATGGCTGACGGGAAAGTTTAGCGAGCGGACACAATCAACGTGTACGGGGAGTACGTGTACGCGAGAGATGGGCAACATTCATCTCTCCCCGTGTCCCGTACACGAAAAACCAATCAGAATAGTCCTGAGAATCCGGGAATGGGAGCCATCTGTCGGCAGATACATCCAACTGTTGAAGATTGCTCTTGGCTAAGACAACTTATTTACTTCCACCCTTGTTTACACCTGATCTCTTAGCTGCGCCTGCGTTAGTCAATTGTTACTCCGGGCCGCGTCAACGTCGATTGTGACCGCTGACTTGCGTTCCCCGTCTCCCGTTGTCCCGTTTACGTCTCGCGTCACACGTACACGTTGATTGTGTCCCAGCCTTAAGGCGTGAAACATGCCAAGTTGCATACCTGTCCATTACGCCGCTCCCTTACTGGATAGGCACAGTCAAAAAAGTTTCATTGTCGGTAACAGAAGCCAAATCAGCTTCATTAATTTTGTCCATACCGCTCTATCCCAGAAAATCCCTTTTACTTCAGCTATACTTACATTGATTTTACTATCTAGCAATGAATATACGCCCTCCGATTCTTGAGACTCTTAATATTCGTTTTCTTTAGAGTATCCCTCACTGTTTGCACCGATGACATTTTTGGTCTACCCTTTCCAGCCAAACCAATAATTCCTTTATCATAGATCTGTTTCGCTATTCTACTCCCATTATCCAATCGCATAACATGGTCAAACCGACGAGGCACGTTCTTATCAAACAAGTCAAACTTAGGCCATAAGTATGTGTATGGAGAAGTTCAATGATAAAAAAAGCATATTTTTTAATCTCCAATATTACTAAAATCAGGCATTTCATGATTCTAACAGTTGTTTAAGTTATGAGACGACAAACACGGTCGATGAGAAATAGTGAAAAATCTCGTTGGGGGCAACAAAAGCACAGAGGTAACCTATGAACGTCTAACGTGGCATATGTCTTTAATCCATATTCTAACCTACACATGAAGACGTTACGGAAAGGGAGCATTCCAACAAAACGGCTCTCATCAGTACAAAAACGGCGACACTGGGAAGGGATGTAGACGGAAGAGGAGAACGGAGGACTCGAGAGACACAATGGAAGAAGGGAAATGTTTGAGACGATTCCATGGACGGGAAAGTCATAAACGAGGCCATCCTAGAATGGTGTGGAATACCGTTGGTGAAATGGTTCGGGTAAAATGCGAATCTCGCCAAAGTTAAAATTTCATTCAAAGGAAGGAATGTGACAATGGTCAATCACTCCGGCAGAAGAGTAAACTCGACGCGGTTTCTGACGATCGTCAAAGTAGAAGTATGTACCAGCGCCTCAAAGTCATCATGAAATCCGAGCCTCACTCACTGGAAGCATATACTGCCACCTTCGTCACATTCTCAAAACTACGGAATGCACTTGAACGGGAATGAAAATGTTGATAGGGAATGAAGACAGAGGAGGTAGGAGATGCGCATGGGAAGGACAACGTTACAGATGACACAGCGACCAAGAAAGCAGTACGCAAGACTGCCCAAAGTCTCACCGTTTAATTAGAAGGAATCCTAAGGCGATGATTCAGATAAAATACGAATTTAGTACATGATGAAATTCATCTTCAAAACTTCCCTCTACTGTAGAGAGAAAACAGCAGTGACCATGGAAAACATGAAGCCATGGTAACGTAAACATGAACTTAAACTGTGTACGATTACATGAGGCTCTTACGTTGGGCAAATTCAGACAGAAATGCAAACCTAAAGAACGTGTATGATTGAGAATTGTAATATTCGGAAGAATCTGAGGCAGAAGAGGGAGGACAAACGCAGGGGAATAAGGAAACATAATTCATGATATAATGGCCCGGCAAGCTATGGACCGAATAGCCTGAGATCGTACCATTCAACTGGCAGAATAGCCGCGATGTAGTTTTTTACAAAAACCTATTCTAATTTATGACGAAATTTGCCTTCAAAGTATTTTTTACGGATATACGGAGAAAAAACCGGCTTAAGATTATATAAGCAAAGTAAAACTGAAGGTGAGGCCACTCAAAAACGATAGTAAGCTCTAAGAAGTTGCCTAGCTTGGTTTACACTTTCAATCCGTGTTCCAGCCCCGGAATGAAGGCTGTAGGTATACTAGGAAAACAAACTTCCGTAGCATTTGCTCATCTACGCAGCGCATCTGAAGCGGGAATGGGGATAGTTGAAGGGAATGTAGACGGATAAGTAGAAGAACGTAGGAATGGAGAAACGTGAGGGAAGGAGAGAGAGAGAAAGAGCAGTACACAAGGAGCGGAGGATGGGAAGAGGCAGGAGATGGATTTCGAGGGCGAGGGAGAGTGGATTTTATGGAGGTTTGCTGGATGAAGGGGGGAAAAGAGAGTGAGTCTGGGGTAGTGGCGGAAGGATACGGGGGGGGGGGGCGAAGGAAGGAGGATGGGAATGATAGAATGGGGAGGAAAGGAAGGAAATACCTGGCGAGGGAGGTAGAGGAGGAGGAAGGGAGGATGCTTGGTGGGAAAAGGGGGCGGAGGGTCGGGGGTCAAAGGTTGAAAGGGTAGAGCCGGGGGATAGGGGAAGGGGGGTGTAGGGTTGGGTGTGGTGGCCTGAGGTCGCTCACAAGTGTATTTATATTTTAAACCGTAATACGGTGCAGATTCCTGAGCGGACATAGCGAGAGAGTGGTAGCCAACCCGCCTAGCGGTCAATCCGGGGAACTTTTCATCTGGCGAGATGGTTTGTGTCGTGGCGTAAAAGTGGGATGAGGGTAGGGCGACGTCGGAAGGATGCTGAGGAGAAGGGGGTGCGGGGATATAGTAGGCGATTCAGGGAGAGAGAGAGAGAAGGGGATATGGGAAGGAAATGGAAGGGACAGGAAGCGTAGGACAAGAAGGGGACAGGGGGAAGTGAATTTCACTTTGGGTGTCAGATACGGCCAGAGGGTCGTAGACGGGCAGGAGGTGAAATTCCACCTTAAGAGTGTGCACGAGTAATTCAAAAGTCTTCCGAGGGACGGATGCGAATCAAGGAATGGCAATGAAGAGCAGCATATCTGTGCAGAAAAGGAATATAGGCAATATTAAAGTAATTCATAAATTTGAAAGGGAAATTGGTGATTGGAAGAGAATGAAGTTTGATTATTCGGAGACGAACATGATCAGCACAAACCATAAATCAATTGCATTGTTGTTTACAGTAATTATTTGGTTGTGTAGGTAATCATACCATCAGATTTTCATAAAAATTGTGCCTCTCCCATCTACTGAATGCAATACTTGCGTCAGTCAGAATAAACATCGTTTCACATGGGCTCTTGGTTATTTATCACCAAAAAAGCTTAACGAATCAATTTATCATGCGGTAGTGTAAACTGGGAACTTGCATGGTACAAGAAAATCGATAGTTAACATTCAAAGCAGACTTCTGAGTGGTTAATTATAGCAGAAAGCATGAAGTATATGCATAGCAAAACATGTTCCAGGAGCAAGAGGTTTGAGAGGAATAGGAGACCCAAGATATTGATGTTTGAATAGAATAAAGGCAACTTTCATGACAAGGAATACGAAAATTCTTAGAAGCATAAGACTAAGAGTTTGAAAATAAATGACAGATGTAGGTGTAAATGTTCAACAGTGAAAGAATAAGTAAAAAGCAATGTAACGTTAACCCTTTTTTAAGACTGTGAGCTTTAGCTCATCGTATTATAAAAGAATATGAAAGAATAAGTAAAAAGCAATGTAACGTTAACCCTTTTTTAAGACTGTGAGCTTTAGCTCATCGTATTATAAAAGAATATGAAAGAATAAGTAAAAAGCAATGTAACGTTAACCCTTTTTTAAGACAGTGAGCTTTAGCGCATTGTATTATAAAAGCATTCTGCGTGAAATGTAGCTAAATATGAATGATTCTAATCGAAACCGGTAGGAGCATTTATTCTTTCCATTTCGCATACAGGGATCCTCACTTAGATAAGTTTGCTATTTCTTGGGTGACAATGTAAATGTGACCCACGTTACTTATAAATCATGACGTGCTTTAAATTTCGATTTAAGTTTACCATTATGGTCACTTAATCGAATGACCTGTCTTGGAAGGGGTTTTCACCGAACTTTCGACCCTGTTCCCGGCCCGGGCACTTGCGCTCTTAGGCGCTCGACACCGTTGGACCAGGCCTCTAGCAAGTTCGACTAAATGGATCTTTCAATGTCACCTAGTGGGTCGAAGTAAGGAAGGACGGTAAGTTAGAATGTTCGCAGGCGATGTTTGCGAGAAAGGTGACAGCGAGGATGTATTTCTCCTTTCAGTGATGAAACGAATCGGAATTGAACAAAGAGGAAACAGCTATATCCATTATGATTATTTGTAGACTATTGTGAAGTAAAAAAATTATAATGATGATACAGGACTTCATCTTAAAAATATATAAATTACTAAAGACAAAGTAGTTGCCGCGAGATAAGTGACCAGAGATACCATTTGTTATGCAACGACTCCTATGCGTTTAAGCTAAGCTGTATATGGACAATAGGGAAAAAAGTTTTTTCTCGAAAGCGCCGTTTATCCCATTTCGATCCCTAAAAGCTGCAAAGAGCTTTTGAATGAAGGAGAATTCTGGAATTTAAATATGCAAGACCATACAGCTTGCTTCAGACTTTCAAACTGCATCAAAACTAAAACATCAATCATCCAGTTGGGTAATCAATGCCAAAAAACATCACTTTATTGTCCTTACATAAGTATCACGCATAAGGGTAGAATAATAAAGTTTACAATTAAAACCTCGAATTTAATACACTTAATCACTTACAGCTTCCATGCTAAAAAGATTCTCGAAATTCAAGGATGTGATTCCGGGGGAAGACTATTCTATGTGAGAAAGGTTTTAAATCCCTGTCATGCATAGTTTAGACGAATTTTTGCCTTTACCAAAATCCACGCCATTTCCGACTGGACATTTACTCTAATTACTCACCTTCGTGGAAATACTTTCGCTTACGGTCCATGGTAAATTATCAGGTCGGAAATACTCACCAAAAGGTGAAATAAACGCCCGCCTTGCTTAATCTCATCATAATTATGATGAGCGTAGAATAAATTTATTCAAGAAAGAAATTGTCTATCCGCCTAATAACTCAAGGAAGTTCAGCGTGCAATGAACCACGCCAGGTTGTGTATATTGCTCTATAGAACCCATGGGTCTCAAGACGTACACTAACACGCGATTTGAAGTCTTCCGAGGAGCAGTAATTCATGAGGCGAGTGCACACAATGCCCCATCAGATGGATATCACGATAGCTCTCGCGTCTGGCTCACAGTGCGTTGCGTGAAACACCGAAAAAAAATGAATGACTACGTAATTCATGTGAGCACGGGAAACTTTAATGAGGCTAAACCATAATTCGGGTGTGGGTTTCATCTGAGGATGTGGTATGGTCGTCTTTCGCCGTCGGGAAAAAAATTAGCGCAAAAACTAAGAGGACTCTCTCCGTGAAACTCTTGGCCAAGAAGCATGAACATAAGCAGGCACCAGACGTTGAAGGAAAAAAAGACTGATTTGGGAATTGCATGGGGCAGGAAATAAAGAACAAAGATTGAGGAAGTGAGAATGAAGATTTCTTCACAATGATTATGAACTGATGAATAGAAGATATTGAAGTAATTCCTCTTCTAATATATTTAAGAGCAGGCACTGGTGATGACAGCAGAAAAACAAAGTAACTGTAAAAAGAGAGACAACGACACCCACTTAATGTACAAATACAAAAACGCACTTCCAATAGAGTGATGGTAATCATTGTAATCGATGCAAATAATTTACAATGAAGGAACACATATATAAGTCAAGCTTAAGGTTGCCCCCAAGATGTATCTGCACACCATTAAGGAAGCATAGAAGCTGAGTAGCAACCATCACTGGTTAAATTAGAGTAATTTATTTGAAGAATGACAGCAATAAGATCAGCAAATACAAAACGTACGAAATAAAATTAGATAGAATTGATAAACTAGGCTAAATGCGCAGTCTTCCGTAGAATTAAAACCTAACTTAGGAGAAACACTTAGGAATAGGAGAAAATACTTCTTGAGAGGGTTTTCTTTACAAACTTTTTAAAAGCAAAAATCCTCATTATCTGCTAAACACGTGCAATAACCCCTGTACCTGTTTCACATCACCCGATCGAATTCAGACCTTTTTTCTTACCCCATCCACCACACCACCGCCTTTTAGAACTCATTCCAAATAATCTCAACAATATTTAGGAGCTCCATCCCTATATCCTTGAAATAAGGTTCATCAGTTAAATCCTTTCAAACCAAATTATACGAATATCTTATACAACAACAGAACACTTGTAATTGGGTATTTAGTTATCACACCAAAATATTATTTATTAATGTAAAACAATTACGAAAAAATTGTGCACTAAAGTCTATTAAAATTATGCATGTAATCAATGAATCAAAAATATGTATGTTCAATGGAATTGACGAATACAGACTTGTAATTTTGTACTTCATTAATATCACGACTTTCGTATAAACCGAGCTTAATTTTTTTTACTAAATGTACTTGGTCTCACAGGGCATGCCCTTGTATCAACAAACTTGTATCTCTCTGACTTCATAGTAACCGGGTATCATTTAGTCAACTCAATAATATTGTCCCACACAAATAAAAATGGCCTACCAAAACTGGACTGTACTTTAAGTAGGGAATGGATGAATTAATTAATTGAGAAGGTACCCAAAAGTGGGCTATAAATTTGGATTGGAAAAGATTCGAGGAATGAAAGCAGCAAAGTAGGTGAGAGAAAACAGGGTGACAGCTGATCCCACTGTAGCAGATTCGCTGGACAAAAACATCTCCCCTACATTCCAAAATTTTTCTTTCCCTGGCAAAGGGTATAAAACTACACTGGAGTAGAAGATAAGTATGCACGAGGGTCTGTAAACGAAGTTAAATAATGATAATAATAATAATGACGCCGGCGCGAGAGTCGGACCTCTGGGGCATAGAAGTGAAGACGCGAGCCGACGAGTTGGGGGAGCGAAGGGGTTTGGAGAAGCGGTAGAAGAAAGAATTGGACATCAAGAGACGACGCCGGAGCGGCCGAGAATAAACGGGCGAAATTGAAAAGGGAAGAGGAATAAGGGGAGCGCTGATAAAGATCATCAAGAGCGCGTGAACGGAGAGGTTTTTTGAGCTCAAAGGCGAAAATAAGAGGCCTCGTGATACGGGCAACGATAGGAGAGCGAGTGAGAGAGAGAGAGAGAGAGAGAGAGAGAGAGAAGGAGAGGGGGAGAAGAGGGAAAAGGAGAAAGAGAGGAGTTGCGCGTTGAAGAAACCGAAAGGAGTCCAAAGGAATGCGAGAGGTCCAAGCGAGATGGAAATGAGATGGGGTTAAAAACGAAGTGACGGTGTAAGGGAAGAAGATGATAATGATGGAGGAGGACCGGACGGCCAGAGTGAAGAGGGGAGAGAGAAGAGAACGAATGTGCATTGCTGGGAAGGAAAATTGAACGCGATAGGAAAAAACAGAGACGAATCATCTCTGAAGGACTGTTTACATGAGATATGCGAATGGGCGCAAGCGTATTAAATTAATAACATTGCTCAAGTTTTTCTCAGGTTACATTTACTTTCCAACATCCAGCATAGACACTGTGAAATAATAATAATAACAACGTTTATTATCGTGGGCTACTCTTAGCCCCTGAGATAATGAAGTACAATTTTTCAAAATAATACAATTTTGAAATTCAAAAATTAGATTAATAATACAGTGATGAAACTCAATATACAAAATCGAATTAATTATACAATGATGACAGGCAAAACAGAAAATTAAAAAAATTATTGTAAGCTTGATATTCGTAATACAGCCGTACATTTTACTGCAGAGAGCACTACTAGGATAATATTTAAATACACGATTAAGCATATAAACCGTGAGGAAAAAGGTAATTAATGATAACAGTAATAATTACAAGTATAAAGTTGAATACATTGATGTTCAATAGATTAATTCTTCTTCAATATGTATAAGGCATCCAATTTAACATTTGTTTAATTTTACTTCGTTTCAATTTTAGACAGACAACATTTTAGGATTAATTATTAGGATATCATACACCTTGGACTTGAAAGCATGGATGAATTTAATGAATGAATGAAATGAAAGCTGTAACTTAGTAATTCCCCATAAACTTTATTAACGACATCATCAGGTGATGACATCATAAGTCGAAACCTAGGTCATTAATAAACTTTATGTAGAATTACTACATTACAGCTTTCATTTCACAATGTTAGGCAAGTTCCACTAAGTTTTGCTGGACACAACCAGTCTCATCCAGGATAGACATTTGAACGGCAATGATCTCTTTTTTCGATAACACATCTTTGGGAGTAACAATCACCTAGACTAACACTATGGATGAAATGGAAAATATTTAATAATATTTCAGTGTAATTTAAATATTTAACGCAATTTACATTTATGTTTGCTACGCTCGCCGTAATGAATTGCTCACGGATATAAATGAAAATAATAATTAACATGTCCCAATGTTGAATATGGCGAAAGTAAAGCACCCATCGAATAATTTGAGAACGATGTAACAGTAGGCACGGGTGAGTGATGAATGTATACCAAATCGTAAATTATAATAGAGAATGCTCAGAAATAGAGCAGAGTTAATTAAAGCTATATTTTAGAGCATTTTCACAAGAATTCGCGGTTCACAACACGAAATATCATGGGTGAAATCACAATAATCTCCAAGAAAACCACGAGCATCACGAGTTGATTCTGTTATTTTCAAGGCATATTATAGAGTTCGTCGCCATGGTTGGTATTCGCAACTTTCATTAACCCCGGACAAATTATCACAACGGATAGATTACCGTGACTTCTTAGTGTTAACGTTATCGCTAAAATAAGGCATTTTAACTATATGAAATCAGAAGATCATGCGTTATTGAGTTGAATTTATCAATAATGCAGAAATAATGAATTTGCAACTATCCACAGAAATAATATTTCTCTGGATAATATAACAATATTACCGGATTATATATTATGGTGGATAATATAATAATATTCTATGGATAAATATAATAATATTTCTGTGGATATTTTCAATTTGTTATATTTTTGCAGCATTTCAATCCCTCGGTGAAATCATGTAAACTAAGCGTTTTCCCGATGCACATTCAGTGCCTTAAATTCTCCTATTTCATTTGAATCCATCATTGTTGTTTACAAATATTTCAATCACCGTCCGTGATTGACAACTGGTCATCCGATTTGTCCGTTCGGGCGGAATTGAGAACATGTCCTCTCGTTTTCAGTATTCAAGCCTCCCATGGTTCGTGGTGAGCTAGGAGATTGAGAAAGCCCCTGAATGTATGCGGGGAATCAGAGACGGAGGTGAGGAAAGGTGGGAGCGGAGGGTTAAGAGAAAGAGGGATGTACGAAGGGACGAAGAAGAAATCCCCCCTCTTCCCTGCCTCCTCCCCGCTCCCGCGCTGGACGAGAGCCCGGCCGCGCTAGCCGGAGGGGCAGGAGATTTGAGTGGGCGGAAAGACTGAAGGGACGGGAGGTGGGGCGTCGTGGGGCGGGAGTTTGTGGGGGCAGGAGATGTATGGAGAGGAACGAGAGAGAGAGAGGGATGGAGCGAAAGACGGAAAGGGTTGGGCACGGAAAGGAAAGGAATTAACATAGGAAGCCCACAGCCAGCTATGCAATTTTAATTATTTCATTACAGCCGAGGAAGAGGTGGAGGAGGAGATTGTGCGGGGCGGAGGAGGGGGCAGAGGGGAAGGTGGGGAGCGGCGGTGGGGGCAGTAAAAGGGGCGGGGGCTGGACCACCCTCCCCCGAAATGGGTATGAGGACTCTTTTTCCGGGGAACGGGGGCGGAGGTGGAGGACCATGTGCGAACGAATGATGCAGGGGTGTGGGACGAGGGGTAGGCGGGTGTGGGACATGGGAGGGGGAACGTACATATATATATATACATATATTCCTATGTGTGTGTGGGTACGTATGAGTGTTTCGGCGAGGGGTGGGCAAGCCCAGAGAGGAGGAAAGGGTAGAGAAAAAGGGGGTGTGGCCATTGGACCAAAGCAAAGCCCAGGGAAACCTTTTAGGTGGGGAAGGGGGGGAGGGGAGAGAGGGGATGAGTGTTGGGGAGCAGGGAGGGGGAAGAGGTCAGGTGGTGTGGAGCGGTCAGCACGTCGGGCATTGGAGGATGGGGAGTCGGGCGGCTTGAATGGAGAGGTGGGGGGGGCGGATACTGGGTACATGGGGGCGGGCTGAGGGCATCGCCAGGAGGAGAGAGGCGTACTGTTTTTCCGGGAGAAGGGGAAGTGAGTTTAGGGGGGGAAAGAAGACGAGAAGAAGAGGATGGGATAGAGAAGCTGAGGAGGACACAAGAGGAGAGAAGGGTTGAGGAGAAAGAGGGAAAAAAAGAGCGTAGGAAAAGAGATGCGGGCGAAAGATTGGCTATGGGTACGTGAGTGGCAAGAAAGAATGCACCTTCGCGGGGTCGGAAGTATGAACTGAGGGGGGCAGAGAGAGAGAGAGAGAGAGGTAGACAGAAAGAGTTCGGGGCAACAGAAAGAGGAGAGTGTACGGGAGGCATCCGGAAAATAAGAGGAAAAAAGCGACCCGGAGTACAGGGCATGGAAGGGACCGCGGGGGGAGAGGGACCGCGGGGGGAGAGGGACGGGAGGGTTAAAGTTAGGGAAACAGAAAGCGAGCATTCCATACAAAGGAGAAAAATGTAATTCGTCTGAGATTTCTCGGTGAGTATGTGTGTGTGTCTGTCCATATATACGCACCGCGCATATGTTAGGAGAGATGAAAGTGCTTTGAGAATCTCTTTTCCTTGCGATATAATTCTGTTCGATAACTTCAAAAAATATGCGTCCGAGGCTTTAAAAAAATGAAAAGAAAACCGCGCATTTTTTATTTAATCCAACTAAAGGAATCTCTCTGTGCCTGGGGTTTTCTTGCAATGCGGCTGAGTGTTACACGAAATTAGTCGACGAAAAACCTGGGGCGTCCCGAATGCCTTCAGAATTTTTTCCTCCCTTGGTATAGGATTCCGCAGAATGAGGGTTTGCCTGCTGCTCTAACGTGCTTTAACGGGAACGCAACAAAACATCCAATTTTTCAAGAAAGCACGCTTGAGACGTTTGCATACTAACCTCATATGGCAAAGAAAATACGGCACTATGGCAAAGGAATCATAGTAACGGTGCTGAATAATCACCGGCGTGGAAGCGTTCAAAATCCTCTGCGTTCCCATTACCACAAAAAACGCACAATGGCGCACAAAGCTGACCAGATGACAATTATACCGGAATTACATAAATTTTCATATCTTTACCGCCAAAATGGAACGTGGGAGCTGGGAACTGACATAGCCGTTAATTATGCAATTAAATGCGGTCATTATTCAAAATCCTCCCGTATGTTTTCTCATTTTACGAGCTAGTCGTTGGAAGCATTGAGATTTAAAGTCAAACACAGTTCGTACAGTTGTGATTTTCTTGAACATACTGAGTTGAAAACCGCTATAGAAGAGCAGTTACTTTTTTTCCCAAGAAGTTTTACGAACACATCTTTGAAATTCTTCGAATTCGTAATTGTACTTAGAAAATACAAGCGTTTATTATTTCAATGGGTAAAGGCACCTATTTTGTCGCTTAGTTTAACAAACTCGGCCAAAGGTTTATAATTTTAATTGATGAAAATTCATCAGTACGGCCCAGAATTTCACCTCATATTAACATAAGCCTCCCCTATCTTCTCAGCATATTATTTTGCGAAAATTCGTGAGGAAAATCACTGTTTTCACAAAGATAAAATATGTCTTTATTCTGTATAAATAACAAGCATGCAAAATAATCTCTTTGATCACAATTTCATTTCATTCGGAATGAAATTTCATAATAAATTAATAGTTTTAGAAAAGTACTTTTCATTTTTAGATTTACATTTAGATTGCCAAAACAAGAAAATTCAAACACCATTATATTTTCATTTACGGATGCTGAAACATTTTTAACATTGTTTCATAGCGCAATTGCATGCTTGATGTCATTTAAAGAGACACCTTCAGCGTGCGTTACCATTCTGCGCCCCGTGGCATGGTTACTCTATACTGAAATTTACAGTAACTTTTTATAGAAGTAATATTAACGTTTCACTGTCAAAAGGCGCATAATTACTTGTGCAATTGAATCGAATAGGCACTTAGCTACCAGCTTTATTCACCTCTAGCAAGCGCAAGGACTATTCTCAATTTTAAGCGAAATTCTGCTCTAAGTGTCATTCTCAAAGTGCAATAAAACACATTTCTAATTTCCCCTTTTTGATTCGCAAACGATGCAAAGGACACACATTCTCCAGTGTATGCTAAGATGATTTATTTTAGCAAACAAAACTAACGATTTTTTATTGTTTTCTTAGAAGAATGATTGATCTTACGACGGGACAATAATCAAAAGATACTCCTGTCGGAATAATAGGCGAGCGAATCTTATGTATCATAAAACAAATAGGCAGATCAGAATACATATAAAATACCTTAAAAACTCTGAAGTAAAGAAATACCTGTTTTCATAGACAGTACACGATTATAAAAGAAGCTAGAGACGCTAAGATTAAGTGGTGAGAGATTCCATGTAAAGTCGAGGGTGATACACGCTTGCGCATTAATTTCAGCCGGCACCTAAGCTCATACCGCTAACTGCCATTCGCTCCTCTATTACCTGAATGGCGCACTTAATTCCTGCAGTCCAAACACCCCGCACCCCACTCCAAGAAGAGACACGATGGACGTAACGAGAATGACTCGTAACACGTACCATCCATCAGCACCCAGAGGTGCCGAGCGAGCGAATTCGAGCACCTCACAAAATCATAATCCCCCCACGGTTTAAGAGCTAACATCAGAGAGAGAGAGAGAGAACCAGCAAAATCGAGAAAAAGCGTAAGAATAGAGAAAGAGGGGCGATGTTTGGAGAAGAATTTCGCGAGAGGGCGCAAGGAACGTGGGCGCTAATGGACGCTGAAGAGATGGAAACGTTTGCGGGGAGGAGTATGGAGGTTAAAGGCGCGGGGGGAGGGTTTGTGAGGGCGAAGAAGATAAAAACTGTAAGATGGGAGGTCCACCACGGGAAGGGGGGAGGAGCCATGCAATAGGCGGTGGAGTTTAGCGAGGGATTTTAGGACGCCGGGTTTAGATGGGAAACGGAAAGAGGATGAGGGGGCGAGGGGGGGGGAGCGAAGCAGGGCCGGCTCGGTAGAAGACAGAGAGGTGGTCACCACCAAATATCTGGGTGGGCAGCGAGGCGGAAAATGCAGGAGATTGCTCCTGGAATAGAGGGAAGCGGCGTAGGTTAGGGAGGGGGGAAGAGGGAGGACGACAAAGGCCGAGAGAGTGAGAAGGGGGGGGTGTGGAGAGGGGAAGAAAGGGAGAGATGAACATGAGAATGAAGGAGGGAAGAAGTGAGAGCAAAGAGTGGGGGAGGGATAGAATGTAAATTAGCGCGAGGGGGCGTGAGAGGCTGAGGGTTGGGAGATATCTACATATGTGGAGGGGTGGAGGCGAGGATGGGTTGGGAATGGAGGAGAAAGACTAAGAGAGAAGGGTTTTGGGGGGGAGGGGGGGCGAGAGAAGAAACGGGGGTGGACCTGGTCCCACCCAAAGGAGGAAGATGAGGAGATAGGTGATGAGCGGCAGCGAGGACGTTAAGCTACGGAGAAAATCGTGAGCGAGGGAGGAAAGCGGGCTAAACTGCAAATGGATTATTGCTAATTGTTGTAAACAAGAGGATTTCGCGATGGATGGGCGCGATGGCTGTAGGTTTTATCGTGGTAGGAAGCTGTGCTCTCACAGATTATGTTTTCCTCCGCCTATTTAGTGGACAAATTAAAAGAAAAGATGATGATGGTGATGATGAGGACGTCTTCGTGGAAATTGTGTCCTTGATGAGTAAAGACAATAATTAAAACGGAGAATGACTTGCCATGGAATAATGCCATTAAAGTAAATCTCATTATCCTTTTGGTTTTTAATTTGTTTTTTTTGGCCGGTTGACGAGATTGCATTATCACAACGACGTCAAATTCTAGTAATTTTCTTAAAATGGCGTGTGGATTGAAGCAAATATTTCATAATGATTATAATTAAGAGTTCCATTAAGAGTTGAGGTCAAAGAAAAGAGTGCCAGAAAAGGATTTTTCAACATTGCTCTTGTAAGATATTGAAAATGTCGAGGGGATGATGTGAAGCTAGCAGTTGCCCAGTGCGTTAAAAAGCCTTTATGTTTTCGAAACGGTGCCTATTCTTTCTACAACGCACACAGCATGATGTTAATAAAATCTACGCATATTTAAGTAGGCTATTGAAAGAAAACAATTGGAGAGGGGGGGGGGGGGAATCTTCAGTATTCTTCTAAGACTAAGAGAACTGAGTTGACATAATAAACTTTTAGGCTCACTTTTGAAAAGCCATTCTAAGAAAATGGAAATAATTACTTACTATGGTGTGTAAACGTAGTAACAAATACATACGGAAGAGAATAGCGCTAGCTGAAGAGGCGTTTATCAATAGAAGGGAGCTGAGGACGGGGAACTTGGGTAAGGATGTGAAGGAGAGGCTGGTGAAGAGCTTGATATGGAGTCTAGTGTTGCATGGTGCAGAAATGTGGTCCCTCAGAAAGGAGAACGAGAATAGGCCGCAGACATCTGAGATGTGGGTGAGGAGAAGGATGAAGAAAGTGAGGTGGACGGAGAGTAAGACTAACGAAGAAGTGCTTGAGATGGTGGGCGAGGAAAGGAAACTTCTGAATGCAATCCAGGATAGGCAGTGTAGATGGCTGAGGGATGTAATAAAGAGCGATGGATTGCTCAAGAGTGTAATAGAGGGAAGGTTATTGGGCAAGCGGGGAAGGGGAAGAAAGAGAATAGGTTTCATATACGGGATAAAGAAGGGCAGATCGTGTGCTGAGGCGAAAAAGGATATACTCGAGCGAGATAGACCCCTGAAAAAGTAGAAAACCGGGAGGAGATTCTCTGACATTCAACAAAACCTACCTTTACCGGTAGAATACTTAAATATTAATAATGGTGAGTAAAAGCAAAAATTATGAAAGTGAGATACAATAAAAAATAGAATACAATAAGGGGAAAGATATTCGGCCCAAAGACCCATCGAAGTAACTTACCTTTACACATTCATTTAACGTTTCTGCATTGCCTACATGCATTCCTTGTGCTACAGATCCCCTACAGCTGTATTAATACCGAGAGGGCCGAATAGTTCATGGAGAAAGGAAGGATATCGGTGATAGAAAGAGCAAAAAGTATATGCTGCGAAATAAGAAAAAGGGGAAAGAGGAGCGGAGAGGCCAGGTTAAACGGAGGAAGAGAAAAAGGGATGCAAAATGTGGAGGGGTAGCAATGCGGGACTCGGCATGAGAATAAAATTCTCCTCCATTTTGGTTATAAGCCGCCGCAGTATTTGCTCAGCGAGCAGACGGCGACAGTGTACACAGCGTGGGGAGAGAGAGAGAGGGAAGAAAGCAGTGATAGAAGACCCCCAGCTTTTTGGAGGCGGAGGAGGCCAGAGGGTGAAGACTGGGAGGGAGGGAATTGGGCTCTCGGACGGGAAAGAAGAGAGAAATATAGGGAAAGGACGTTTGAACTGGTGTGTCTCGGGCAGAGAAGAAGGGCCGGGTGGGGACGCATGCGGATCCCAGATGCCGCGAGGAAAAAAATGCAAAGAGAGGTGCCGGGCGAATATAAATCCACGACGGAGGAAATAGAGCGAGGGGAATAGTATTGCCGATTCGAAAAGGAAACGGGAGAGGCTGGGAAGGTCTCGTGAAAGTCCTAAATAGGATGAGTAAGGGGTTGAGAAGAATACCGGACGAATCTCCGATGAGAGGCAAGCCGACGTGTGAAGGTGTGAGGTAGGTTGAAAGGGTTACGGAATCTATGGACGGGATTCGATAAAAGAGTGCCGAGGTATTTGGGACAGGGATTGACGCGGTAAGAATGGTCGGTGCTCCTCAGGACCGGGCTCAAAGGCGACGAAACGCGCTGAAAAGATTTAGGAGAAGGATGAGAGAACACCCCTTTGAGGGTATAATATATCGGAAGCCAAACAGGCTATAAAAATCACAGTTAGGTGGGACATTCGCATTATATCGCATCATACCGGATCGACTAAGTATACAAACAGAAGTAAGGCGTCGTTTCTAGCTGCGTGGTAACATTTTCCGATTCCCGGGCTATTTATTCCAATGAATTCAAACTCGAGCACTAAATTACATCGCTCGGAAGGTACGGATCAAAACAGGGCGTTCCAACAAAGTTGCACTCAACGATTGTCTATCATCGTCCTTACAGACGAAGAAGTGGAATCTATGAAGGGTTTGAGTGTGAAAAGAAGAGGGAATACGTCCCCACAGCCACAATATGAAAGCAGTGGAGCGACATCGGCGAGCGGAAGAAGGCGGGAATATGAAGAAAAAAATGTTCGCGGCATTGAATGCGATAGGCGTGGACGGAGAGTTCGACGTCCGAAGCGTTCGGGGCGATTGAGAAATCGAGATCTTACAAGACGCGGGCACAATATGGCGAAGAGTATTCTGCTATTCGGTGAGAAAGTCAGTCCAAAATTTCACAAGTACTGAGAATCATGAGCGTTTAAGGAAGTCCACAGGTGGCACAAGAGGCCATAGGAGATCATTTGGCTCCCTTAATATACCTAATTCAATCGTTACACACTTTAAACCACTACCATTAGGCGAGCTATATCGCTCGTTTATATTTATTGACAAACTGCAGGTGTGTACCAAATATTATTAATCAAAATATGAGCTGTCTTATATGTTTTATTATCTTTGCACATTTGATTATCCAGAGTACATAAGGGAGGTAAATACAAAAGTGTATTGATTTTGCTACGAAGACTTTCGCAGTTTTCTTTTTTAATACCTGTCCACGAAATGAAGTTTTAAGGAAGAAGGATTATCTCCAAGCACAATAAGTACTTCCCTCAGCTGGCAGAGGAGGCGGGAAAAATCGCTAAGAATCCATGAAACTACAACAGGGAAGATGGCTATCCACTCTCCTCTACTTTTAAACGGATTTTCAACTATCCAAGACCGTCCGGCTCCTCAACCAATCATAGCGCTCCGGACTAGATCCCAACAGGCAATAAACTGACCATTGCCCTATATATTGCGGCAGACAATTCTTCCGTTTATTAAGACCTGATAAAGCCGACTGGAATGCCGGCGAAATGGTCGTCTATTAAAATGGTTCACCGCGAGGAGAACCTGGATAAAAACGTATTTATTTTGGTTCACCTATATAAAGCTGATGAATAATGATTTCCAGTCACGTACCTTAGCTAAGACCTGCAAGCTACCGCGTAATTTAAAATATATTCCAATCTTTCGTTGACTCATTAAGAATTATCCACTGGGAATCAAACCAAAAATAAGTGATGAAAGTTTCCTATGGTGACATTATTATTGGAGACCTCTAAAAGAGCAAAACCTTCAATATTCCCGAAATGTGAAATACCTACTTCGTCACTTTAAGATGCACTGAAGAGACATAGCGACTAAGAAAAGCTAGGATTACGAGTACCATTGCGAAATTTGACATAATCGTGATCGATTAGACGTTAAATGACAACTTCCACGACCAGAGGCGATAAACAAACAAGGTAATTTTACCAATCAATATGCCAAATTGCAGCTACAATTAATCAACTCAAGCAACAAAATAAACCAGAATAGAATCGTAAGGTACTGTTAGGCAACATCTCTTTGGCAGAAATACTACCTGAAAATATTTTTCAACGCTCTGTTGTTTATTTCTTGTCTAAAATATTGAAAGCATTAGATGGATACAATTAAATATAGACGGGTAAAAAAATGTTTTCCCCTTATGAATTCATTATTTTTAATTTCTAATGCACTTTTCCTTTTTTAAATGAAAAATTACTGTACATATAGTATATTTCTATGGACTGTATTTGAATAATGAATTGAACAGAGAAATATCCTACACGGATCAGTCAAAACCTTTCCCAAATCAACTCGCACAAAAGCACCACAGGATAATTAGTTAAAAAGGAAGATTGGGGGTCATAACTCCTAAAAAATTTCTCCCAATACAAAATTCCCAGTCACTTACTCCTAACTACTAAAATTCCCAAAGAACAAAATTTCCCAAAATACTAAAATCCCAAAATTGAAGATTCCAAAATTTTTTGGAACATAAATTTACTGTAGTTGAGACAGAACTCCAGCTGGAACATCTTGAAGGGTTCTCATAATTTGTGCTGGCGGAGCTCTTTGATGTTCTTCTGCTTTTCGCTTTATGGAGACGATTACTTTCAAAGCACTAACTGCTTCTCTATCTGGGGCATGCGAGTGTTCAGAGGGTTACTTTTTAATTTGTACTCCAGGACCAGCTTCAGTTGTGTTCACTAGAGCGTTGCATGCGGGATACTGTCGAAACCTCCAATAAACAATATTCCTGCCCTTATTTTGTCGTAAATACAAAAAACCGTCAATGTGTAAATATATGCGATTATCTTTAACAATAATTTCAGCCATTGTTATGGTATAAATAAACAAATAAACTATAACCAATTGAACCTAGCAACGGAAGATACATAAAGAAAAAACATTTTATATAGTAGTATGGGAGTTACGTATTTTAGGAGATATAATGTATTGGGAGTTTTGTATTTTGGGAGTTATGATCCCCTACCAAAAGGAGACTTAAAGCAAGCAAAGGAGCAGCAAGTAAAGAGACAAATGTTTATGGGAAACTCTTACAGCAATATTTACGTGCGCACTACTATATCGAAGCATAACTCGAAATTTTGGATGCCCTCTTTTTCAACGAACTCAGTGTTCTCCAGCATATGACTGGCTGCAGTAAATTTTCTATATTTATCCAAGGAAGAAAGCATATGGTTAAGACATATGGATAAACGTCTCGATCAGTGTGCGATGAATCCAAAAGAAAGACCATGAATAGTACCGATATTAGTCAGTGAAACAAAAAATTGTCAGAAGACAAAGTAAGAGGGTTGCATTTATAAACTCTCAATTAAAAATGCAATGGCTACAGCACATTATCACTGTTCAGCTAATAATTAGGTACCTGCGTTGAATACTCTTTTTTCCAATGGACCAAGTCCTCCAAGAATACAACATAGAAATAAATTAGACGAAGACTAAAATCCTAGCACGTGGAAGGGAAAAGCCGAATGCAGAAGTCACACTGAGAGGAGGGAAATTACAGCAAGTAAATTCCTTCACCTATCTCGGAAGCACCATCACGTGGAACGGAAGAAGTACAATGAGAATCAAGCGGAGAATATTCCAACCTAATAAGGCGTATGAAGACTGGTATAAACACAACTTCTGTGCTCAAAGAGGATAGAGCTGCAAACTAGGGAACACTAAATGAAAACATTCGTAGGGAGCGTGGGACTCTATGGATTGGAAGCATGGATCATTGGAAAAGCTGACCAGAAGAGACTAGAAGCCTTCGAAACCTTATGCTGGAGGAGAATATTAAAGATCAAATTGACGGACAAAATAAGAAATGATGAAGTGTACAGAAGAGTAGAAGAGGAAAGAGTCATATGGAACACCATGCAGAAAAGAAGAACCAGATGAATTGGACACACTCTAAGGCACACAAAATGGATTTGTGAAAAAACGTAGTTGAAGGTAATTTAGTATCTAGAATAAGACCCAGGAATAAGATAATGGACCAAATAAGGAAGAAATTACGTAGGAAGAGATACCAGGAAGTAAGAGACTTAGCATTAGATAGGGAAGGATGGAAGGCTGTAGTCAACCAACCTTAGGATTGGATGACGAATGAGAGATATGTTTTTCATATTAGATTGAGCATGGACTTAAAAATATAGCACCTGAACGACAAAAGTAGGGTGAGTTTTGTTTATAATTCTCTGGACGTAGATTTTATGAGACAAGTATGTTTCAGAAGGAAACAGTCTATATTAGTATAAAATTTGGTCCTGTGCATCACTTACAATCGAGAAAGGTTTCAAGAGCCGTATTTATATTAACTAGAGACTTTTACAAATAATAAGCTTAGGAAACTAATACTAAATTAAGTCCTTTGGAGACACATAATATAGCCAGTTAGAACGGTCATGCAGATTCTTGAAGTGAGCAAATGTAGCTGCATTGTTATCCCGTAACTTTTTTTCGATATTTTCAATTTAAGGCTCTTCGCACACCGAAACTAATCACGATTAAAGGACGCAGGCGCATTTTCTTCCATGAACGTGTAGCGTTAGTAAATCATATCCTTACGTAACGTCATGATAGCGGCATGGTAACGGCATTGGTTTGCTCTTCTTCTATGGAGCACATCAGCATCCCATATGTTCACTAAATATGGATAACGTTGACTTGTCCCCGAGCGATTATACATACAATGTTAAGGTGAGCATAAATGGCGCATTGAGATTATATTCCAGATATACGACATAACATTACTTTTATTATCACGAAATATAACATCTTGGCGCGCCCGACTTGAACGATTCCTTCGGCTAAGAGAAGAAAAAATAAATCTCTTAAGACGCCGTAAAACATCTCCAAGATTCCGCATTGTGCGTAAGCATTCTATCCACGTTGTCCACTCCTGGGATACCTCGCGCTCCCGGCGGGGAAGGTTGAAATGCGGACGTCACACGCTCTATCTTCCTGTTATCTCATTCCTTCAGCTTCACACCCACTTCACGGACGATTCGTCTCGCTTGGAGGACCCATGCTTCACCACCGGCAAAAATCCACACGGATTCCCCCATCTTGCCCTTCAAGAGGACAAAATATCTGCGCGCCTCCCTTCCCACACTCGTGGATGCTAACCGAACGAATTCGGAATGGGATCGGAAATCCCATCCTGGAACCCTAAGAGTAAACCCCTGCGCACCTCAAGGATTCCCCACCCCTTTGTCCTTGACGGTAAGGATATCCCCTCTTCTCAACGCCCCACATAATTCGCCACGGACCGAGCTACCACGGCCTTGCTACGCTCTCCATACTGTCCGCATCACATCTAGGAGGTAAGTTTATGAAAAAAAAAATACTTTCGCCACACCCATTTCGGGACGAATCCAGATGGGGATGAGGAGTGGGTAAAAAAAAGTGCTACAATAGATTGGAGGACTTTTATAGAGGGCGAATGTGAGTACAATGTGTATGTGCTGCGAGGAGGATCGTGGAGGGGGGTGTGCACACACTATTTTTTTTCTTACCGCTCTACTGTCGTCGGGAAGGAACTGACTGGGCATTCACAAAAAGGAGAGAATGCGAGGAAGGATGGGGGAGGGAGAGAGGGGCCGACCGGGAGGTGAGGTCGGGCCTGCTTCGATCGGGTGACTGAGAGAGTGCGGCCTCGGTAAAGGAAGTCCATTCTGTCGGACCGAATGGCTATTGAAGGGGAGGAGGGTTGCGATTGTGGAATCCTGAGAGGCGTTCCGAAGGAAACGGTGAAGAGGGGAGGCCGGAGGAAATGAAAAGAGCTTCGCATTTCAGTTCGCCTTAGGAAGGAGATACTCCTATTTTCACTCACATATTGGAGACATGAGCCACACGGTCGAGCTCATTTTATCTTTCGAATAGTTTTTCCTTAAAAAACGATGCCAAATGTTAAGCAGCACGTACCATGTTTTGACTTGGGTAAATTCCGGTTAATAAATAGCACATGAGAACTACTCTACCCACTAGATTCAATTAAGGACAATTTCATATTTTTTTTTATTTATTGCTCCATGGCAAGACACCTTTGAACAAAAAATTTTATATGGAGTAATTCCATCATAGTCAACAGCGTGACAAAACTAAAATAATAATTTTCAGAATAAAAAAAATAGTAAAGTGAATGCCACAAATGTTGATAAGATTTGATACAGTCTCCATTACATATTTAATGATAAAAAGTTTATGGCACATTTTATCCATAAGCATAAAAATAAATTTGTATCAAAATTAGAAAAAAATTCATACATTAAAATCAGGGAGTTGAACGAAATCAAACGAAAAACAATTGATCGCTTGCATCAAAATAACTGTGATAAACGAAAAATTAAGAATACAGCACTGCCATCATGTTTTCAATATTCGATTCTTTTAAACTTGAACAATGTCCGACACAATATTCGTAAGTGAAGGAGACAACTGCGGGCGGCTAAATAATATCCATCCAGATAAATTTAAAGTGAACTATTTACCCTAAAGAACCTTTAAATAATTTATTAATTGAAGTACCCTTTAAAATCAGCTCTTTAATTGCATGGCTATCAAAAGTGTCGTGGGAAGTAATTCATCGAATAACCGAGTAAATGAAAAGTATTTCCGAGAATTTATTTCAGAAACGTGGTGAAAATGGTGACAGAAACTGCATAATCATAAAATCAGTCATCCTTCAAGCATGAAATATGTTTTTATGCATTAATTCATTATGAGATAATTTTTATATCTTAGATTTGATTTATTATATGTCAAAATGAAGTAAAATTTTTCAACCAAGTAGTAATGCTGGAGTAATAGTAGTTAAAATGTAGAAATGCATTTCTTCCAACATTAACGATATTATCAAACTGTTTGTTACTTGTGTAAGTGCATAATGAACGAAGACCTGAAAAACAAGTTTTTATGAGAATAGTTCCTAGTATTTTAACACGGAGCCATCGGAAAAGTGATTGTAATGAAAATATGTATTAAATTATTCTTCACTGCATCTATCAGCAGCTGAAATTTCGCACGGTATACCGTGAGCGGACGCTAGAAAATTAACGGACCTTGGTTTGCAAACAAACACTGAGTAGGCCGTTTAAAAATAGTCCACGTGATTTATTACCACTGAACGCATGCGAATGCGATTTTAAGTCATAGGTATCGAGTTTGCACTGGATAAACGATCACAAAAGGACACCGGCAGTCCATGCTTTCGTGTACACAAGAGAGCCGATTAAAATCCTCGGCTGAGGATTTTGCGGCCGACGGATATCGTTCGGGTCTTCGGGGGCCCTAGACGATGGAGGCTTCGACAGTGGGCGAGGGAAGAGGATAAACGGAGCTGCCAAAGAGGTTGCGACAATGGCCTCCCGAACATAAATACTGGAATGGAGTGCCTTTTAAAATACATAAATCGAAGGATTTGAAGCGAGGCTGAAAGGGAATTATCGGTCGACACATTTGGACTGTTGTGACTGTCGGGAAGGGTGGAAAGAGAAGAGGGATGTTAAAAAAAAGGTGCCCCAAATAGTCCGGAATCCTAAGCACCCAACCCCAACGTCGTGGTTGTGCGCAGGTGCGCTTCCTGCGATAAACCCAGTCAACACGAATACACCGCTCATACTCGGTGTGGAAAGCTAGGGGTCCTGGGCGAGGGGCCTGCAACCGAGGACTGCACTTCTGTTTATCGGACTGAGAGAAGTAGCCCTGGAAGTTGGAGCGGAATAAGGACCGTGCTCGGACCAATGGATGTGAGGACGGCCTGGGAATGCAATGCGGGTTTCTGCAAACAAGAGGGAGAAATCCTAATGTGGTGCTCGATAAGCAGATAGGTGCGGGTCCCACCCGAGGGGTGCCACGGATGATATGTCCTTATAGATGCTCTAATTATGGTTCACCTCGTTATTTCGCGAAACTTTTTCCAAAATAGCATTTTCGATAGGAGTTTTGGGTGCGTTTGTTTTAAAGGTTACTACTTCACCGTCCAGTACAAAGAATTTCGGACGAAGCGCGCTTGAGGCAGAATTCAAATCCACTACCTTTCAGCCGCCAGTCAAGCAATGGAGGCCAGCAGACAGTGGGGTGACAAACGCGACTTTGAGGACAAATATCGACACAAGGAATATAAACTCATAGTCGGACACAGCAGAGAATATTCGACTAGAAAATGATGTTACGCTTGAATTCTAATATTTTGAGTAATATCTTGCACTCCTCCCACACCCAATGGATCCGGAAATTTTCACTCACATTTTTGGGGATTTTGAAACATCAACTGGTATTAGTATCAGTCGGCGGTTACTAGTAAAGAATAAGAACTTGACTTTTATACTCCAAATTCATAATTCAAAAAGCAAAATGTCTCACCGACGATTTTCCAAAGGTTGAACGATCATCTGACACATTCACACAGCTCGTCTATGTCATGAATTAATTAACACATTTTTCTCCATATCACCAAACTCCACTCAAAAATTGAAATGACTGAATCTGCGAGCAGAGTACTTTTGTAATAGTGAGAGGACTAATTCTTGAATATCAAATAAGGTTTATATGCTTTATATATAAACTTCAATTTTATATAAACCCTTTTTCTTTACGAATTACTAGATGGAAAAAATACTAGTGGCATTGTTGGCAAGGTACTATGGTGATAACTGCAGCTAGGCACTAGAATGTATTTGATTTTCATTGAAATATCCTGCTATATATATATAAGTATAAAGTTGGAATATGCGCCGAAAGACATTGCTTAATGCCGCATTCAGCCATATGACGCCTTTCCATCGCACACACAATTCGTGACAGTATGTAATTTAATTAGTGAATACAATTATCTCTAAAAATATAACATTTTATACGAAGACCTTAAATATTAGCATATGCTTATTGCAGTGAGTTTTAGAAGGAATAATTTCCCATTGGTTGAAAGGCTCATAAATTAGTGTACGTCAAATAATTACTTATAAATATGCAATTAGTGTGTGAAAATTTTAAAACGAATTCTCACGTCCATAAATTTAATTGGAAACAATTCAAACATAAATTATTCAGGAGAATTAATTATCTCAGGCATTCATCTCGATCCATTTCGTTCTCATTCTGATTATTAAGAAACATTCACGGTAAATACTTATTAAGAGGAATTTAAATGTCAACAGAACATTTAGGATTTTAATAAATTTCTCCAGAGAAGAACAAAAAAAAGCAATATAATGTTCTGGAAAGCGACTCGCTTAGTGTTTAGCACGTTTGCTTCTCAATGCCGTAATTGAGACTTGAGTCCTTAAAAATGTAGGTAAATATAATTAATTAGAACCAAACGCGAAACGTGATAATGACAATATATGGTTTATTAGAGGGGACAGAGTACAATGTGTTATTTAATCTATGATTTAATGTTCCGCCGATATTTCGGATACAGGTGCTAAGGTAATGAGGCTAGAGGACTGTTAAATAGGATGATGTTTATTACATTAGTAAACGTTATTAAATAATTAAAGGTTTTATTCATTCTGCGATAAATATCGGGAGTAATTTTGGACAAGTTAACAAATTTTACTCAGAAATTGTAAACTGAAGATTGATATTACAATAAATTACTACTTAATGCAGTAATTCTCTAAAAATTAAAAATTTATTAATAAAAAACCTTCGGATTTCTGAAAGGATTCACTGGCACTAGATTAAACAAAGAGGATTAACGAAAGCTGAGTACACAAAAATGAAGACTAAGTGTACAAATAACTCCAACAAGTCTCTCTATATCATTTGTATCTCAGAAAATCCTTGGTCAGCCAGAATAAACTTGCCAATCCACCCTCTACAACCATCAATGAATGATCATCATCATTGTTCGTTAAATCTGAAGATAAATTAACTGCCACCCTCCATCATTTCCCTTCTCATGTTAGTTTTCTCACTCCCTGGAAGTTATTATGCGGTCCTTTCCGCTACTTATCCCTTGTTTTTACTCTTTACTTATCCGTTGGTCTTCCACTTGGTCTTAAAATTCCGTTTTTCCTTCAATTTTACCCTTCACAAACCCATTGTGTCTCAGGGTGTGCCCAATCTAGCAGGTTCTTCATTCCTTTTTTGTTTTCCAAATGGTCCTTTTCTCTTCAAATCTTCTGTATCCTTCTTAATTTATTATTTTATCTAAATTTTTTGATTGGATTGGATCTTAGGGAGGCGACCGACAGCTAAGGTCATTTGCGCCATTGGGGATAGGTATGGGAGGAAGAGTGGATAGAAACCCTTCGGCATTAGCCTGCTCTTTACGAAAGGTACTAAGGGGACCACGGTATAACGTCTCATCCGACAGAAGGAGTACTGTACTTAAAGTTCCCTCCACAAGAAACTCAAGTAGGGATCAGGTTCCCTCTGAAAAAACATCCTCCTTTGCAGCAATTTGAACCCTGGCCGCCCGTATGGTTAGCCAGTACTCTAGCCACCACACCAACCCTATCCCCTCCAACTTTCTATTTTATTCATCATTGAAGACGAATGCGTTAGATTCAACACCTACCGTGGTTTGAAATGAAAGTTATTTATGAGAAATGAGAAATTTGGATGATTTTTTTCGGGAATCCGGGTGAGAAAAGGGGAAGGGGGAAAGGATGTCTATCAAGGGAATGCAGGCACATTCTCCCTATCACCCCTCACCTGCCATTTGGCCTCTCCTATCCCAACAGACCCCAAACCCTCTTATATCAACCACCCCCTCTCGAGTCCTCCTCGCTTGTGTCCCTTGTCTTTCCCTCTCCTCATGCCCCAAACCATGTTTGCGGTTGCCAAGACAGCAGCGATCACCAAAATTGACGCGGGTCTTTCTTACCACCCCTCCATCTTCTCCCCCATCACGGCCAACACCTTAGAAGCATGGGAGATAGGAGACCCCTCTCGGCAGGGGAAGTTGTCTTCACAGCAATTCCTATGCGCGCGACGCCCCCTTACGCTTCTAGGAATGAAGCGTGACGCTTAAACACGGCGATATTGCACGGAAAGATAATACGGTCTGTGCTCACCTACGTCACCCTTATGGCTAAAGTACGTTGCATCCCTAAGTTTGATTTAAACAGGCCAATACGGATTCGTAAAAGAAGAGAATAAATCCACTCTTCGTTACGCACGAGTAAAATCGAAAAAACTACCATTTCATGCTTCACTGATACATTACCATAACCCTTAGTGTATGATAGAGATATTTTTGAAGATATATTTCGCAGCATAATATGACCTTCCCATGAAAACGCTGCACCGAAAAACTGACGATTGCACCAAAACTTAAAGCGAATTGAAAATCAGTCATGTCTCACTTATGCCATGCCCAATGCAGGCAAATACGATAGCACAGAGAACGAATTGGACGACTTCCCGTCCAGATCAGAGCCCATCCGTGCGCAGCGATGCTAAATTTCGTCACAGAAGCAAAATTGGTAGCTTCGCCGGCTGTTTTATGCAATGACTGTTGTGCGTATCTACCAGATTTGCAATTCCTTTGGCGCAAAACTTCTAAAATCATTGCCGTGAGCATTCTATTTATGTAAGTGGTAGAAAAAAATATTCTGCTAAATGTTTATTCAGACGGAACCAAAAACAGCTTTCTTTGCACCAGAGGAGGAGGTAATTCTAATGTAAAGAGAATACTAGATGGTCCACACATTGATTGAGAGTAATTGATTTTTATAGGTTACGCATTGTTTCATTGTTTATGTATAGTTTACAAAAGGAAAATAAGAAGTAAATAATTTTATACTATCCCATCAGTTCACCAAGAATCACTTATCAAAATATCTAGCTCAACACTTTTCTTTGTCAAATTTTGGATTAGACTCTTGAACACCTCAATTAGATAGGATTATCACGTTGTACTTTACTTCCGAGAATACTTCTCGCTTTAAAAAGTATTTTATTCCACTCTTCACCACTTGTTAATGATCGACTGACTTAGACGGAACTGGCTAAGAACATGGAGAATTTCGCGCAGTATTGTTGCAACTATTGTCCCTTTTGACCTCCCTGTTGTCAGTGATTGGTGCGATCAAGCGACGACGGGTGAAACACCAGCAGGCCGCGGTCTTGAATTCGACCCTGTCTGATGTCACGGCAATCGGCTAGCTCTGTCCCCATAAGAAATACATTACACTGCGGGTAGTTCGCGCGCCCTCTAGGGATAGGGGCACATACATGCCTGAAAGGCCGACTCCCGCCACCTCCTGCGATCCCTGACGCCCCACGAAAGGCACCCTCTACATCCACCCGTGACAGCCTTCTCCTCCCCCACGGGAACGAACACACCTGCTCATTGACGTATCTCGAAAATTGGGATGGTTCTGTCGCAAGGGGATGGTGGGATAAGGGGGAGAGGCTTCTTTCTACGTGTATTTACACACCCACTACTCTCCCCCTTGCCTTTCGCCACCCACCCACCCATTCAATGCATATGGGAGCAGGTAGCTGAGAGCAAGAGAGGGGAGGTAAAGAGGTGAAATTCAAGGAATACCAATTTCTTTTTAGTGCAGCGAATGTAGTATGCTATTTGTCTACGTCAGTGGTCGACAAACTCATAAGTCAACAGAGCCAAATATCAACAGTAGAACGATTGAAGTTTCTTTTGAGAACTACATTTTTTAACTTAAACCTTATAGATAGGTACATTTTTATCAATATACTTAGTGCTAAGGCTTAGTAAGGCTTAAGGCTTAGGTTAAGGGCTTAGTACTCCTAAGCTAGTCTCTGCGAAAAATATCCTCAATCTGATTGAAGTACGTTTGCTGAGGTCAACCTCTTTCAACTTTCCTATCCACACTCGTCATGCATACTTGTTTCGTCTATCTCCTTTCGAACATCCTCTCTGTATATGCAAACCATCTCAGTATACCTTTCTCAATCCTCGACACTACATTTTTTTTCACTCCAAAACGCTCCCTAAAATGAACTTAATAAACTGTTCTTAAAGTTTAAAGTCTTAGTTAAACTGTCGGTAAGTTAAATAAAACTTTATATCATAATTAATTACGGTGTTATTTTTTGATAAGATTAAGTACTTGCACGCCCGGACGTGGTATTTTGGGAAAGAACCACACTGAAGGGGCCAAAGAGCCGCGTATGGCTCGCGAGCCGCGGTTTGCCGACCACTGGCCTACGTCAATTGCTACATATGGTATTCGTGGTTTTTTTCACTGCCTATTTAGATTTAAATATTGCAACTTTCTCTCCCTCGAGGCTATTCCGATGAGAGTGAATAGTTATATCGAGGCTTTGGTTAGGGCACACTGCCCAAATGTCCTCTATCTTGGCTCTTGAAAGGGCCCCACTTATGTGATCATTGTTGTTCCCTACTCAAAGCGAAGGACATTTTTTGAACATCTCAATTGCAGATACCTTTGGAGGAGACTGAGTATTTATCCATGCATTAGATACATTCTTGGAGTAATCATAATGGGATTTACCTAATTGTATTATTTCTAAAAGAAGCAGGAATTTTCATTTAAAATAATGTTGATTTTAATAATGTTCTTGAATTTGCTAGTTCTTTGGTACCTTATCCGACTACTTTAATTAAGGAAGAATAGTGTAAGACACTCAGGTTATAGTTTTATTTTAGTACCAGTCCATACTTCTTCCAACGTCAATGATAGTCTTATTTAGTTCACGAGGAGAAGAATTTTCTTGAGCTAAAGTGTAGCAGGAGACAATATTTTTAGCCACTGGAAAATAACAGAATGTAGTCAACAGAATTCAAATACTTAGTCGTAAAGCGCGTAGTTTTCGCACAACGTCACGCCAATAAAGGAATTTTATTTACAGAGGTATTTTTAAATAAGAGGTATATTAAGGTTGCCGCTATTTTCTACGCATCCTCTCCCTTGTCATTTGCCTACATCCCAACCATCCAATGCATACTGTAGCAGGAAGATGAGAGTGAGGTAGGGGTGGCTAGGTGAGGAGGTAGTAAGGGGTTAAAGGGCAAATGGATTTGGGGGCATGAGAGGGGGTAGGTGCCCTTACGGGGGGTGGAGAGGTGGGAGGGCAAAGGAGGTCGCAGTTGCACGCCCCCTACTCCCCCCCTTTCAACCCCTCACGCATCCCCGATGGCACCCTAATGGTGACTGAGGGCTGAGGAGGGTGGCAGGCGGACGTACGCCCATTGGTAAGGTGATGAGGTCGCTACAGTCGTTGCCATAGAAAATTCACTCGGAACGGCCCAAGACACTCGCGTCGGATGAGACGAGGGGGCCGATCCAAAACAGAGGAGATCCCAGGGGGAAGAGGAGTGTGGGGGGGGAGGGGGCGTCGTACGGGAACAGGGATACCGGTTGGGGGACTTCGTGAATTATTAATCTCCAAAAAGGAGGTGATGTACTGGAGGTTGATTCTGACTTGTCGATGTATACCACTACTACGGTGTGTCGCCCGCCACCACATCTTCCCCTCAAGGTTCGCCAGGCCGTGTCAAAACTGCGTCGGCGTGGGTGAATTATGGGCGACGGTCCCCTTTGATCAAGAGATTGATCTTCATGATAATGCGTCGAAATTTTACCCATACCGCAGAAAATATGTTCCGGGGATAAAGCGTATCAACTTGTACTTTTCCGCGTTCCCCTTAAATATATTATGCTTCCGTTGGCCCAAAACACGGACTAGATCTGCCAGGCGATGGAAAACTAAAGAAGGCAGAGGATGAGGAGGATTAAGGAAAGATGCTCTACTCACCTTATGAGTCTCGCGGTGTTGGGGCGCAGGGCCAGCTCGATGCAGTAGGTACACTCTTCTAAAAATGGAAAGAGAACTCATTAATTTTATTTTTTGGATACAGATAAAAATATATTAGCCAATAAAATATAATTTAAATTTATTGCTGCTATGATTAACCATAAACAGTATTTTTCAAACTTTTTGTTAAAAAATGGTGGGTAAAGTTATGAACTGAAGCATTAACTGTCGTTAAGCCCATTCAACTCAAGGGTTTCCTTTACAACTCGTAAGGTAGTTTGGGCGAAATATCACATCAGTGAGAAACAAATGAAGTCTGTCTGGTTTTAAAGAAAAATATCTCACCCTTCCGAAAATACTAAAATATCAGTCCCTTGCCACACTACTTTCTGAGGTATTTGTCAAGAAATACCAGCCTTTTTACACGGGAAATGGTACGTGTCTGCACTACAAAGATACATTATTTTAAAAACTATGAATTTCTAACACCTAGATCTCGGCAAAAAACTGAATATATAATTTGTATATTTCCTAAACTATTTTTGAAAATAAATCATATTGTTACGGACGTAATTTTTTCAACAACACAAGAAACCTTCCGTAGTAACGGAGTTTCAAACGTACCATGTGAAAAAAATGATTCAAGTTAAATAATTATGTGGCTATTTTTATTTAATTACTTTGAATTTCTATATGTTATTGCGCCGTTAATAGTTCAAAATTTTATTCATGCTTCCTACGTCTGCAGAAATTAAAACATATAATTCGAATATGGTCTCCAATATGATAAGGGACCTATCTCGATCAAACTACTTTAAGTTCAAAATACACCGCACTGAGTTTTTCATCTGTGATATCCACGATGGAAATTTAATTTCCGACAAATTTGAGTTATCAGAATCCCACGGACATTAGTTTCGCATGCGGATATTTAAAACATCAAAATGACCAGTTTAAGGGTAGAACGCAACCAACAACATTATTTACGAATTCGCGTTTTACCCCATCACGAGTTTTTTTCCCAGGCACGCCATCGATCTATGCAAGAATCAAACCATTCTGTGTTTTTTTCAACTTTGTGTGAGTGTCTGAAGTTGGTAGGTTGTCAGATATCCCATACAGTAAGAAATTCTTTGCATTAATGTCTCATGATTTTAACTCATCAAAAACAAAAACAAAACTCTGGCACCACATTCTATTTTGACCGAAGGCGATATCTATAGGGGTAGGTTAGCATCAAAACTATTTTAATTCTCTTACCAGAGATTTATAATAAGAGAATAGAGCAAACCTTTGGAATCAATCCGTTGCCTAAAGCTGAGAGTTGCGTGGTATAAATATTTCAAGCATAGAAAAATAAGAAAAAATTCATAGGTTTCTTAAAATTAGCTATTTATTACAGTAAATATCACTAATTGCGCAAATGTTTTTACCATGATTATATGTATATTTTTACCATGTTTTTACCATATTATGGATTGCGATCTCGTTACCAAAAACTGTTGTCTAGAATTCCCTAAACAAACAACTTTTTGGAAAGTGATGAAAGATGGAAGTTCAAATGTAAATACAGTTGACAGATTGTAAATAAACACGTCTTACCGGTTTAATATGAATATACGTGGGTTTCACTCACAATTAATCATAATGCAGTGAGCAGTGGATAAAAAATGTAGTACTAAACGCGGGACGTAATTATAATTTTTTAATATCGTCCGGTCTACAGATATATTTAATTCCTCTCCAAATATGATTACAAAAATACACAATTAACTTCTAAGCACTTCTAGAATATCGCTATACGGAAATTTAATAATAATGCGAGGTGACTTCATGAGTATTCCCATTGGCCATCATTGCAGTGTAGGTAAAACGGAATGCACTTACCACCGCCTTGTACAGATTCTTATTTTTCAATCCACGTCACCTATTTTGGGTCCTCGTAGACGCATACCCTGTTTTGCAGCCTGGTACAAAGCAAGTTCTGTTTAAACAAGGCATTCTAAATTCTTTATTTAAGCCAAACGGGCTTAATGCATTCAAACTAGAATCAGAGTCTGGCAAACATCGTCGTCGGCACACGATGGACGTTTCATAAACCTCTTACACATTAACTCGTTACGTTAGCAACAATTAACTACGTCTATTTACAATAACAACTGAAAAGACTCTGATCGAAGTGGCGCCAAGGACTGGGTGAACTAAAAGTGGAAGTTAAGGCAACAATTCCAAACATCCGAATCCTTAATATATATTCATGGTTTTTACTATAAAGCATTGTAACAATACGGGCATAGTTATCAGAAACCCCCAGGAAACTTAATTTAATTTAGGCCTAAATTTGTGGAACAATGTCATATTTAATAAATGTGATAGTTTTGTAGTAATCCAAACTCTTGAGTTTCTATGACCTCATCAGTTAACTTTCAGGTAACCTAACAGTTAACTAACAGGTTTCATCAGTTAACTGCAATTTCCAATTTACTTTGACAATGGCATTAAATTTTTGAAGTTGTGGTCGGCAATAACTTAGTATGAAAAATACTAAGTTATCGTTTTCATAAAAAACGGTTTCTGAGACAGGACTAAACACCATTGTTTGCCCTTTACAATAACGGAGATCTCATCACAAAATCTCTTCAGCGTTCAATTTTTTTTGCTTCCCATCGGACTCAAAAGAGGTTCCTTTGTGCCCCTCGCCTTTCTATTTCTGATTCAGAACGACGGCGTCTGAATAGAAAGGCGCCGTCCACCTCATTTGGGACCGATGGACACTTGCCAAATCGACGCCAAATGCTTTATCGACAGTTGCACCTGCTACTCGATCGCCAAAGGATTTACGGATCCTTTTACTTTGAAAGCGAATACAACGGGCGACTTTAGACAGCGAAATAAGTTTCACGAATGAATGCCGCGTCACAATGCCCTCCTGCCACTAAGTGCACCCCAATATAAAGAAACCTCTCTAATAGCTTCTAGAGAGACAACTGCCGAAAGGTTATTCTTATCTTCTCAAGCCCTTTCAGTGGCATGCTGATATACATCCGCTAAGATACCCGAGGAATTTTTTGGGCGACAGCTGTGATTGAGAGGGCTCATTGTATTCGCTCTAGGCTTAAATGAGAAAAAAGTGACTTTTGAATGGTATCTAATACAACTCACTAACATAAATCTTCAACTTTTGAATGTAACTTAAGCAATACTTGAGGTTTGAGTAAGCAGTGCATTTCGATGAGAATACCAGAACTAAGCTACGCAAATATGTTTCCAAGTTCAGAGTATCATCATGCGGTCGTTGCACAGATATGATTTTTTGCCGTGGTTCTAAAATATCCAATGGGAAGTTCACCAGCCTCTTGTCAAAATTTTAGTGACTCACCCCAAGAGAATGTGAAAAATGACTCCTTCAGAATGACAAGACGAAAACGTGGATGCATGGAAAAAAACATTGCGATATTTCTGCTCAATGGAAAACAAATTAGCTTAAATATCATTTCAACGATGCGCATCAGAGGAATGTATCAAGGAACTCATGAATAACCGAGGAATCTCCGATACGTAGATAGAAAAAAAAAAGTTTTACACGGACACAAAAGAAGTAAGCATCCGGGAAGGAAAATTCTAACGTCCACGATCATAACAGGCCATTATCATACTCGAACCATTGTAATATATTGTAACCATTTTTTACCCTTGTATCCAGCCCCCTTCAACCGTCATTTGCGTCATAAAGAAGAACTGCTTGATAAATATTTAAGTTCCCAAACCAAGGGAGAGGAAAAAAAGACGAGAGGTAAAAGAGGTTTAGTTAATATAGGGAAGGGCGCAACACGGAATCGAAGAGAAGGGTGTGATAAATAAGCATCACGCATGATGAGGAGGAAAAAAAGCGAGAAATGAGCTGGATGGGGAGGAAACGGCAATAAAATTGACGAAAGGAACATGCGGGGATGGAGGAAACGGAAAGGGGTAAAAGAATACGAGGAAATGGGTGACATTGAGATTGCGCTAACGAGAGGAAATGGAATCATAAAATGCATTCGTCTACATCTACACGCTGCCCTGTGAGCCGCCGAAAAGGCGCGTGCCAAAGGATGTCTGGATCACATCCGTGAATAAGAGAGGGAATATGGAAATATATATGGAGAAGGGAAAAGTACGATAAGGAAGATGAGTGCTGAAGGATTGCCTCAGTGTTTTGCTGCGTTTTTATTTTACATAGCTATTAATGGCGCTTGGGAAGATAGAATCTCTTATTTTTCCGCACTTCAGCAACTTCTGAAGATGATACAGTGTGCCAACATCTACATCAACATACTACTCTTTCGAGCTGCCTCATGGGCGTGCGGCAAGGGGTGTTAGTACACTAGCCATGTAATGATGTAACTGTAAGGATTAAGGTTTTGCGAGGTGAAATGGTGACGTGTATTATGGGAGTGTATTTAGTGGAGCTCAGTTTTCATTGTGGTCGCTTATTTTGCGCGGAAAGAACGAGTTTTTGTACCTTTCTCTTTGGCAATGTGCTTCTCTTATTGTATCGCTTCTGCCAGACCTAGAGATGTTGTGAGGCGTCATATTAATATTCACTGAGTCGCACTGAAATACACCAGTTCTGAATTTTTCAAGCAACCTAAGCCTAGCGTGTAGCCTCCAAGTCTCTAGGGGCTCCCACGTTGATTCCTCGAAAAGTTGTGAAACATGTCCGTTCGTAGCAGTTTTTAACGAAGCGTGCAGCATTTCCTTGCATTTTATTAATTTTTTTGTAAAATCTTTATTACCCGAGTCCCAGATGTTCGCGGCGTATTCGAAGTGTGGCCTTACCAGAGCGAAGTAGCATCACTCTTTTACTTGTTTATCCGAGGACCTTCCAATTATACGTTTAAAAAAACCTAGTTCTTAAATGCTGTGACGCATATGCTTTGTATGTGTGTTCCCCACTATCTATTTGAAGTTAGCGAAATTCCAAGATATTTTACTGTAAATGAAGATTTTATGTTTACCATGATTGTACCAAATTAAAGCAATAAATAACCGTAGAGAAATACATCTAAGTCTTGGCGTTAACCAACACTAACATTATTTTTGTCACCCTTACACTGACGTATCTGACTTTTTAGTCAGGGTGCGAATTTCAGAGGTTATAACTGAGTCAAGCGGAAGGCAAAGGCATCAGGGAGACTAAGGCAATCATCATTGTTCGCTCAATCCTAAGATTGGTTGACTGCAGCCCTCCACCCCTCCCGATCTAATGCTAGTTCTCTTACCTCCTGGTATCTCTTCCTAAGTACTTTCCTCTTTATTTGGTCCATGAACTTATTCCTTGGTCGTTGTCATGGGGCCTTTCTCTCTATTTTGCCTTCAATTTTATTCTTCACAAACCCATTCTGTCTCAGGGTGTGTCCAGTCCATCTTGCTCTTCTTTTCTATATGGTATTCCACATGGCCCTTTCCTCTTCAGATCTTCTGCATACTTCATCATTTCTTATTTATTCCGTCCATTATATCTTCAGCAGCCTCCTTCAGCACCAGGTTTCGAAGGCTTCTAGTCTGTTCTGATCAGCTTTTCCAATGGTATATGCTTCGATCCATGGAGTGCTAAGCCCCACACGGATGATTTCACATACTGTTTCCTGGTTACTATTCTATTCTCTTTGTGCACTGCTGTTGTTTTTTCCCTTGAACGCCTTCTTAGTTTTGGCTATTCTCCGTTTGATTTCCGTTGTACATCTTCCGTCACACGTGATGGTACTTCCGAGATAGGTGAAGGAATCCACTTGCTCTAATTTCTCTCCTGTCAGGGTGACGTCTGCAATCAGCTTCTCTCTTCCGTATACTAGGATTTTGGTCTTCGTCTTACTTAATTTCATGTTGTATTCTTGGAGAACTTGATCCGTTACATTAAGTGACCTTTAAAGGCAATAACAGAAAGAAAAATGGAAGGAAGAATAGGGAAAACTCCAGCACAAAGATTACAAGGAAGAGAAGTACTCCAAAAGATAACAACCACGCTGGAAAGGGATAAATAAAAGGAAGATGAACGGTGAGATAAAGACATCATGATAAGGCGAAGACCATGGGAGTAAGGGATAAGCGGCAAGGAGCGGAGGGACGGGGGTAGGGGGCGCCGGGATTTTAGTCGGCGACTGTTCGGGGCACTTCCTACTGACGTCTCGAAGCGGTTGATGAAAGACCGACTTCCGCAGTGAAAAAGATCGCGCGACACGCCGAAAAGAAACTAATTTCCTACTCCCCTTCTTTCCATCCACCCCCTCCGCCTCACCCCGAGATCCCAACCAAGCCCGGAGACGCGATGAAAGGAATCGTTAAGGGGAAGGGACGGATGGGGAATGGGGCCGAAAAAAATATGAGCGACGAGGATATTCGAAGACAACAAGAGGCGTCATAATCACCATCACAAAGAATGCGTTCGGGAAGGAAAGTAGCTTGGGCTGGCGGGGCGCGGGGTCGGTGGAAGTGGGAGACGGGGAAGGACGAGAAGCAGGCGCTATCGGTAGAGGGGTAGGGCTGTTGGGCCCAATCCTGGCGCTATTCCTTCCGTCCTGGGGAGACACCCTCTCCTTTCCCGTTTTGAATTTTTTAGCGTCTCCAACCCTCTGGGGAAAGGGCAGGAGAGGAGGAGATGATGTATTAATAAAACGAAGCGCTTAGGGATAAAAAAATATATACGTGTGTGTATGTATATATACATATATATAAAAGAAAAGGAAATAAATTTAGTAATATAAGCTAGCAACAAGGCGTTGAGGTTAGGGAGGGATAGATAGGTTTATCAGTGGACATTCACAGAAAGGCGATCCATGGCGACACCGGCGCTAGCTTATATATATATATATATATATATATATATATATATATATATATATATATAAAAACTTCGTCACAGGGTGACACTAAACATAAAACATATAAAAAGGAAACTCACGAGTTTAAAATTGTCGTTGGGTCTCCCGCACCTTCATATATATATATATATATATATATATATATATATATATATATATATATATATATATATATATATATATATATACTACTACGTAGTACTACTGACTCTGACAAATCTGTGAGTTTTTCTTTTTTGTGTTTTCTCTGTGTCTGCCAGTCACGCCAGTGACATATATATATATATATATATATATATATATATATATATATATATATATATATATATATGGGTGGGGTGGTGGGGAAGTGGAAGCAGTGAGCATGTTTCTGGAGGGAGATGGCCGTCTGTTATCGCGGAGTTGGGGAGTGGGAGGGTCCGCCGCGGAGTGGATGCCCGGAAGAAAGCGCGTGCCGAAAGATGTCGCCCAGCAAATCCATTACGATGTCGTTGAGACTTGCCCCCGCCAGGCGGCCGTCTCATTGTTTTCCCGCACTGTTACAAAATTCGAGCACCCACTCGATTCTTTCACCTAGCCGCTCTTCCTTCAATACAATGCGATGATTAGAAGACAATGATTTCAGATATGCATTAGGTCAGTAGCATAAATTAGATCATCGTATCGCTTACGCATCTTGCTGATCACTTCTGTAGGCGTAAAAACTCAGCCATATAATCTGCTTCAGGAGGATATCAAATACTGGAAACGCATTCGAATTGAAGTCTAACAAGGTAGATGTAGCTGATTTCACTAACTTCATCGTCAGATTAGCCAAGCACTCTTATTACAAAGGAACAATTTATGTTCCACCGTACTGTTAATATATACCTACCGACTCAAGTTCTTTTGTTTAGAGTTGACATTTCCATTTCTGAAATGAGTTTTTAAATAATTAATTAGGAACATATTTTAACACATAGAAACCAACACGGTCAGAAATAATCAGATTCAACAATTATGTGGTCTTTAGACATTAGAATGGTAAGCAGAGGATGAAAACAGGCTCGATAATACGGTAACTATTAATATTATAACTCACGTTCCACATCGGCTTCTAAAGAAACCCGATGATTAGGCTCATGGTGATGATTAAGCTGAATCTGATTAGGCTGAATGATGGATGATTAAGCTACAGCTCTGATTAAAATATTGACCCTACAAAATTCTACGTGGAAGTGAGAAAGAGGAGAAATGCGTGATACGTAACTGTCATCATCATTGGCCGTTAAATCCTAAGATTGGTTCCCTGCAGTCCTTTTCCCTTCCTCATCTAATCGCTAGTAGCTATTCTTGAGCCCTGGTCTAACCTAATACCTATGTCCCGGAAAAAGCACAACATTCACGTCCTTGCGAAATTTGAACCGGCGACCTTTTTTAAGGCCAAGACAGGGCGTTACCGATTTGGCTACCTTGCACTTAATGAACACACCACCATGATGGAATAAGGGCTGTGGTACACAAAGCGTTCATCGCAAGTCACAATATTTGCATTGCATTACAGTTAGGCTAAAATTTGAGCCCCAGCGCACTGGAATTTGCTCATCGCATCTACCGAGTTTCTGCTCTTATCGGCAAACTTTTACTTTTGGACGGATTCGAGAGGAACCGATCCGAGTTTAGCGCCATGCGCATTCGTTTGGTGTGAAATTAAATAAGGTGATTTACCGGAACGGTCCAGTAAATCATAATCACAATAACCAATTAATAATAGTTAATCTCACTGTTAATGAACGACAATAAAATTTGAATAATAATTTAAAGTTGGCCCCAGTGGCGACGGGGTAATGTCCTCGCTAGCCAATCCGAGGGTCGGGGGTTCGAGTTTCGCCTGGGTAGATTTTTAACCACACAGGGCATGGGTGTCAGTATTCGTCCATTTATAATGCACTACAGGCCAACTGTGCTGTTTTCAGGGTAGTGGAAATAAATAAATAAGCACCTTACCAATTGCACATTTTAACACAAACACTGTTCACCTAAAACAACTGTCTACACCTTTAGGGGGAAGCTAGCTTGCATCCATCTCTCTTTTATAACCTTGCTAATTGTTTGCGGTCTCTCTATTTACAATAAATTTATCCCGTTGAAAGTATTTTTTGGGGACGAGAAATAAATATTTTCGATATGTCTAATGAATTAGTAAATGGAGTGTTGTTTCGACGATTCAATCCTTTCACTCCGTTAACTTGCTAATACATATCTTGCTTACCAATGTCATGTTATCTAATAATAGAGTTATTAACTACGCACCCAAGTGAAAAAATGCAGTTTTTTCCAGTTTGCGGCCCCTTGGTTGATCTCGTTACTAGGAGTGTAAAAAGCGCAATTTTGCTGCAGCACTTAGATGCGCAAAGAATGTACTTACAGAATTATCCCAGGCGAGAAAACGAGAACATAGAAAAAGAAAACTTTTATCCAAGAAACATCCCCATCCTTTTTTGTGATTCCTGTTTTGCACACTGCGCGGCAAGAAATTAATTTAAAAGACATAAAGCCAAGAGGATACACGCCACCTGGGTGGTCATGGACTAAAATATTCCACGCTCGATGGAGCATCTCTCTAAGTTACGATCGGTGCCTTTAACGCGCCACCCGTTTTTCCGATTAAGTTATGAACTGAAACCGTTTTACTCTTCCTAAATAACCACAACATCGTTCTCCAATCAAGGCTTAAAATGTTATCCCCGACTCCGCGGACGTTTATTGGGCACTTACTTAATTGCACCATTTTACGGCACGCTAAAAGGGAAAGGAGATTAGACAGCGAGAACGGCGAGGAAAAACCTATGGCTTGCCCGGCTACTGAAACGCAGTAAATTTCTTGCAACTTTCGCCTTTTGAGACGTTCCCAACAGTAGCCGTTTTCCCATTAGTTTCATCAATTCCGCGGACGGCAGAGAGGAGGAGGAGGAATAAATATAAAAAAGAGAAGAAAACCTTGCGAAAAACTGTTATATTTTTTTCTCCTCCGCTCCACCTTTAGCGAGGAAACCTTCCGGGCTGGAATCGCCATCCCATTTACAAGCAACTTCGCGTGTTCACTCTCTCCCTCCCCGCGCCATAACTCCAGCACCGTCTCCAGCCTCTGTCAGTCTACTCCATCCCTACCCGACCCAACCTCCTTACTCCTCCGGCCCCATACAAGCCCTGCCTCTCCTTATACCGCCTGCTAAAACACTACTGCTTTCCCTCCCTTATCCATACTTACACTCCTCCTCAACCCTCTACGTTTTCCTCCACAAAGGCATTTATTTTTCTGTGTTATGTATTTACGTTAAACTCGGCACTCACACAATTCATATCGATAATTCCCGTCTCTCTTCTGCGACTGTGCGGTATTTCCCTTCATAACCACCCCCTCGAGCACGCCACCGACACCAATGCCTTCCTTCTCCACCCTCCGTCTCCTCACATCGTATTCCAGGTCTCATCCCTGCTTCTTCCGAAGGCCTTCTCCACGTTTCCACCAACCCTCAGCAGTCGTCTCATACAGTTTTATATCCGTATATCCCACACTGCGTGAGAAAACTTCGAGTCTTCACTTTCCTCGTTTGAGTCACTATTGATTTCATGCCGCTAAATTCGTACCACTCTTCCCATAATTTAGAAACACGAGGGGAAATCGACTAAGAAATCGATCTGGGACTGATAGAGAAGTATCCCACAAAGTACAGTGGTTGCTCTTCTTGAAATAGTCTTTTAATTCAAATAGGTAATTATTATAAAGTTACAAGTGATAAATAGTTAAGTTAACGCAGATAATATATAGTTTTACTGATTTTTCCCGTAGGAAAGTGCGACGACTTCTGGAATCCATTGAAGTAAGAACAAATTTCATCGATAATAAATCATGCATCGAAATATTTGGCTAGCAAAGGAAAAGTAGCTAATCCCAGGGCTGTATTTCATGGCATTTAGCGTATATTCAATTAAACTGGCCAGAATAATTTCACCAGCTTTGACCAGTGGCTAGAATAGTATTCATATATGGTAAAAATTCCCAGTCGGGGGCACAGAATTATTCGTACCAATCATCCAATAGTTGGACAGCGACCCCCATATACTTTTGGAGAGTACATCTATTTAGATTTGATTGATCATCATCATAGGTCGTTCGTTCCTAAGATTGGTTGACTGCTGCCCTCCACCATTCCCTATCTAATGCTAGTTCCCTTACGTCCTAGTATCTCTTCCTATGTACTTTCCTCTTTATTTGGTCCGAAAACAGCACAACAAAGGCCTATTACGTCGGGTGATTAACAATAGACTAACACCAACACTCATGTCCTGAGTGGTGAAAAACCACCCAGGCGGGACTCGAACCCACGACCCTGGGACTGACAAGCGAGGACTTAACCCCGCCGCCACCGGGGCCGACAAATCTTTTAAATCTTTGGCAATTCTTTGGAAAGTATAAAAGAGCACCTGCTTACAAGCCATAGGCTTAGCTGAACTTTATCAGAAAACATATCGTATCGAATTGAATTTATGATAAATATTGAATTGAATTATAAAAACATTGTATTGAATCGTTAGGGGAAACAAATTACCACAAAATAATTTCCAATCCTTTGCCGCTTCCTCTGACTTGTGATCCAAAGTCCAGATATTCCAGAAACATATTCTTTGTGTGGTCCAATATCGGCAGAACATGCCCATACAATTTGGGCAAACGGAACGAATACCTGTTCAGGTTTCTCCTCTAATTTTCCCGACCTCGTCGATGTTCCTCATAGAGCAACGAAAATGCTCCGTAATTTATTCCCCTTGCGTCTGAGGGACGCTGTATAGCGACCCCATGAAATGGGCGGGCGTGAGTGGCAGCATTTTTCCCGTATAAACCTATTTGCCTCCGCGCATCTTCTCCTTCCCCAAGCCTCCTCCCCCTCGTCCCAAGCCGGTCGACCGTGGATCACCCAACTCCCACGACGGCTAAATCGCCCGCCCCGGCCCCTTCTCGCTTAAGCTGCACGGCCTCGCTCCCCCCCCCCCCCCCCCCCCGGTCCATCCCCCCCATCCACATCCGAATCTCCCAGGTTTTTTTTTACGTACATATGAGCAAACTCCACCCTCGCCAATGGTCGTATATATATCTCCCCACACCAACACTCGTACGCCGCTCAAACAATCCCCCTTCCTACTTTTCCCGAAAACTCCCCCTTCCTCCCCCCCCCACCCGTCCTCACATCATCACCTCCGCCTTTGGAATTGCATGTTGCCATATATTCAGGGCCGGCGTAATGCTCTCCCATTATCACGGGCATGGTTTTAGCCGAGCATGAATTATGATAGACACGCCTTTTATACGACTCCTATGCTAATACGGTGGAGGTTTGGGAGTGGTAGTGGTGGTGGAGGGCCCCCGCGTCGGTAGGAATGGGCGGGGGAAGGGGAGGTGGCGGGGGTGGTGGCGGCGGATGGGAGTGGGGAGTCGCGGGGTGAGCCTCCTCCTTTCTCTTACCATTCCCCACCCGCTCCCCCGTCTCACTCTTTAAGTCTAAACAGCGTTGGGTTCAGTCGCCGATTCACCTTCCCGCCCGACAGCCCATACATCACCTCCTGGAATCGTTGAGGATGCTTGTGTGTGTCGTCAGAGGACGGCAGTCGATACCAGAGATAGCTCCGCGGAAAGAAAATCTAGATGATCGCACAACGATATTGAGACGGTCATATTCCTGATTTTAGGATTGATGAGTCACAATTGTAGAATTCCTACCGACCAAAGGGACGTGAAAGGTAAATAAATCGAAGATTTCGGTAAAGAAGAACTTTCCAACACCATTTTGCGACTAGAGTTGGACAAACTCGTTAATTTTTGTGAACTCGTTCGCTGTAGACCGGTCATTTTGGGGACCCATTTATTCTTACTCGTTCACCGATCCTTTGTTATTAATGATCATTAATATTTATTTTTAATATGTACTTAGCATTCAAGTAAATAATACAAGACACTAAAAATAATTAGTAAGGTATAATAATCGCGTTCTACAATATTGCATAAGTAATAATAAAATCAAATTACGGAACGGAGTTACAATATTAATGAAACGAGTGACCGAGAGGAACGAGTGACCGAAAGGAACGAGTAACCGAAAGGAACGAGGGACCGAAAGAGCCGAAAGGAACAAAAGGAACGAAAGGACCGGTCGTTCCGGAGAAGTCGGTCCTCGGTTCTTTCGTTCAATCCACGAACCCGTTCCTTCGGTCCCGTTCGTTGGCGAACGATCCAGCTCTATTTTTGACGTCAGCCAGTAAAATACAGGCTCTACTAGTTCATATTAGTGTCCCTCGGGTAATCTGTAAACTATGTATATCAATTGATTCGGGTTTCTGTCCGAGTAAGGATTTTGGCTGCTGCCAACGTTTCGATGAAGTACTCCTCCGTCGCCTTCTGAGCAATGATTCCCAGGATGTCTGTCTACACTTAAATAGCTGTCTGATCGGAGGGCATTATTGTCTCCATTTTCCGTTATTTTTTGAATTTACGGTTTCCACTCCCTGCTTAGGATGTACTAAGAGTCCCGATTTAAGGTGTAGTTTCCCAGCCAGGTTTCAATGGCTTGTTTTTGTAGACGTTTCCAATACCCTTTGGCTTTGGAGACCAGTTGAGTATCATCATAGGAGATGATATGGTTTTCTTATTGGCTATGTTCAACCAAGGCAGATTTTTCATCATCTGACAACGATGGAAGAGTATTCCATCGAAACGTTTGCAGCAACCAAAGTCCTCACTCGGAAGGAAATCCGAGAACAAATCAAAAATATTTTTAATTCGCCGAGAAAAAACAATATCTTTTAGTCTGTAAACTATTTCAACTCTTGCTTTTTCAGACATTACGAATACGAAAAGTACATTTGGAATAGACGGAGGATCGAGTTGGCACAGTGGCTGGAGTAATGGTCTCCCATCCCGAGGACAAAAGTTAAAATGCCAAAAGTATTGTGTCTATAGTGGAGAGGATTTCAAGCGCAGTACTTCATCCGTCGCTTGGGCTGTTATGCACGCCAGGTCGTTCAATATTGATTGTGTTCTTCCTTCGATGTAGGTCTTCGCAACGTATATAAATCCGCCATTAGTGTGCTTATTTTTCTGTGTTCTCCATAAGCATAGTGTACAATGTTCGACGATTTTGTTGATTTGGTTGTGCATTTGTATTCAAAATGACAACTTGTGCCGCATAATCACAGATTTCCTTGGCTTGATTATGGCAGTAAATGCTAAAACATCACATTAATGGCGTACATGTGGCGGAAATGGTTGCGAAGACCTATGTCGAAGAAAGAATACAATCGATGTCGAACGACATTGGTATGCACGCTGCCATTGGCGCCTTTCGTTACGAGAGTCGACACCGTGTTTCTATTCACTCTGATTACCATTACCCGATGATCCCTCCTTCACTAAACTACCCACCGCGCCTCAAAGGCAAAGAAAATCTCAGGTCGCCTCCTCCGAATGACCAACCACTTGGACATAGATTTTCGCCACGTTGTTAATTTCCTTCACGATTGTTTCCGTAGGGACTCAACTTATTTAAGCCCAGATTGCACCGCCATTAGATGCAACATAATAAGCTTCAATCTCAGAAAAATTCACCCTGAAGCTGCAGAATACAGTGGTGGTGCAAACTTGACGTAAAGACGTGAAGACTTAGCCAAAAACGGAAGTCAAAGATGTGTAAATCCATATTCCTTTTTTCTTCCAAAGTGTAAATAAGAGGATAATATCAATACGTAAACTCACAAATGGAATTATTAGCATAGAAATGATTGCGGAAGTGCAATTTACTTTTTTTTACATTTTATAGTATCACGAGAATTAAAATAATGCAAAGAATTAAAAATAGCGCCAATAAACACTCTACTATTGAAATCATTACACTAACTTAATTTTCCCGATAACAATGGAACATCACATTGGTAAATAGGTTTTTTGTATTCTTATTCTTTGATATTCATCTATTATATATCATAAATAGATAATTTTGCATTCATATGAACATTTCATTTATTAGGGTTATGAATTTAACAATCGTAAAAATCGGTACTTCGGAATAAAACAAATAAAAATGTGCGAGAAATTATTCACTGGAAGCAATGAATTAAATAGGGATACTGAGTCAATATATAGGTAAGAGTGTACTATTTCCTCTAGTGCACGTAATAAATGGGGAAATTTTTCAAACCCTTAGCCACAAAAAATATCAACGGACTGTTTTCCAATACCCTGCGTATACCTTCGTTCATAAACAGTTTTCGCAGTGGGAATTTTTCTCAGTCATCAAGCAAAAATCAGCGATACATCCATTCTGGCATACAAATGAGAAAACGAATGAGCTAGTAGCTTAGAAAATGCCCGAGTATACTGAGGCAAATGTATCCTCTAAAATTAGCTCGTAGACTTCCGCGGATGCAGTTTTGAATGTTCCTTTTTCCGGGATTCATTCCACGATGTAAGTTTTAAAACAACAATATTTCGCTGGTCCTCCTGCCAGCTTCATCAGGTTAACTGAACTGATTTCTTTGTCTCGCACGTTAAAAATCCCGGCAACAATGGGAGTCCAGACTCATATATATAAAGACGAGCGAGACAAAGAAATCAGTTCAGTTAACCTGATGAAGCTGGCAGGAGGACCAGCGAAATATTGTTGTTTTAAAACTTACATCGCGGAATGAATCCCGGAAAAAGGAACATTCAAATGTATCCTCTGTTCAAACACCCAAAATGCGACATTGATCCCATCCATAAGGAGACACGGGAGCATGTGTGACCATGATTTGACCACTGAAGGGTGAAATAATGTGAACTTTACACAACATCCTTTGATGCCACAGACACGTTTTTACCCGAGAATTCAGGTCGAGAATGGTATTGTTTGATAATTTTGTAATAGACGAGCGTTCCATTACCAGAATTAAATCACAAGTAAATGCTTCTCAATTCGAATGGCATGCCATGCTTTACCCGCTATCTAAATATATAGACAAAGGGGTACAAAAACTTTTTATCTCGGAAAGCTGAAAGTTTCATATTCGGAATCATTCTTGGTGTGATAGGATTACCTAGAGCCACTTGAAGTCAGCTGCATAAACTACAACAACACCCATGTATAACAAGGCAAAAAGGCAAACAATACACGATTTTACATGCAGAAATAAAAAGTTGCAATTATCCACAGAAATAAATTTTACTGCGACCTAGGTTTCGATGTTTTTACACCATCATCAGGTTTTTACGAACATCGAAACCTAGGTTGCAGAAAAATTTATTTCTGCGGATAATTGAAAATTTTTTATTTCTGCATCATGCATAAATTCCACTCAATATCGCAAGTATCTTCGGATTTTACACATTTTAATCAAAATATGATTAATCAGCTCTCGGCTAATCACGTTAGCGTTTGTAGCGCCATTATTGTGAACTTTTGACGATGCCACTCAGAATAAGGCGATATATTCTCTGCCTTCCATCACACCTTATTCCATTCCTTAGATACATCCTCCCCGGGATCTTTTACATAATCTTCTTCATCTCCGCCTCCTTCCACCCCTATCAATCTAGAAATGCACCCAACATCCCCCTCGTGCCCTTCTTCCTTTTTAGCAATCAGCCATTTTTCATTCCAACCTCACCCACCTTCACCCGGCACCCAAGTATCCTCGCCCCCTCCCCGCCTCACCCTTCCCCCACACCCCCCGCCATACATTCTCCCCCCAGTCCTGCCCTCCACAGTAGCAATCTCCTCCCGGGGCTAATGATTATTGGTGCTTCATCCGACGAAGGAGAGCGGGAAATGGAAAAGAGGAGCATCGTCCTTCGGGTGAAATATGGACCCAATGAAAAAGTATATCCATCCAAAGGCAATGCATATATATGATAAAGGACGCTCTTCTACCCATCCTTCACTCATGAAAAAGTGCGCATCGGAGAGCGTCCGCACAGCGATGGTAGGCTCACAGGAACATATAGTAAATACGACGTTTAGTAGTTCCATTCGGGAAGTCCACCGGGTAAGAGATTCTATGGTTGCCGACGTTTCGATGGCCCATCCATCGTCTTCCGGGCAGAAAGTCGTGACTTAATGGGTTCCGGAATATATAGGCCTGGTGATATTACCCATGGAATGGATGCTTCTAATAATTTTAATTGGCTATAACTCGATTTCAAGTGTGTGGCCGCGAAGTATGGACTTGAAATATCATTCCAATTTTTATTCAGCTAATATTCGTTCAGAGAATGATGGTGAGTTGCCCTTCACATGACAGGAATTCTCATGCAGTGGAAAATGTCAAGCTCGTGGTTTTATTAACTTTCCAACACTGAGGCGATTTACTACTACTATTACAGTTAAATAACACGAGAGTCATTATGGAGCCTGTCGAAGTGCAGACCTATTCATAAATGAGACAGTTGGCTAATAGGAGAGGGAAGAATGGAGTGGAAAGAAACGACAAACCATTCTTCGAATTGATGGCTGCAGATAATACTGATTAAGACAATTACATACATGTAATTGTAATTTATTTTAAAATGTAATTGTAAAAGTTGCTTACTGATTTTATACGTTCTAATACTCTCTCCAATTAATTTTCGTTGTCTGAGAATATTCCCAGGTATCTAAATATTCCCATGAGCATGAAATTAATAAAAAATAGTGACTCGTTAAATTCAAAGTAATAAAAAATCGTAAGGGTTAAGTTTCTTTCTGATGAAGTTTTATCTTGTTTGGAGTGTGTATGGAGGATCGATTTGGTGTGGCAGCTGGAGTAATGGTCCCCCATCCCGAGGACGCATGTTAAAATTCCATCACACCAATGTCGTCATCTTACACTGGAGTTAGCTCTTACAAATATATGCATCATTGGGATAAATTTGTCATGAAAAACTTCACTGAAAATGGCAGGGATTCGAACCCGGATCTTCCGATTATCCGTTAGATGTTTTAGCCACTTAAATCACCAATCTATCGTAATTCAAGGTAGATTTAGCGAGGTTACGGAGACATGGTCCAGTCAAATGATTTTTATTCGGTACTTTTCATCCTCATAGAGTGCACCCCAGCACTCATGCGCGTGACTGCGTACCGTATCACCTGTGCAATTTCTGTGTTTGGAAACATTGTCTTTCAAAAGAAATGACAAAAATTAGTTCACAATTCTTATGAGTCTGGCAGATTCGAATCGGTATTCCTCACTAGGAGTATAAGCGAAAAAGATTTTTTAAAATAACGGTAAATACATTGTGATAAAGTATGTGAATCAATTTTGGGTGGAAAATAAGCGAATTTGAAAGGAGAAGGCAAACGGCTTGGAGAAGACAACCTAAGCATGCTCATACACTTTAAAAACAAACTTAAGTTACCTAGTGGAGAATCTGGGACTATATGAGGCCCATTCCAACATTTTAAACAAAGAAGATGCCAGAAAGGCACACAAATATAGTAAGGTTCACAAGCCGATCGCAAGCGACATTCAATTCGTTGAAAGTATGGTTTACATGGCGCATAAAGAACTGATTCATTATTCATTAATTATTCTTTATTATCAAATTTTTATCAAATCAAATATTTATTATTATATTAATAATTTGCAGGATAGTCCATTTTAGGTATTACAATTACAGAGTGTTTTTTGACTTGTTCATCTCTCCCTGAGGCATTTCCATTTTCATCGTCGACGCTTTCTACAGTTTCCGTAATCCTAAACTTGGTCGCCCCTGAAGCCAAACGATGGTTTAACCTATTTTTCTCCTCCAAGTTAGCTAAAATAAGGCTGAATGCTTTCTTTTCAAGCGTGTGAAAGAAATATATAGCTGATGATACACTTAATTTTTGCTGAACCGTTTGACGAAACGTAAATCATACAAAAACAGCCAAAATAATTCTAACGTGATTACATTGTAGAAATAATTTGGCAGAGTGCCTACACTCTATTTCCCATCCATCGAGATCAAATAGAATAAAATTACAGAAAATTCGCAGCAAGTGATTTCAAATATCATAGAGCATACCATAAGTTACATTATACTCGGGGAAGAACTCGATCAAAGTAAAATCAACCCAGAAGACAACTAAGCATAAAAATATTAAATAGACAAAATGAAAACGTGAGACTTTCAACTATCTCTCAAGAGTATAGTACTCTGAGAAAATTCCCCTCATCATTCCACTCCTAAATAGTCACTAAAATTATTACTTTCCAATTGCAGCATTTCCAAACAAACTTTGAAGCCAAATTCACGCACTCCGAGCCTGAATGGGCACTGTTAACACTTAATAAGATTAAATGAACGGAGCGATAAACGCGTGGAAGGACCTAAAACGACCAACACGAGAAGAGTACTCAACATTTGTTTTCTCCCCCCCCGAGCGAAGAGCAGGAATCGTCCCTCCTCTCTTATTTTTTACGCCATTTCGAGATGTAAGGGAATCCTAGCTTAAAACGAGAATGGGAGAGTTCGAGAGGGCAAAGAAAGAAAAAAAAACGGAAGAGTCTCGATGTGAAAAAAGGTTGGAAATAAAGGAAATGGGTCGTACTTTAGTCAGGAAGGCATAAAAGGGGTCGAAAATACGTATAAAATAAAAAACAATGAAAGAATCAACTTAAATAAGGATATATTAATGCGACACGCCGCTCCATACGAGATGGGACTGGAAATAGTCGTTTCCCCGAAATATATATATTTTTTTATGTTCTCCTCTTCCTTTCTCACCACCACATCTCTCTCTCTCCCTCCCTCTCCTCCTCTTTCTGCACAGACTCCAATCTCCCCTCTTTTCCTCCTCCCTCCACCTCATTTCTTCCCATTTCATCTCCCCCTCTGTTTATGTACGTCTTTCTATTCTGACCCTCCCCCATTTTCTCTCTCTCTCTCCATCCCGACCAATCCGGAAACTTTTACGCTTCATCGCCGAGGCCTTCAACACCCGACAGACCTCCTCCTCGTTCTCCAGTCTTCTCGGCGAGGCAAGTAAGTACCCGCCACGCCAAAAAACACGATGCAACGCAGCACGCGTACTTAAGGGGAACAGAAATAAAAGGGGATTTGAGCAGAATGGGATTAAAGGAGGGAGGAGTGGGGTTGATACGTGCTTTCGGCGGGAGGGAGGGGTACGGGAGGAAAGGGAATAAAATGCGTTAAGATTCCTCGGTCTGAGAAAGAGAGCGAGAGGTATGTATTTCTCCCTCCCCCGAGAGGGAGAGAGGAAAAGGAGACGAAATTCTTTTTAGGGTGAGATGTCCGTGTGATAGCACGAAAGAAAAGAATCCGGCAATCTCAAGTGAACGACTAACGCTAACCGTGTTGGAATACAACACGCGTTGGAGTTCATCGAATCTCTTTATCATAATTGCAATGGGTGATTTATATCTATGCGTGAAATCCTGTCACTGTTATTTTGTTCATGATATGATAGTCCGTGCTAAACTTTTTGCGCTAAAATACCTGGAAACTTATTAAACCAAATTTTCACCATGAAAACAATATTATACATATATTATGTTTTTGCTTGAACTTATATTTGATAATATCCTTTGTATGTATGCTAAAATTCTATTAGAACAGTTCAAATGGTCCAAGTAAAATGAAATTGAATATCCATGTCAACATTTTTTTCACCTTGTAAACATCAAAATAGTCAGCATTAACAATTACTGACAAAAGTATGTCCTTATGGCAATAATTAACTTTTTCTATTTCTACGTGCATTAATGCAGTACTTATTTAGTATTTTTCTAATTCTCAAATATTCTCCTGAACGTCAACATAATTGCCAATTAAATTATCACCGAACATAAAAAGTAATCTATTATTCAATCCTGTAACTTCGAGCTTATTTTTTCTACATATGGTAACATTGTAAATGTAATTTTTCAGATTCTCCAAATTCAACGGGTTTTACAGAACTAATTAACCTAACACTATGAAAACAACTGCAATATTAGATGCCGATTACAAACCAGCAGCAATCTTTGGATTGTCAACTTGGCGCATGACTAACCTTGTTGGGGCGTATGGAGCCCCGATACATTATTTATAGTGATATTTTATTATTCCTAAACACTTCAAGCATATGCCAAAATTTATATTTAAAATTAGTGAAGTATGTTATTATTTTACCGAGAACGCCGGGTGATGTCCAGTTATATAAAATAACATTGAGACTTCCATAGGATGGGTAGCGACTTTCGCCTAAAATCTACTTCTAAGTAGTCACTCACAGCATTCGTTCCAACATGGTTTCCACTTGATTGATGCCGTCATTAGAATGCTTCACCTGTTTTCTTAGACTTCTCTCAAATGATCATTCTTCCCAATGCTGGGATATTTTCACATTATGTCGGCCATTAAGGCTTCCTCACAAGTGTTTGGATCATGTCCAAGGCGAAAATAACTTTTTAAAAATATGGCGGAAATTCTTCGAGAAACAGAAAATGGAATTTTGGCGTTAAGAGCACCATTTGAGAGACAAAGAGATTGGAGTGGAGACCATTGACAAATCGTTGAATATTATGAAGCCTGGAAGGAGACCATGAACGACATAACTTGTTGGACCGTCGCAAACTTTGTTGAATAAATTTGATTTGTAGATGAGCAATAACTCTGAATGAATATTAGCAAAAGTATTTACCAGTAAAATAACTGAAGAGGAGTAATGTCGATTTATGGTCGAAATGAGAACAATTGGAAGCTCACAACTTCTTTCAATGAAACTATTAATACCACGGTGAGGATTAAATAGTTGGTAGTATTTAACGGATGGTAGTATTAGCTTTCGTGACAATTGGGAAAATACTGCCAATGGAGAGACATAACTTGTTTGACCGTCGGAAATGTTGTTGAATAAATTTGATTTGTAGATGAGCAATAACTCTGAATGAATATTAGCAAAAATATTTACCAGTAAAATAACTGAAGAGGAGCAATGTCGATTTATGGTCGAAATGAGAATAATTGGAAGCTCACAACTTCTTTCAATGAAACTATTAATACCACGGTGAGGATTAAATGGTTGGTAGTATTAAACGGATGGTAGTATTAGCTTTCGTGACAATTGAGAAAATACTGCCAATGGAGAGACATAACTTGTTTGACCGTCGGAAACGTTGTTGAATAATTTTGATTGTAGATGAACAGTAACTCTAAATGAATGTTAGCAAAACTATTTACTATTCAAATAACTGAAGAGGAGTAATGACGATTTGTGGTCAAAATGAGAACAATTAGAGACTCACATCTTCTTTCAATGAAACTATTAATTCCACTGTGAGGATTAAATGGTTGGTAGTATTTGCTTGTGTGACGATTGGGGAAATACTGCCAATGGAGAGACGTAAATTTTCAATCGTAATATGAATAGCGTTGCATGAATGAAATCACTGTGAAGAGAGCAATTTGACGAAAGATGGGGCCAAAAAATGACAGTGAGGAAGACCTTGAGAAGACGGAAACGCGTGGAGGCACAAAAAGGGACTGGAACAAGGGAATTCTCGCAAGAGGCGACAGCCGAACGGTCGAGCGGCCAATGAGGAAAAAAGGGGACGAATAAATTACATAAGAAAGCTATCGCTAGCGAGAATTGCGACGATAAACATTTCAAAAAAAAGAGCGACGAAAATAAAAAAGCGTCGCCGCATCCCTAAATGGGCTTAAAACGTTTTTATCAAATAAAATAATGACTACTTTTCTTTAATTATAAAAATATATATGCGCGAACACGTGCAGTTAGGGAGAAACGCTTTTTTTCCCCAACAGTACAGTAGTCTCGAAAACCAGATCGGAGATACGTCGTAAATAAATAGAGATAAATAAAATAATTGCCCGCGTAAGGGAGAGACGACCGGAATGGTGTTCTGGGTGGGGGGCGGAGGGAGGGAGAGGAGAGAGGGGTGAGAATGAATGTGGAGGGAAAGTGGAGGGGGAGAATGAAGAGAAGGAGGGCGGAGAGGATTCACTGGAGTGAGTCGCGGAATGGGATATGGCGAACTGAGGGAGAACGCAATAGCAATGGCGAGAGGAGAACGCGGAGATGGCGTGGGCGAAGAGAAATGCGAGGAAACAAATAGAATGGTAGTGGGGCGGTGGGAAGATTATGCACGTAAGGGGGGGAAGCAAATATGAAGGGACACATTGGGTGTGACAATGAAAAAAGAAGTACAAGGAGGAATGCTTGGCCGGAAAAGCATAATTTAAAATAAAAATGGAATATACATGAGGTTGATGTAGAACGGAGGATGATATACTTGATAAAAGATGACTTATTGAGAAATAGATTCGTAAGAAACGATTTCGAAAGCATTAACCGTCTATAATGAACAACAAAAAAGCTACAAGTCACGAAGTACACGCATTTGTGTATTTGTAGCATTAACATGGATTATTGGAAAAGACTAAAATGAGGTAGGTGTCGACCACTGTAACTTGGTTGCTCACGCATCTGCTGGAGAATAAAATATGTCGGGTTCCATTCCTGAATAAGGCATGGACTGAGTGATACAACCACAAAATTGCGAGCACTATAATTCCATTAGGCCAACATGTTCGATCACAGTCAACTGTGTCAAAATATTAATTTCCTGAAATAATTAGATAAAGTGAGCTTCACATTTCTAGAATCCGCTAACTGGAACTTCAAATTATTACCTTTACAAGGTATTATTCGATAACAAAATTCAGAATGCATTTACCGCAGCGGATGATAAACTTGATAAAAGATGAATTATTGAGAAATCAATCCGAATGAAACGATTACAAATATACAAGCCGTTTATAATGAACAACAAAAATAGCTACAAGTCACGAAGAAAGCGCATTCGTGTATTATTAGAATTAACGCAGATTATGGGCAAAATTAAAAGGGGTGCCGACCCCTGTATCTCGGTTGCCCACGCATCGCTGGGGATTAAAGTATGATGGGTATGATTCCTGGATAAGGGATGGACTAAGTGATACAACCAAAATATTTCGAGCACTATAATTCCATTAATCCAGCATGTTTCACCTCTATCAAATATGTCAAAATATGAACTTCCTGTAACAATTGGATAAAGTAAGCTACACATTTCTAGAATACACTGACTGGAACTTCAAATAAATTGGTACTAAAAATGTACAATTTGATAATAAAATTTAAAATGAATTTACTACGAAGAACTAGAAGTATAAAGAGACAAATTGATCTAGGAAAGGACGAGAAATAGACCACTTAGGTATAATGATACGGCAAGGTAGCAATATTTGACGATAAATTGAAGGGAGAGCAGGGATGAGTATTAGGTGGAGGATATCACTGTGTAGACTTTCGCGAGATGATGGATGTGAAGAAGCGGATCTCCCAGATTTTAAACCATCTTGGTCCATATTCCATCCCATTAAATTTTTTTCTTTGTAACAGTTGGCTCCTTCGGGTCAGTGAAGTCTCCTGAAGAAGCCAACTGGCCACCGGCAAAGCTGTCGTCCGAGGAAACACGGTCCAACGCGGAGAAAAATCTGGAAGACCTGATTTTTCAGGAGAAGGATACACTGGTGAAGAAAATCAGGCGAGGGTGTATTGAGAGAGAAAACGAAGAAGAGAATTGCGGGAGAGAGATTTGCAAAGTGTAGGGAATAGCGGGCAGAAAGAGAAGAGGAGTAGATTTTACTAACATGGCGTCGAAATGGTTGGTCCAGTTTTTTCATTTGTTTGAGAATCAACAGAAGAAGCGTAAGGGAAAAGGGTGAGAATGTTCATAGAGAGGGGGAAAGCATGAGTAATAATGACTGCGAGAGGCAGAAGGACACGGAGGACGGGAGGACGTGGAGTGGCGTTTGATTGAAGCGTGCAAAGGGACGAGGGTCTGAGGCGGATGAGTAGAGTAGAGGAGAGGGAATGAGGAAGAGGGGGAAAGAGAAATGAGGGAGAGAAAGAAAAAGGGAGGGAGGAGGTAAGAGGGATGTGCGTTGGAAGTGACCGTTAAAATTATCATAAAGTATGGGTCTAGCACTTCTCCGATGTATGTACTCCTGAGCGTAACCATTCATTGCACAATCTCCGGGCAGACCGCGGCGGGACAGAGAACGTGAGCTTACATTCGGGGATGGCGATTGCGAGCGCCTGGCCGAGTACGAAAGGAAAGGGGGGGAGGCAAGGAAGAGTGAGGAGGGCGAATAATAAAGTGTCTCCCGCGGAATCGCATCTGCGGGGCGGCGGGAAATGTCAGAGAGCGGCGTCCGGCGCGAGCCGCGAATGTTAGGTGGGACCTGCAGACGGGATTCGGGCAGGGAGGAAAAACGGATGGAGAGCCAAAGGAGGCACGGGTGAGAATGAATAAGTTCAGAGGCTTAGGACTAGTCCAGTACCACTACTGAAACGGTTGAAATTGGCGTCTTCTCTTATATTCTACGGTGTAAGTAATGCATAAACGTTCTCTGACCAAAGTGTTACTGAAAATTGCCTAAGAGTTTTTAATGGAAGTGCGGATAAGGAATACATGAACATTTTAAATAGTACAGGTAATCCATTTTTCCATAGGACAACGTGGTATTAGAATATACAGTTAATAATTCACAAAGGTGAGGGAAAATTTTACCAATTTTTGTCTTTCTAACAGCACCAAAATTGGTGCTAATTACAAAATAATGCTGTGGGGATGGAATCCGCAAACGTTGACCCATTCAAAGGGTTAAGAATTTGTAGCTCAATTTCGTTGCAAGCATGGACAAAGGTCTGAACATAATTTCTCCATCCAGAAAACAAAAAAATCATCGGTATATTTATCAATAAGTGGAAATAAATAACTGTAAATACCGGTCCTTCTACTGCTACTAATTCGTCCATACTGACAATTTAAGATATTTTTAACACGGTAATCAAAAGATTGAATACCATAAAGATAATTAAACTTTCAGTGATTAGAATGGCGTAATTCAGCGATCCTAGCTTCAGCAATCACATAGATGGAACTCAAGCGATGTGGAAACTAGGTCTCTGATTAGCGTATAGTTTCTCATCAAATTAGCTGAAACTGATACTCGCAGTCCAAACAGCATTTAAATATTAATGGAGGCAATAAAAAAATGTAGAAAGGCTCACTTATAATCGCACTTATATGAATAAAAGCATCAATAGCATTAAAAATTCGCTAATGGCATATGTCTCAAGTAAAAATAATTTTTCAGATGTGACTCGAAGCAAAAACGGATCCACACACCAAAGTCTCATAATATGGACTTGCCAGTTAAATATTTTTTCATTCTTTTAACCGATAATATGCATGGTATGGATTTATTCGATGTTATACGTGGCCGAGGCAGGTAACGTGAGGCATAATTAGTTAATTTTTGTAAACATATTGCTAATAGAAACCGACAACAAATCTTATTTTTCTAGCCCTGTCAAAGAAATGAATTTATAGTAAAAAATTCACTCGTACCCAATCACTAAAATGTGAGAATAAGTTGGCTAATGTGGGATAAAGTAAGCAAAATTTAGTAATGTAAAATTTGAAAAAAAATCAAAAGCTTCAGAATTTTGCTTACTAAGCATTCGGGAAAGTTATTATATTATTTAGTTTTGATAAGGTAATAGCCAAGAGTAAATTTTATTTTAAATAAAATTTAATTCAAGGTTTGCATTGTATAACACTACATTGATATAAAGATTACTAGTTTATAAAAATTACTGTCCTTTCACAAGAATAGGACGTATCTCGCTCATAAATATTCATGTCAGAGCGATGTATTTCACGCTACTATACCCTACGCTATTTATAATATAAAGTGTACGAGGATTCATGGCATCGCGTCATTCAATCAGAATTTGCAATCGTGCATTCACCAAGGCAAGCTTGGGAAGTGGGGAAACACCTTTTTTTTTTGGGGCGGGTTTATTTTAAAAACTTCCGCGCAGAGGTAACACATTTTCTCCCTCCCGCCGCGGTTCCAAAAAGGACGCAATTGAGGAAAGTGAAATGCAAAGAGGTGAAAGTCAACTGTGTCCACCATCGTGATAAGGGCGGGCGCTTACTACAGAGGGGGGTGGCAGGGGCTGTTGGGCTATGAGAGGTTTTTCGGGAAAGGGGTGGGTTCAGGAGGGAGTGGCGCGAGGACGTGGAGACGGACTTGCGTCGTTGTATTTTTTTATGCGGAGATGCCAGAGAGGCGATTGAACACGCACGTATGTCGCCGTTACGTGGCAACGGAAAGCTAAAAACAATAAAAAAATGCCGGAGCTCTCCAAATGGCTACGCTATCCACACAATATGGCCGGGCCCCCACATGCGTGTACTCCCCGCGCGCAGCTCCGACACATTCGCGTATAAACGTTTTCTTCCGGGGCAACTCGCTCGCGGCTCCGGGTTGGATGGCGTTTGCATTCGGTAGAGAGGAGTAAAATCCTCGGAAACGGCCTGGAATGAATCCACTTCCACCCATATGATGGACTGAAAAAAAACTCACTGCCTGACTTGTTAATCGAGTGGCCGATTTCTCTCGCTATACTCCTCTTCAACAAGTATTTACATTTACACTAGCCTGTGGCAGGGGCCACTACATAGAATTTTTAGCATCGTATCCTTAATAATGTATAGTAATTAGTGGGATCGGGTTGGTGTGGTGGCTAGAGTACTGGATCACCATACGGACGGCCATGGTTCAAATCCCTGCAGAGGAGGAGGAGGAAGTTTTTCAGAGGACAACCTACTTGAGTGTCTTGGGGAGGGCACTTCAAGTGCAGTGCTCCGTCTGTCGAATGAGACGTTAAACCGTGGTCCCTTTGGCGCCTTTCGTTAAGAGCAGGCTAATGCCGACGCCGGGTTTCTATCCACCCTTCCCCCCTTACCTGTCCCGTATGGTGCAAATGACCCTAGCTGTCGGTTGCCTCCCCAAATAGTACTTAGTACTTTAATATAAAATTTTGTAGAAAAGTAAACATTATTATACGAATGAAAAAATTATTTTTTTCCTTCCATTGATTTATTTTCTTGGTACATTTTGTTTCGACGCATCGGTGTCGTCATCAAGTACCTTTGTGTCAGACACTATTGTGTCGTAACATGTTGTACCGAGAGAATGGAAGAATAACAAGTTATTTTTTCATTTTTGAAAATCAACTTACACATAGTTGAGCCTGAAACCATGGAACAAATTATTATTCTATATTATTAATATGTTCTTACGTTCTTGAGTACTAAATACAGTGGTTATTTGAAAGTCACCAACCTCCGGGTAATTAAAGATAATTTTCATCACCCAACGAGCTTAAAGGGGAACTAGAAGTAAAAATATGCTTGAATGATATTTATTTAATAATTCATACCTGAAGTTTTGGAGAGGACTAGAGTAGCATATCTAAATTACTCTGTAACAAGAAATTCCATTGATTCCTCATACAAAAGTCTCATGAAATTATGGGTTATTCAGAAAGAATGGATGAGGGCGGGTTGTGGTTGGAATGATGAGGATGGATCAGCGCACACTTTATGCCGCGGCATGGAGATAAGGAGGAGTCCGACTGAAAACGTCAGATGAAGACAGAAGGGAAGACCAAGAAATTGGGCGATATTAGTGCGATGTTCTTACAATTAATATTTTGCAGTTCAACAATAAAATTCTTGACTTTAAAGTCATCTTCTGGTTTCTCAACTAGTAAAAAAAAGTCCACATTTCACGTGTATGAAAAGATAAAATACACCTTTTCAAGATCTTAAAAGTATCCATTGAAGCAAAAAATTTGATGCCTCAGCAATATATGAAGCAATTCAAACTTACGAGAACCCGATATTAGCAGGTTTTCACGATTGCTTGTAAAGATATCCCTTTTCCTCCAAACACTTAGTTGACGACATTCAGGAATAAGTTGGATGGCTTAGCATACACTATACTGGCGATCGTACGTAAAACATACGTAAAAATGCCGATTCACACATCGCTCAAAATGAGCCGCGTTGGAACTAAGGAGCAGAGGAGGACAAATTAAAACATCCTGTTACTTGTATAAAAAGGAGGACGAATAAAATGGATAATAGCAAAATACCACCTTTAACAAGAACATACATAGATTAAAACCACGTGGTAGTAAAATATGCTAGGTACGCATTTTAATGGCATCAAAAGAAAAAATACGCCAAGCAGTTAATAATATCTGAAAAAGGGTGAAAAAATTGATTCATGCCTATGAGATAGGTGCCCATTTGAAACTCAGGAGAGAATTAACTTTCCAGTTTTTCACAACAATATGAGACATTCTAGTTTATCCCTGAACACGAGGATATCTGAGCTGAGGACATTAGGAAATGTGGAGGACGAGTGTACTTCCAAACAGGTGGCGATGTAATAGTTACTCGAGAAAAAAATATGCCCATCCCCCAGGCGCTAAAAGTAATCCGGGCTCTGGGCGGCAGAGGGAAAACCGAAAAACATACCCAGCGTAGAAACTGAGGATGTGCGATGAAGGGAAATGGAGGAAAACGATATCAAGCGTCCGACGGGAAAGGATAGAATCGAGGGCAGAGGAGAGGGAGAGAGAGAAAAAGAGAGAGAGAAAGAGAGAGAGAGTGAGAGACACGATGGGATATAAAATAAAAAAGGATTGCCCCGAGGGAAGACGTCACCCTCGGATGGTTCCCTTTGTCGCCGCGGGGCGTCTTCGACGGCGCTCCACTCGCCCCCCGGCGCCAGAGGGGACCAAGGCGCCGGCCCGACGGGTAAAAATCGAAAACCGAACTCAGACGGGAGGAGAAGCTGGAGTACAAGGGAAAGAGAAGGCTTAAAGGGAAAAGGAAGGACCGGTGGAACTGGGGGAGGAAAAAGTAGATTAAATTGATTTTAAGGATGCTTCGTAATCGAGGTCATTCTGCACCGCATGTATTTCATTAAAATCCTAAAATATTTTGCGATATAAGTGCGTGTTTTCAAGATTTGCAACGGTCGAAGAGTGTTAGCTTCACCATACTGCCTGAGATATACCAATACCTCAACTAAAGATAATATAATTTAATAGAAATCGGGTTGGTGTAGTGGCAAGAGTATTGGCTTCCTATACGGAAGGACTTAGGTCCAAATCCCGGCAGTGATTACATTTTCAATGAAATTCCCTATCCCCACAAGGGTCCCATGTGTAGTGCACTTCCTATTAAAGTAATCTGCCCGCCGGATAAGACGTTCAACTCAGGTCCCCTTGCTATTTTTCGTCTACAGTAGACTGTTGATGACAATGGATTTCTCTCCACCCTCGGTTTCCTTAATTTCCCGACTCATCCTTCCCTTACCATCCTTTATAAAGCAAGTAACACCAGCAACACCTGACAACATCACCAACCAATCAAGAAGTAGTGGTTAAAATTTTTAATTGCGCTTCAAATATGGCCTATCCATCCGAATAGCCTTTCACTTCCACGAGCTAGGATTTCAGTTTTTTACCTGTTAATCTTCATGTTGCATTCTCATAGCAGTGGATCAATTGCCTATAAGGGTGCATTGACATTATTTTCACTGTCGTAGCTGTCTTTGACTATCCTATACATGGTTTTTTAGTGTAACCACCCACCGGATATCACTCGATCAAATTCGCTCCTAAGATACCACAGTCTCAGTCTTCTTGGCCCAACTTCTACATTTAAATAAACAGTCCATCGTTAAGGCAGTTTGAGCGAAATATCATTTCGCCTAGAAATTAATGAATTTGGTCTCATTTTTAAGAAATATGTATCACCCTTCCATTGACTTCAAAAATTAAAACCCTTACCACATTACTTTCCGAGATATTTTCCAGAAAATACCAGCCCTATTATATGGGAAATGGTACGAGTATGCACTCCAGAGAGACCTCATATTAAAAATGAGGCAATTCCTACTTAGATCACGTCAAAAAATCAACAGTGTATAGTTTGTGTGTTTTCTCAACTATTATTGAAAATTAATCATATTGTCACCTTAGTAAATTCTTCGGGATCACAATAAACCTTCCGTTTTGATGGAGTTTAAAACGTACCGCGTGAAAGAAATGAGTCAAGTTAAAGACTTATTTAGATATTGTCATTTGATTACTTATAATTTATGTCATGTAAAACTATATTATTTCATCATTAATAATGCAATTTTTTATTCGTTTGTCTCAAGGCTGGTTAAATTAAAACGTGTTATTCGAATATGGTCTCTATTATGACTAGGGAACTATCTTGCTCGTACCCTTAAGCGGAACTGGTCCTTCATAGAACTTTTTAAACGTTCTTGGATCCGATTTTGTAAGAATTTAACCTTTATTCCTTCAATAGGACCAATATCAGAGAGAAAAATGAGAATGCAGCCAAGGAAATCCTAAGTATTACACAAGAAAAGCTCCATATTTACACAAACATTTCATTCCTCATGTGCTTTGTGGAATTATTGACATGAAATAATGAGACAGTCTAAATGAGTCATTTGTATTGAAGCAAGAACGGGAATAAGTCAAGGGGACATTAGAGTAAAAGAGGGCAGAATGGGGAGTAGGGTATGGGGACGGAGGATAAGATATTTTAATTGATCACTATTAACCCTTTGAGTGCGTCATGACGTGATATCACGTCATGTTGTCTTTGCACTGGTGCTGATGACGTTAAATCACGTCAAGTGTGCCGTGAATGTTCCAGCTTTCACAAGAGAACTTTCACTAGGACCCCTAGTGAAAGCTGGTACACTCATGGTACCCGTGACGTGATATCACGTCATTAGCATCAGCGTAAAGACAACATGACGTGAAATCACGTCATGCTGCACTCAAAGAGTTAAAGGAGAGTAGGTTCAGGGCAGGGAGAGAGTGAGAATCCTAGGGTGGCCTCGTGAAAAGGCTTTATCTTTCGAGGAGTGTAGAGGAGGAATTTGAGAGATAAGATTAGGATAGAGACGTACCAATGGCATGAGGCGGTGGGCCTAGGGGGGTGGATATGTGGGGGTGAGTGACAGCTCGTTCATGGGGGGAGGAAATTGTGTGAGAGGAAGGAAAAGCTTTGGTTCAAGGATGAGTGGAGGTGGGAGAGCAGTGTACGGCGCTTGCTTAATGAATAAAACGAAAACAGAAATAGTGTTTATCATAGAACGCGAAAAGGGGAAATGAATAATTAATGCAAAAGGGTAAACATTTGTATACTTATTTTATTCTTTCCCGAAAATGATGGAATAAAAATTACTAAGAGTGGATCTAGAGAGTTTTGAATAGTTTCCTGAGCCATGTTTACGTCGCTATAAGAAGAAAATATCACGAGTCTGAGTCGATCGAGTCTGAGTCCGATATTCAATGAATACTTCTTGCTTAAGTTTTGAAACACATTTGACGTTAGCATCAATAGGCTCAAATATCAGTAATAATTATCGAACCTCATTGGTGAATTAAAAGTTAAATCCGTAGTCAATTCTTATAACATAACACAACTTTAAGAATACCCGACATCAACTGACATAATTTGGTTTGAACATATTGGTTCGTAGAATAGGGTGATTTATTTGAAAACAGTATAAGATACATGCAAGGAATAGGCATTAGAATCAAATTGGTGGCAGCATCCTAGTCTGCGAGGCCCAGGGTCGTGGTTTCAGGTCCCGCCTGGGAGGATTTTTTCACAAATCGGGGTATGATTGTGAGTGCAGGTCTATTGTTACTTGTTAATTCCCGAAATGAAAGTCTAGTGTGTGTTCTTGCTTATGAGATAGGCAAAAAGATAATAAATAGTAAAAACAAGTGTCGGGTAACAACATATGATACCAAGCCAGGAGAAAACGAAAATGAGCTCAAATCTAACGAAATATATTGAAGGTAGTTTGAGCGAAATACCATTTCACCTAGAAATCAATGAAATTGGTCTCATTTAAAGAAAAATATCTCACTTTCCCCAAAAATACCAAAATACCAGCCCCTTATCATATTAATTTCCGAGATTTTTGACGAAAAATACCATCCCTTTTACATGGAAAATCTTACGTGTTTGCACTCCAGAGAGAGACCGTATTTAAAAAAATGAGGAATTTGGAACACGTCAACTAGTTATCGGAGATTAGTTTGTACGTGCCCTTAACTATTTTTTGAAATAAATCATATTGTCACCGCTATATTTTTTTAGGATCACAATAAACCTTCCGCTGTAAAGGAGTTTTAAACCCACTAAGTGAAAAAAATAAGGCAAGTTAAAGATTTATATTGATATTTTTATTTATTTAATGAGAATTTCAGTCACATAAAAGTATATTATTGCACCATTAATAATGAAATATTTAATAAATGCTCCCTACAGCTGCTGACCTTAAAATGAATACTTCGGATATGGCCCCCATCATGACTAAGGAACTATCTCGCTCAAACTACCTTAGATAGATTCTTGGGCATATACATTGATCAAAATTGTAAATGGAAGATTCATATAAATAAGTTAAAATCAGAAATGATTTCTATGGTAAGAAAATTCTACTTCCTCAGATACATTTGCCTTGAAACAGTATTGAGGATGGCGTATTATGCTCTTGTCAACTCTAGACTACAATATGGAATTACTTGCTGGGGTGGAGCATACTTTACCACCATTAAACCTTTATTGGAGGCGCAAAAAAGGGTTGTCAGGGTTATTACGCGGTCGTCAAGAAAAAGCCACTCATTCCCTCTTTTTAGAAAACTAAATATACTGCCATTAAGGCACTTATTCATTTATAAAGTGCTAAGAGTCTTTTACAATGGTGGCGGCGAAAAGGCCAAACCAAAAACATATTTCATTAGACTTGAGACAGGCTTTAAAATACCTAGGCCAAAGAACGAAATTTTTCGTCTTTTGTATCTATACCTGGGGCAAAAACTTTTTCGTATTCAGCCAAAGGATGTGGCAAAGAAAGACACAGAATTGGGATTTGCTTCAGCTGTTAACAAATGGCTAATGTGTCACGAGGAAGTCGAGTCTTTGTTTCAATAGATTGTATAAAAATGTATTGGGAATGTTAATTACTAAAATGGGGTTGTGTTTGATTTAAGATTGTTTACTATCAACTTAATTCATCTATTATATGTGGTATACGCATTTTTGTTTCCTAAATATAAGTTTTTGTTGAACTGTGTTAATGATTGTTATTACTCAAGTTATTGTAAAACTCAAGTTATAGTGAACCCGTAATAGCTTGAGTTTTTCATTTTTTTATATGAATGCACAATAAGGTATAGAAGCGCTAGAAAATTTTGAGATAATGTGTTTGATAACTGATCAGCACCAGCTCTGCCACAAAAACTTTCAGATGATGGTAACACCAACTCAGGTAGTTCCTCTGGGGTACCTATGTTCCTATACTTTGTATAAATAACCAAATGTACATACATATGAATGGAATAAAGAATTATTATTATTATTTTTAAAAATCAAGTAAAATGAGAACAAAGAAAGACACCTTGATGATCAAAACATAGATTAATACGATCTTACACGCATATACTGGCGATTCCTCGATTGTCGCGCAGAGGGGATGTGCACTTACTGTTGATTCGGCAAGCGCGCACCAGCCACCCCTTTCGGAAAGCATCCCCGCCTCCCGCTCCCTCCTCAACCGCTCCCTTTCCTCAAATCGCCAGGCGCCGCTCCGCGCATCCCTCTGCCGCGCCCTTCAATCCGCATCGAACGGCGTGGGAGCTGCGCTTCGGAAATCGAACAACCGATAGAACCAATCAGGATGGATTCCCGATGCTGACCCCTCCGCGCCGACGCGAACTTTTTTCTTCCCCACCCACTCCACCCGCGGAACCGGCGTCGTTCCGTAGCGGATTGTCGATATCCTTCCAATCCCCCTTCAGACTCTACCCCGCCTCCCGCCCCACCCCCCGCAACGACCTTCTCCGCATTTCGAAGAATAAAAAAAAGGCATTTCATCCCCCTCGCTCCGTGACGACGCCCGATAAAAATGTGAACATAACTTCCTCGATGAATGAAGGGATTCAGCCCATCGAATGCTGAGGGTAACTGGAAAAAATGTATTCTTTGACAAACGTGAATAGGTGAGAGTGAATTTATAAATATGTGAGTAATTAAAATCGCTAAAGTTCGTACTGAATGGCCAATCCCTTGGATAATAGACATTTGATACCGATACCCCCATATACTGAACGCAATCTTTCGTAAATTACTCAACGTTTTCATAGATATTTATCTTACCATTCTTGAACGGCCACCTGCTTTCTGTATTACTTTTAATAATCTGTTGCATGACTTTGTGGTTGGATATAAACATATATTTTTAGTTTTAAATTGCTTCTTCTTTCATATGGCATGCATTTGTCACGTCATCAAGTGATAGTTTCTTTATTTTATTTTAAATACACATATTTTTACCTTCAAGTTCACGGCTAGGCTTCCATACCCCTCCATTCTTAAACTATAAACAAATTCATATAAATAGCAAATACTGCTTACATATTTTTCAACTTCCTAACTCATAAATAAAGAACAAAGATTTTCTTTCCTGATGCAGCAACAATAATTCGGAGAACTCTGCGAGAGATATCTTCAGTCCTTATCAAGATGAGCGCATTTATCTGAGGTATCATAAAAAGGAAACTGGGGTTCAAATTTCGGGGATATTTTTACAGGGAGGACCAAACGATCCGCTTTTTTTCTTCCACAGCGGGAATGGAACGACACATAGCTCTTCAATCGATCGGGTTGCAAGGGACCTGCGCCAAGAGGTCAGACACCAGAGGAACACACGGAATCGGACCATCGGATTGGTCAATGAAGCCATCGCTTCGAAGGGTTCGCTTCGTTCGAGAATAAAAATCCCGAACGCAGGCGGAGCCCGAATCGATTGGCAGCGTTCGGAACCACCTCTGCCCTCACGACCTGCGACCTCCCCTCCCCCACGCCCCCACCGTCCCCCACAAATCCACCCCCTTCGAATGGACGGACCGGAGAACATCCCCCCACAACCCTCCTCCCCCGCGCGTCCAAAGAGCCGCACCCCCGGAATTCATCCCCCGATGTTTATGCATTTTTTTCTCTTCCACTCTCCGTCTCGCCAGGGTGAGGGGGTTATGCCGCACACGTACAAACTCACACGGAACCATTCCCGGAGCCCTCCATCAACCAATCGCCGGCGTCTCGTCCACCAATGGGGGAAGAGGAACCGGGGAAAAAAGTGTGTAGGTGAATGATGAGAGAGGAGTGAGATGGGAAAAAGAGAGGAAAAAATCCGAAGGGTTTTGGCAGGCGGGGTTTCATTCAAACGAGAAGGGATGCGAGGCGTCAATAAGGGTCGGAGAGGTATGTCATGGCGAACGGGGGTGTGGCGATCCCCAGGAAATGACGGTATTGTTCCTTTTACGGTAAAACGGTATGAGATATTGAAGACTATTATTATTATGCTTAGAAATAAGAGCATATTGATTCATTATGGCAAAATTGGGCACAAAATCTTGAAGAAATATTATCAATGAATGAGACGGCCAAATTGTTTTTTGAATGTCAGGTTTGATCTCTATACGGAAACAACGGCCTAAGAATAGAGTACAAACCCTTTTATCCCGACAAGGCATACACGAGGGTTATTTTGGCGAAATTCGGAATTCGAAATACCGTAGTAATTAGCAAATTAATATAAAAAACGTTTTGTTTCCTCTAGATAGTAGCGCGTGAAAAGGAAGAATTGGAAGAAGAGAATTAGATTCCACCGGGTGCCACTGGGCAGAGGGGACTGTTTAGGTAAAATACAGTTCACCGTGCGTACTTATCTTAAACGCCACCATATAAATGTTTATTATGGCAATTTTTGTTGGCAAATGACATGCCAATCATTTTTTTAAAGGCACGGTCGACCGAACTTAGATATTAGAAATGTTCACCACCAATTACACCTAAGGAAATGAAACATTGAGATGCATTCATAGTTTACAGAAATAACAAGGGTGAAATTAAAGAGTATCATCTCACAGAAATCAGGTGACAGGAAGGTAGACTTGACGAAAACTCGGGCGTGTAGAACGATGGGAGATTTTATGTAGTTCGAAGAAGTAAAGGGGACATGGACATGGGAGGAAGGAATGGGGTAGGAAGAGACGAACGCGAGCAGGAGCGGAAGGGAGGAAAAATCGTTGAAAAAAGGGGGATGAAAACGAAGCTGTGGGGAAGACGGAAAAGGATATAAGGGGTTAGGCTGCTGGGTTACGCGAAAAAATGACGAGAGGGAGAGAGGAGTTTCTTGAACCGAAACCAACCCCTTTATGACCTTATAGGACCCAACCCTCTCTCCCCCACTCACCGGGACAAACCCTCCCCCCTCAGAGAACGGCTGCTTCTCCTCCAACCCTCCCTCTCTGATTCCCTCACTCCGACTCACCCCTCCGAATCCATCCCTCCCTCCCGCGTTCGATCGCCGATAGGTCGAACTGAGGCGAATGAAGGAGAGGCGATTGGTTTGCAGTGGTGGAGAGAGAGAGAGAGAGAGAAAGGGAGGACGGTGAAGGAGAGAAGGGCGATGGGGGAGGGGGTGGTGGAGGTGGAGGAGGAGGCGGATGAGAGACACTGCGCAATGTCGACGGAGGGTGTGCGGAGAGTGGGAAAACCTATCGACCAATGATTTGGAAAGGGCGTTCGGAAAGCTCCGATACGTCGGGGAGAAAAAAATATCGGACGGCCGAGCCGGGGAGAGAAGGGATGAAGGAGTGGCGGCACAAGGAGGGGGTGCGGCGGGGAGAGTGTGTGCGGAGGAGTGGTGCGGCGCGCTGCCGTCTCTCTCGGGGATAAGCGATGCGCAGTGAGCGACATGCCGCATGAACACGTCGCGCTTGGAATAAAGAGTAAAAAAGGATGATCGAGAGATTTCTTGGCTAAGAAATTGGGGAGAAAATAATATTACCGGAATTTGGTAATATTTGGAAATCACTCCGTGCGATGGGATATAGATGGTATGAATGTTTTCAGGAAAAACGCTGCAAGCTGTTGATGGTATATTCACAGATCTAAAAAAATGGTAGTTTTCTCAAATGTTTAATACAAATTTGTGTCTTAAAATTACAGCATATTTTTTGAAAGGCGTAGTTTAATTGCTTTCAATAAAACTGAGTAAAAATTTCTGCGGAAATTATTACTATTTTCTCTCGTACATTTTTTCTCAAAAACAGCATTACTTGGCTTTCCCTTATGTGTAAATCATTACGGTAATAGTAGGAGTCCGTCATTACTGTCGATCATTTGTATAACACTTTGAAGATGAAGTTTTTTAGACATTATTTCGCTTTTAAGTCTTCTCTGAATAATACGAAGGATATCGAAGGGAAGTTTGGGCCACCATACGTAGTCGGAAAAGATGTACCGAGAAAAGCACCGATGCACGATAGATGAAGTGAGATGCTGTGTCTTTCAAGTAGTTGTGATGGGATCAGGAGGAGCACGGTGAGGAATAATGATGTAAGAGAGCAAACAGAAAAAGAGAGAGAGAGAGAAATGTGACTTCAAAATTCTACCTAAATATAAACAGAGGATAGGGTTTATGCGGGCCTACTTCGATTATCTGCGATTTGAGTTATGGATGAAGCTACTAAAATTGAGCTCAACATCTCAAATATGTCCAAATGCCTAACTTAATGACCGAAATATCTCGGTTCGACCTTCACAATACTACCGTTGCTTTAAGACACGCAAGCACACCATTTGAAAGAACAGAGAAAATTTTTATGAACGAAATCTCGATAGTTAAATTAGTTGAAAATCCCAAAATGAGACGCAGCGTAGATTATCCCAATCAAATAGTCTCTGCCTTGTGATGCGGCAATCCGTTTACCTCACTTTAAAAACTTGGTCAGCTTGAATACACCCATGAGCCTCTCCGTATCTAACTGTAACTTCATTGGCCTGGTGACCAAGTCGGATACAACGTTCCGCTATAAATCTTAGGGTTAAGGTTTGCATTCGCTGTTGGCATCTTTTGCATCGACATCTACATGTAACCCTGCAAGCTACCTCAAGGATGTGTGGCACGGGTTAAGTTATCACCAATATGTATATACTATGATATACAAGTAAATTGATAGCATCGGATATTTGGGGAGGCGACTGACAACTAAGGTCATTTGCGCTATTGGGGAAGGTAAAGCAGAAAGGGTGGAGAGAAACCCGGCGTCGGCATTAGACTGCTGTTAACGAAAGGCGCCAAGGGGACCACGGTTTAACGTCTCATCCGACAGACTGGACTGGGGAGAGTACTGTACTTGAAGTGCCTTCTACAAGACACTCAAGTAGGGATCGGGTCTGCAGGGATTTGAATTCTGGCCGTCCGTATGGTTAGCCTTTACTTTAGCCACCACACCAACCCGATCCCCAACAAGTAACTTTCACTAACATGCTTTTCACAATAGGCATGCCACCAATGCTAGAGATACAATTAAAGTAATGTAAAATTCAATCACGTGAACTAAATAAAAGAGTCATGCAGGGATCATGTGAAACATGATCTAAATACTACGCGGCAGTTTAAGAAAAAAAGCATTACCGATATAATCAACGAATCAGCTCCACTACCTGTTGACCAACCAACTTCTAAGTCCCATTGGCAGCCATTATGGGCTCTTATCGATCACTCTATTTCTACTGAGGCTAGATTAATATTGGCCCCACATATTTCCTGCTATTAGAACTCAATACAAACGGAAGACGATAAGTAAATACCTTCAGCTCAGTGTAAGGTTATGTGACTTAAGACCGGTCATAAGGTTTGCTTTTCCGTTAGTTATCCACCAATCCACTGAACTGATCACGTAGTGTCTGACTGTGAACCAGAGATAGGCTAACTTTCTGTATTCATTCACTGGTCATGTATTCATTCACTGGTAACCGATTACCCGAATGAATACCTAGATACCCGGATGAGTACATGAGTATTCTGATGAATACTTGGGTACACAAATGAATACCTGAGTAAAAGGTATTGATTCGAGTAATCATATAAATGCATGAAAACCCAGTCGAATTGCATGGGCCATGGGTATGGCCAACTCTTATTCAGTGGCATTCACCCAGGTACTCGATTCTTCATTGCGGCATTCAGGTACTCAAATGTAAAAAAAAGTGCTTGATTAATCAAATAAATACCTGGTATCCAGTCATTCATTTGGTACCCAAGTATTCTGCCGAATGTTCATGTACTCGTCCGGGTGCCCAAGTATTCATTCGGGCACTCGATTACCAGTGAATGAATACATTGGCCCATCTCTACTATGAACGCACTTGAAATGTCATTGTACTTTTGGGTTTGCAGAACATCAATAAAAAGAAACGAATTCTACGTAAATATTACGTCAATACTCTGTGATGAAAGACTTGACTCTGGTAATGTGACAGACATATAAATTTAAGAAAAGCGATGGAGATTCTTCTCGGAGCCTACGCCGTTGAATCCAATTCTTTGCACAACGGGCACATCACTCGGACAGCGTTCATGGCACGCCGCTTTTTACAGCCGAGGCCCCCGAGAAAAATTGCGCCTACTTTCCAGGTCCCAAGGTTCCGAAAAAAAGAGACGAGATAAGTGGGGTCGACAAATTATGAGTATGAAGCGTTTTATTTATTTTTTTCGTGGAACAAGAGGAGGTGGAGGACGGGGAGGGAGATCGGATGACTGGATTTTTTTGCGTTTCGGAAAAATCCGGCGCAATTATTCAGCGACGTTTGCGTGTCCGCATTTTTTGTTCAGTTTTTCGGATTTATTGGCTATTCCAAACGTTTTATTATTTTCGGTCAGCCAGAAAAAATTGGATGGTCACCTTATTTATCGGTTTTTTATGCCTCTTTCCCGTTTCCTCTCTTTCTCTCTCTCTTCCCTCGGATCGCACGGGCAATACAAAAAAAGGATGTTAAGTCTAATTAATGATAACCGGACTCGGGAGGAATAATCAATGTTTACCACTTTTCAACCACAGAAGCCGCAACACATTTTTCGCGGGACAAAAGGCAAACTGGATGGAAGTGATGAGATGGGGGTGGGGGAGGAGGGGGAAGGTATCCCTGGATCAATAAAGTGGATCGTTTCTCGTTATTATTGCAGTAATTTTCCACCGCCCGGCAAACATTGGAGACTTCTTTTATTTTTTTTTGCTTCAAATTCCGTTTGAATGTAGATTTATGAGAAATTTTGCGGCCGGAGTTGCGAGGAGGAGGCTTGAAATGGGATACCTTTTGAGAATAAGCGATTCAAGGAAAATGAAAAATTACCACTTCAAAAAATGAAATCACCCACGGAAAGGGCTTTAGGTGGCGCAAAAATGTGTTCCCCTATCTTAAATGTCAAAAATAGAAGATAAAAGAATCAAAAAGAATGTGACGATTAAAATGATTAAGTGCTTCTCGTTCGAAAATAGGGACTACGCTAACAACAAAACCCTATCTTAGAATATGAAATACCAACTTCAAAAAATTATTTTTAATAGCATTAGCTGATTATCAATACTATAGTAATTATATATAAAATTCACATTAATGTTATTTTCATTATCAGCAGAATAATGATAACGGAATAATTATTTAATTTAACGACCTTCACGTTCATCGAAATTATTTAGAACTTTGAAACTTTTGAGTAGGATATAACAAATAAATTCAGGCTTCACTTTGTGGAACCTCTCCATATCGGAAATCAAAATATTCTAGTATTGGCCCACTAACCTGAAGATGTCACTATGTGATGAAACCCGGGTCGAAAACAATAAATCTATTTAGTACACCAATACTAGAATATTATGATTTCCGGTTTGAGTAGGAGGAAATGACGTGGAGTGATATGCATTTCCTGTCATTTCTTGAGTTATTCATCATTATATTTTCCAAGATTTATGTAATGACATAAGTCATAAAGATAACTATCATATATCTTACTGTTATTATTCCTATTGCACATAATTTGCTATCATAAAATACGTCCATAATTCACTTAATACACGGATTAATATTTGGCAGAAAGCGATCTTTATCACGATTTTCAGCATTCCTGCCTGTTGCAACATTTAATTCCTCGCCTTGTTTCTTACACTGAATCCCCTACTCCGTGGTGGAGCATTGTCCCTTAAAACGCAAAATCATTTCCACAAAGAAAGAGCACCCCAGGCTTCCTACTCGAAGAAAAAGCATACTACTACCATGAGGATAGGTAAATAATCCGTAGGATATCATGCCCTTATTTATTCTACGAGGGTTCCCAATAAGTACTGCCCAAAATTTAAGAAAATTCTCCCGAATAAGAGAAATCAGCGCGTTGATACGGTCATCGAGAGATCCATCTTCCTTGGTCGCAAAGCTTTTCAGGTCATCATGACGCTACTGTATCTTACATATGAGTGCTCTGATCAATTTGATGGATTCTAAAGAGGATAGGCTGAAAGATTAGGCTCGCGAATACCAGTCTGGGACAAACTCAAGACGTGAAAAAGTGTGATTTACTTCGTTCTCTTGTAATCGATTTTGAATGACTGGGTACCTTTCCATACTACTACTTCGGACGGCGAATAGATAATAGCAGTGAAAACTTGGCTCCATAACCAGAGCGAGGACTGGTACCGACAGTGCATGTACGCCCAAAGAGAATCACGGGAGGAAGGTAATAAAACTTGAAGGAAATTATGTGAGAAAATAGATTGCGTAGATAATACATCATTCTTTCGTATACATAAGTTTCATTTTTGTATAGTTTCTGAGAAAAAATTGGGGCATTACTTGCGGACAACTCTCTTACAAAGGAGAATGCCAATATAGAGACAAAAGAGGCGATAGAAAACCAATAATTTGTCTGTATACACGAGCCATCTAATGAACTGTAAGTTGGACAGTGGAAAGTCGCGATTAAAGAACTATAAGTTCATTGACAATTTTTCATCGTCTCGGTCTCATATCATGATCCTACACCGCCTATTTCACCCAGCATATCCATCAAATTTCCTAGTAGACATCTTAGCTATGGGTTTAGTGAAGAACGATGATAATGAGGGGAAGGACCAATGAATGACTTACCCTTAAATTTACCAATGCTGATTGAATAAAAATGTTGAAGCACAAAACTTGGCGAAATTTAACTTTAAAATATAGAAAATAAATAAAAAAAGGGGAGAATAGTCCAAGATAGAAAGGTTTTTATGGGAAAAAGACACCTGCTGTGCTCAAATATGAGGGGACTACAAAACAGAAAACAGTATGTGAAAAAATTCACGTGGAGCGTGGAACTCGATGGATCAGAAGCGTGGTCAATTGTAAAAGCTCACGAGAAAAGACTGGAAGCCTGAGAAACCTGGAGCTAGAGGAGGATGCTGAAGATAAAATGGACGGACAAAATAAGAAATGATGAAGTGTACAGAAGAGTAGAAGTGGAAAGGATTATATGGAACACCATAGAAAAAATAAGAACTTGATAGATTGGACACACTTACACTTGGAGACACAATGGATTTGTGAAGAATGTAATTGAAGGTAAAGGGAAATCCCCCAGAGGAAGGCCCAGGACTATGTTTATGGACCAAATAAAGAGGAAAGTATAACATAAGAAGATATACAAGGAGGTAAGAGAACTATTACCTACTACATAGGGAAGGGTGGAGGGCTGCCGTCAACCAATCTTAGGATTGAACGACCTATGACTTAAAAATACTATGATCAATAAATAAAATACTAGGATCAATACTTAAAATACTAGGATCAAGATTCATTGCACTACCGAGCGACATCGATATCGACTCGCCCTTACGAAGACGGCTATCACTAGAAGAAGGGATGCACTGGAAGGTTACCGTCAATTCGCCTTCAAATTGGTTCAGCGAGAAGTGCGCGCTACGAAAGCATAGTATCGGGCGGGGAAGCGTGCCCGGAGATATGGGGTGGATGAGGGGGTGGGAGGGCGATAAGGAGTCGAGGATCGAGGAGAGAAATTGAAGTGGCACGGGTTGGTGTGAGTGCCGGAGGGAAGCTCTGGATGAAAAAAGCCGGAGGGCGAAATGGGAAGTGATGGAAGGGGTTGGTTTTTTCCGAGCGAAGGCGGCGGGGAGAGGTGGAGGTTTAAGAGGATGTGTTGGCTCAAGAGAGGGATAGGGGGGGAGGGTAGGAATGGGGGCGTTTTGAGGGAGTGGATCCGTGGCGGAGGAGTAGCGATCACAGGACACTTACGGCAACGGGAAGATATAAGGGACGGAGCGGGGCTGGGAAGGAATGGGTAGCTTCGTACGCATGGAAAGAAAATGGTAAAGGGGGAGGTTTTAAGAGGTTGGCGCTTCCAGCAAAAGGGGGAGGGGAAGGAAGGGAGGAGCGAAGGGGGCGTTGGGAGGAATGGGAAGGGATGGATGGAGGAGGGAAAGAGGTCCAATGATTTACTCGAGGCAAAGGAAGCCTCGGAATAAATGTTTATAGCCGAAACGAGGCTTTGTGCCTCTCGCCCCCTATCCGTCTTCCTCGCTGCTAACCTCTCCAAGCAACCCCTACCATACACCTCCTCCGCTACCCTCCCTATCCCCCCATCCAGTCCCCGCCCACTCAGACTTCTGATCTTCGTATCTCCTCCCGATGCCCCTCACACCAATTCCCTCCCCTCCACCGCTCACCGTACACTTTCCCCACCCGCACCCCCCTCCACACTCCGCCAAAAAGCTTCGCGCCCACCACCCTCAACACATCCACGAGGAAAACTTTGCTCCATCTCGCATCCTCCTCCTCCTCCTCCCAGCACCGCTCCTCCTCTCCGACACATCCTTCTCGCCCGCATCCATTTCTGTAACTGCGAGAAATTCGGCACCCGAGCCACATATCATCCTTATTCCTTATATTTTTTCTCCTCATCCCTTCCCACACCCCGTACATTTCTCACACTCCCTCCATCTCTCTCTCTCCCCCTCTCTCTCCGCCGAGGAAGCGCAAGCACTTTCTTCTGCGTGATAGAGCGGGCGGCGTGAAGGGGTTTTTCTCGTCTACTTGCGTGTGAGAGCCGTACGGGTGGCCGCTGAAGGGTGAGAACTATGGAGGAGAGCGCGAAAAAAGGATACGGAGAGGTTTTTAACTCCTCTACATGCCCACATATATATATTATTATTATTTCCCTCTCCCCCTATTTTTTTCCTTCCCCGTTAAGTTCTCCTCCCGTTCTGTCCTTCGCTTTGCTCGCGGAGCTGTCTCGTGATGCGGACCATTTTTCCTCCGCGCGAATGGATTCCCACTTTTCGCCGGATTACCATTTAAGCAACGTACTGCGCCATTTTGTCTCCCCCCACTCTCCCCCCCCCAACCTGCCACCCACCCTGCGCGTTCCCAACCATAATGTGACCCCTTCCCAATTCACCCGAAAACATCGTTCCCTCCTTCCCAGAAGCCCCTTCTAACGTATCGTAACTCTTATTTATGCGTTAAGAGACCATGCAGAAGCAGTGAGGTGATGGGTGGGAACGAAGGGAATCCTGGATATGTAATAGATAGTCTCGTGCACTAGTCTTTGGCTAGAGTCGCACTCATTTTACGAGGTGCAAGAAATAATCTCCCTGCCACGACCATAAACTTCTGCATACAACGATGGCACATTTTTAAAAAGTTGTCACGGACGGCAATATCAATTTCCGCGCAAGATTCTGATTAGAATATTACATCATTTGTAACATACTTTTTTGTCGAATAATTTGTAGTAGAAAAAATTAAAATAAAAAAATGGGTACGCAGTGGATGGGCTGAGATAAGTACGAGTTGATAAAAATTCTTGTAATTTAGAAATCGGCTGAGACAAGCGTTTATATCATATCATCAAAGTGCATATTTTTGATTTTAGAATAATGATATGTAATTCTCATTCAGGAGCTGGGATTAAACTTTTGGGAAGGGAAACTTCTTCATTTTAATAATGCTAAGCTTTAGAAAAGAGATTTATCTTGCCGTTTCAAGCAATTTTTTTCGTAAAATATCGTTGTGAATCACAGCTTCTTTTCCAGAAAATCAATTAAGCCCACGCATCTAGACCATTTTAAAAGTAAATAATTTTTTAGAAGTAAAACTTTTTCTCATCATGAGCAACTGCTTAAGAAGATAGTTAGCTCTGGAAATCGTAGCGTTCACTCTTCTTAGAGTGAAAAAATTAAATACATTGGTAACTTGGAGCATTCTATTTTTCTTATATGTTACATGAAGGTTACATTGAGAAATAATGCCACCCTATGTCAACGTTCACAGTAGTATATACAGGTCATCGTAGCAATCACATATTCTGAACCCCGTCGTCAAAGTAAAATAGCTAAATTTTTAGAAAACTGGAGAAGGAAATTTTAAAAACTGTAAAAATCCTTGCACATAAATAATTTTACTCACCGTGACCACAGTAGAATACAAATCAGTGAAAGAAATATTTACTTAAGGTCAGGAAATACGATGGAGATTCAATTTTTCGTGTTACGAGCCATAAATATAATGGATGTCACACGTTAGTTCGCATTTAAGCACGATAATTCCGCAGTGCATAAATGAATACGTAATGGCAATTACGAGACACGTATTGGGTGCGGAAATTCAACCATTATAGGCATAAAACATTTTTCGATATCCTTTATACAATAAAGTGCGGATGTGCGAAAGAAGAAAAAAAAGTTGCATCTTTGAGTGAACGTTCATTCATTAGCGATAGGCACAATTATGCTCAGTACAGCGAAGTATCACTTTGAATTGGCTTCTCCACAGTTCCAATACGATGAGATTTGCGCCATTAGGGCATCCCGAGGTAAAAGCGCTATACCATGCGAAAGTGACGAATCTTAGCGCGTCTGACGTCTCAACATTCGGCTTACTCCGACACCATAAACAGAGCGCGGTTAGCGAGCGTTGTGTAGGAAAAGTGGTCTCGTAGCGTCCAGTTGCTTGGAGATGGAACTCAGCCATTTAGGGAAACTATGCATATATTGCTAATATATATTGCAAATATATATTGCAAAGATAATAGTGAAACCGCCTAGTCATACATTACTTAGTGCCAATGCGGGGTGCCTGATAGGGTGATTTGCAAGTATATACGCATGAGCAGGCATCACGGATTGCTTCACAGTTATATGTCGAAAATGGACGGACACAACAGGTAACGCTCGTTCTGGATTCGTATCCCTCCGTTCGGCGTCACATACGGAACTCCATTCAACCAGTAGTCCAATGGTACATACAGGCATTGATCCTAGAAGTGCCAATCTCAAATGATACAACAAATACCATCTCTAACAAAGGACATCGAATTTGCGACATGAAAACGGAAATATTGCCTAACCCTATCAATTTTGAACCAAAATCTCACCCTGAAATCACAAATCCCAAATTCCAGAAATCGGAGGGGTTGAGAAGTTAAAAGTGAATGAGAAGAAGATGATTGACGTCGAGAGAGCGACAAAAATACAAAGCGAGAGAAAAAAGTGAAGGTGAGGGAGATGAGAAATAACTGATGGCAAATGCTCACGTAAGGAGTGAAGATCGACGAAAAATGATAACGAGACGCGAGAACGGAACGAGAAGCCGAAAAATATTCTAAGAGGGAGAATGGAGGGAGGGGAAAGAGAGATGAGGTAGGAAAAGATGAGCAGGGCACAGAGGGAAGATACGAGGCGAGAGAGGCGAAGAAAGAAGAAGCGAGAGAGATGGAGGAGGCAGAATTGCGTTTGTGTGTGGAGGAAATAGGAAGCGCCACTCACTCTCCTTACCACCATTCCCTCCTACAGAAAGGTTACCGCCCCTTCCACCCCGCGACCCTCTTCGCCATTTCCTTCTCCTCTCAAGGAGGAAACCTCTCTTCTTTCGTCCAGGGGAAGAAGACGTGTGTGGGGGAAGGGACTGTCTTATCCACCCCCTTGGGGGCAGCCGAAAGCCAAACCCCCTCGCCAAGCCCCTACCCCTCACCACCCATCCCTCCCTTAACCCATCCGCCCATAACCTTTCCATCCCCTTACTCTTGCAACCCCACGCCTCGTGTCCATCGCCTCACAAACACACAACCAACTACGCTCTACATGTACATCCATCTAATCTTTGTGCCCGTTCAAACTTTCGACGTATCGACTATCGTCGTAGGTAGTGTAATTAATAATATAGTAAAGTAAGTAATAATATAGTGAATTATTATAACTGAAATTATTTTACCCAGCCGAAATATCGGACGAATTAAACTTAACGCGGAAAAACACTTAATGATTAGATAAATTATGTCTACGAGGATAAGCAGATTATTTGTAATTTCTTTAATTGGAATTAATTCATAATAACAAAAAATCAGTTTGTTAGATAAACTGCAAACAAGATAATACGTTACCATGAAGAACGTTTTATCCACGTAAAATAAAAAGAATTTTTTGGCCGTCTAATTTTACAAAAAATATTCGTTCAGAATTTTACTGTAAATAACATAAGTTTCGTCACTAGATGTTCCAAAACATTGCCCAACGAAAGTTTTGTTCGCACACACCCGGACAACTAGTATCCCATCTCATACGAGAAAATTTTACCCTAAGTAGTAAATATTTTGTCGAGCTTTACAACCACTGGAATATCTAAGCGTGTCCAACGCAATTATCTGCTCTGGGAACGCCTAAAAGAAAACACTAACGCCACTAATAACTAGGTGACGCAAATTACCTTCTCCGCGACTAAATATTTTAATCACCTTTCCTTGGCCTTCCTTGTACGTACTGCTGTAAGCGGAACGTGCATAGTAAACGCGCAATCGTAATTTTCAGTACCTAACGTAGCCGACCTAAATACCTCTAACAGTTGTGAAACAATATATGTTCGTTCGTAGCAGTTTTTAACGAAGCGTGCAAATTTTCTTTGTATTTTATAATTTTTCTGGCTAAACCTTTATGACCAGGGTTCCAAATGTTCGCGGCGTATTCGAGGTGTGGCCTAACCAGAACGAAGTAGCATCTCTCTTTAATTTTGTCATCCGAGAATCTTACTATTATACGCTTAATATATTCAAATGTTACGAGCCGCAGCCGAATACCTTTGAAAATAACCTTAATATGCCCCCTGATATACTAACTGCCACCACCTCTAGCTTCATGGATGGCGGCAGATCCTCAGCCTCCATCCATGGGCGTTGCAACCACCCATCAGTTCCTCATAACAGCCCTTAAGCCCCGGGTGGCAGTAGTATACACATGCATCACATCCCCGTGCGGTTTGAGTTTCCTCGACTCTCCCCACCTAACATTTTCTTCTCAGTCATCCCCGGCTAAGCAAAACCTCCTTTCCAAGATGTATATACCTTCCACCCGTTCGGTATTGCACGTCTTACACCCCTTTTCCCGCATCATCTCTCCAGCCTTCGCATCCCCCTGGATTGCCATGGAAGCTACGGATCTGGGTGGAGAGGCCTCCGGGGACATGGGGGTGCCATTACATGGGGGAGGAGAGGAAGGGAAACGCTGATAACAAACTCGCGTTGTCTTGGGTGGCCGTCGGTTCGAGGGAATTCCTTAGCGAGATGGGTTAGTTGCACGATAAGTGTCCCGCGGAGATGAAATATCTATCCACGGCTTAAGGTTGCGCGGCACGGCAGCATAATTTGAACCCCGTGTCACCCCAGCCTGAACATAACCGCCTCGTAATGAACATAGATCTCGGCGGAAATGATTTGACACCTTAAAAGTTCTCATTTAACCTTAAAGCCATCAGCATTTTTCCGCGAGCGAAAAACTTTTTATTGGATATTTAGATGACGCGGAGATAGCATCAGGTTTATTTTAGAATTCACTGGTCAGTGGCAGAGATTACGCGTCACTGCTCGTGCAATTTCACATCGGGTTGTCTTCTGCATATTTTGCGAGCGTTCAGGGATGATTTTAAACCAAGGGCTGCCAGAGGATTAAATAAATCCTTAGAACAATTCCATCATTCAAAAAACTACTGACATGAGGAATTAAACCGCAAATAAATGAACGTGTTTTCTTGGACACGGAATTCTCTTTAAAATTATGTTTCATAATAATCACTCAACTAAGAAACGCGACCTGAAAGTAGGTTGAAACGTTATGGGGAGCGCTGTCTCAAACGACTTCACAAACGAGTAGTCTCAGCGAGATAGAATCCTAATCATACGTTTATTACTTACGAGTTATACGCTTAAATTTCTCCAGCTGTAGGAAGCATGACTAAAATATTGAAATGTTAATGGCCAATAATATACTTTGATGTGACTGGAATTCTACGTAGTTAAATAAAAATAACCACATAGGTCTTTCACTTGACTCAATTTTTTCGCGCGGTACGTTTGACACTCCTTCACAACGGAAGGGTTATTGTTATCCTGAAAAAATCACGGCGCTGACAACATGATTAATCTTCAAAAATAGTTTATGAAATATACTAATTACACTCAGATACACTCAGATTATAATCAAATATACTAATGTCAGTTTTTTGACGAGATCTAGGTGTTAGAAATTTGTCTTTTTTTAAATTCATGTCATCCTGCAGTGCTTTCACGTACCATTGTCCATGAAAAAAGTCTGCTATTATTCGTCAAATATCTCGAAAAGTAGTGCGGTATGAGGTTTATACATTGATATCTTCGAAGGGTGAGGTAATTTTATTTGAAATGAGACCAAGTTCATTGATTTCTTGGTGAGATGATATTTTGCTCAAACTACCTTAAGAAGTGCGAATTTCCACAGAGAAAACATCATCCGCCTTGACCGGGATTCGAACCCGGATCCCTCGATTTCCGGCCGAGTCCTTTAGCAAGTTAAGCTACCGAGGCGTCCTCTTCCCCTGTGGATTTTTATGACCTTTACGGGACTAGACAGGAGACTAGTACCTTAAGGAGGTTTCACCGCGATTTTCACTAATGATCTAGTATTACGGTTTCATAGCTTAGTTCAGTCACTGTGCACGTCCAAAGAATCAGGTTTGTCTTTTCCTAACGGTGTAACCCATTATCATCACGTCTACTCTTCAATTTACTTACCCATTTCTGATGCACTCCGTCCACTTGATATCCAGGAGCAGCCTCCAGCACCAAGTTTTGCAGATCTCGATTCATCTGTTGTCTCTTTTTCCAACGGTCGTCAAAGCTGCATATTTTCTGAAAGGTAAGAGGAGAAAAATGTTAGAGATATGTATGGCTATGGTACGTTTAATCTCCTTCCGAGTAACCCATTTTAATTTAGAATGGAAGGAAATATAATTGAGATATGTCATTTGCGAAGACCAAGGTCCTCTCATATTTTTCTCTAATACACACACCCTCATTTCTAATTATACCATTCCACTTGATCTTGAGAAGCAAGTTCCAGAGGTTTTTACACGTTGTTGGAATTTTTTTAAAGGTTGCTGTTACTCCACTAATGCTTGAAGTGGAGGGGGACGAGGGGTATGTGCATAGACAGAGCTGTTTTCTCAAGTAACAGAATTAAACCAAAGGTGAAATGAAATACTCCGATAATGCGACGTCCCGGACTCGCAAGACTAAACGGAATCATGACATCGAGAGAAAGTGGGGAAGAGCATACATGAAGCCTCAAATACATTAAGTAGGTGGTAAAAATATGTATTACTTAGGAGTACTTGGGAAATCACGCCAATTTATCAGAAGAAACGTGCGTATTTAGGCGCTTTTACGGCTCTTAATCAGTAAACAAAGGACAAGAAGGGTATGTGTACGTGCCGCGCAGTGTTCAATCTATTGGTTAGGTATGTACAAAGCCACTTCGTACGTGGAGTGAAATACACAGATGATGTTGCTACGACGATGGAAGCGAGGAGGAAGAAAGGGGAGTAAAAAATGGCGAGGGAGGGAATACGTGTGGAAGAGAGAAGGGAGTAAGAAGAAGCCGAATGTCCCGGAAGGGGACCGAACGAATTCGCCATCGGATCGATACACACCACCAAGACGCCAAAACCCCTTTCAACCCCATTTTCCCACTCACGCCCTCCCTCCCCCATTCCCCTCCCCCGAAAACCCACTTTCGACCTCCCCCCGTCCACACCCCTTTCCTTCGACCACTCCTTCGCTTTTCGCCACACGCCCACACCCAATAAAACACACGGCCCATCGCGAAACAATCCCGTAGAGGGCACATGCAGCCTTTATCTTCGGCTTCCTTCCACCGTCACCATCCCTTTCATTCCCTCTCGAAGAAAGTCTTAAACCCATTCCACCAATCCCCTTCGGCGCCCACCCCACAAACGATTCCTTGAATTTTACCCCCACCTCCACCCTCCCCTTCCCCCTAATACCCTAACGGAGCAGTGTTGCCAATACAATGCCACCGAAATGAAGAGAACTCGTAGGTGAGTGATAACAACAAATATTGATACAAAGACTTTAGTTAATCTGCACAGAGTTATAAACACAGGACTATCATTTATACTAGACATTAAGGGGAAATATTTTCTCTTGTAAATACATCATTATTTACCTGAAAATATGAACGAATAGTAGTATTGCAGTAAAAGTATTTAAACTACTTTTTTAATGAAATGTTTCATTTTACATAGGTGTTAGAAATTGAAACATTTTGAAAACATATTTGGAGTTAAATGCGACGTTCAAAAGTGAAAAGTTTACACAGGAAAGCTTATCACATTCATTCAGGAAATAAAGAGGAAAAAAATTAATTTTCCAATCTATTTCCAATTTTGAGTGAGTCCTCTTTAATAACACCTACCAGTACTGTGGTTGGACTAAACTAGACGCCAGGTCAATTCCTTGTTTGAAAGAATTATGATAAAGAGTTTGTGGAATATTAAAAAGAAAAGAGGAATTTAAATCATACAATAATATTACGTCTTTCAAACTTTATTTACTCCTAACGAGAAAAGCTAATAAGTTATGAACCCGAAATTTGATAAGTAAGACATCGCCTAGCCGGATTCCCCACATTCCTTTGAATACTGAACATTTTTAGAATGGCTAGGAATTCTGATATTGGTGGCTTATGGCCCAAGTTTGTAAAAATAGATGACCAGAAATGAAATAAGACGTATATTTTTTTATTGATTCATTTAATGCACGACCGGTTTCGAGAGAGGGGTGATTTCATCGCATGATGTTGTCGCCTATTTGACGACATTGTTCGCTGAGTAAATTAACCAGTAAAAATATGCACGATTCATTTATTCGGTAATGAATTATTCTCGCTGAAGCTTAGACTGTTAATCCTCTATGGACAGAATTATGAAACATCAGCATGAAAAAAATACTGCTACTATATCGGTTTTTAAAAAGTGTTATTTAAGTTGTTTTTAAATTGCAATCGATTTGATAATAACATTTATTTGAAGTGTGACGCATTTGTATTGTATATATTTAATTTATAATTATACTTTACATAATAATATTTACACGAGGTATACTTCAACATAGCCTTCATAACGTTCCTTTTTTAAACTTTCCCAATTTTTCTTCATATAACAGCTGAAACTATTTATTCCAGAACTCCACCAGGCACGCCATCGTCAATTAATAGCCTCACACATTCATCTATTTAATTTGTTTGACAAAGCCGAAAGAGACGAAAATTTACACACACTTAATCCGAAGCGCTACAATTCTGTCTAGCGTAACAACTAAATGGATAAGCTCCTCAGAAAGCAGATATTTAAATGATTTTGAAACGCAACAAATTTGGCTCGCTCGTTCATAGAGGGTTAGCATCACGTGGGAAGAAACCCTCGAGCGGCCAAAATTGTGAAGCGAAAAATTGTTAAATTGGCAACCCTGCGCGGAAACAACCGAACCTCACTTTGCGAACACCGCTCGCCCAATTCCGAGCAATCCGCACCCCCTCCCTATAGACCACCCACCCACCCATCGTCCCTTCTACCCCCTCGATCCCCTTTCCCCCGTCCACCCCGCTCCCCATTCCAAGACCCTATCACTCCCAAACCATTCCCATTGCCTCTTCCTTCCACCCGTGGAGCAGCGAGCGGAGCCCCACTCGCTCCACTGAAAACTCCTCCCCGACATCTTCCAATTTCCTCCTCGCTACAACTCACGAGGTTCAAACGGTTTACAAGTTTCGGCTCCTTATTCTCGTCCCTTCCACGTGCGCCCCTCCCCTTTCCTTACTTGTATCGAATGAAGATCATGGGGACGAATCCAGAGTGCACGTTCGTTCGCCTTCCCCCGGCCCCCCCTTTCCGCCCATTGGGGGGCATAAATCCACCTCTTGCCCCCTACCCCTTTCTATCCCGGATTCCGAATTTGCTTTGGACGCTATTTGTTTGCCGCGCGGTTGATGTTAACAACGCGGCCCAATAAATTGCCTATACCCCACTCTCTCTCTCCCCCTCACTCCCCTCGCCCGTTCTAATCAACCGCAAAAGTAACCCTCGGGAGGAGTTTACATTACACGAAACTGCCGCTGAGTGACTTGAGGAGTGAAACGCGTTCCTTGAATGCAGGAATTGCAATGCGCAACGAAGCGGAAACGTCTGAGACATAAGATGAACGTAATAGCGCAAATATTCTTTTTTGAACTCGCTTAATGAAAAAAAATCCTTTGAACATTTAACTTAATCCATCCGAATCACTCCTTTTCGTTGACTGGCGATGTAAAATATTGAAATAAATAATATGAAGGTGATAAAAGCACTCACAGCTAAAAGTAAGTCACGCATTTAACTAATAGATTTTTCTCGAGGATCTACAAGGACTAAACTTTACGAGCTACAACGTTATTATCTTCGTAACATACATAGCACGTAAAAGCATGTGTGAGGAAAGTCAAAAAATATTTGTAACCGCATACTTTCTCATAGCTTAAAATATTATGAAAGGCAGTTCTGTCGACGAAAAAATGACTTTTCTCTATTTGTTTCACTAGGTTAAACAAGTAGCTTCATGTCACCTACTGGATTTCAACTGTGAAATCTCATTGCCACCGCTCTCAGCTTTCCTCTCTCCGATTTTTACCAAAAATTATCTGGAAATCGTACTGGGAAACGTCGACTCAAAAGAACCGAGGGCATAAAATGAGATATATTATAGTGCTACATAGAAAAATGACTAAAAATATTTATTTTTCAGTTAAGAGCCTTAAACATGGGGATAATTTACTGCATTTTTATCCATTTACAATCGATAACATATGGTATTCATACTAGCCAAGCATACTTCTCCCACCAAGGCTCAGAGGAATATCGAGAAGTTAGGCCAGGGCCATTCAACTCAAGTTTGTAAAAATCCTTGTCCATATAACGACATCAGAAATACATAAGAAACAACGCCAGAATAGACGATCAGCATTTGAAACCTAGTGCTGGAGGAGGAATCTGAAGATAAAATGGATGGAAAAATTAAGAAATGACGAAGTGTACAGAAGAATAGAAGAGGAATGTTCCATATGAAACACGATAGACAAAAGAAGAGATGGATCGATTGGACACACCCTGAGAAACAATGAGTTTGTGAAGAACATAATTGAAGGCAAAGTAGAGGGAAAAGTCTCCAGAGGGTGACCCAGGAATAAGTTTATGGACCAAATAAAGAGGAAAGTACATAGGAAGAGATACCAGAATGTAAGGGAACTAGCATTAGATAGGTAAGGGTGGAGGGCTGCAGTCAACTAATCTTAGGATTGAATGACCTATGATGAAATGACAGAAATACTTTGAGCAAAATACTCTGTAGATCCCATTAAACCAAATGGTCAAGGTATTAGTTGAAAATGGCATTGATCTGTTTTCCTTAATAATTGCTAATATTTCAACCGAGTATCCTCGTTTACTCACTTACCTCGCGTTCATTTCTTAAGCTTCAGTAAGAATGTTTACTATGATAGGATATGAATCTCTACACAGATTATTTTTTTCACTAATGATCAGAGGGGATAATAAGAGAAGAGCTAGAAGACGAAGGAAAAAAAAAGGTAAAGAGATATTGGCGATGGCTGAAGGATTAAAACGATAAAATAAAAAAACGACCGCTGGGAGAGAGTAATGAAGGAAGTTAGCGAGGGGGGAAACCGGAAACGAAGGAGAAGGGAGAATGAGCAGGAGATGGTGAGAAGGTTTTACGAGAGCCAAAGGGGTGGACGAATGTGGCGAGGATTGAAGGCGCATGGAATCTTGGGTAACGCTGGAGATATGTAGAGAGAGAGAAAGTGGCTCTCTCGTGAAGGAGTGGTGAGCAAAGAGTGGAGAAGACGACCGGGGAAGGAAAATATAAGGGGCCGGGAATGAACGGTGGGTGGGCAGCGTGGGGGAGGGAGAGAGGGGGGCTGAGTGGGAGGGGGGAAGGGGGAGAGAGAGAGAGAGGATGAGCCGGGGTTTCAATTTTCGGTGCCGGCATTAAGTGGCGCGAGTGGCAGTCGAGACACTTCGGCATCCTGAAGACTTGAAAACACTCGCAATGGATGGACCCTCGGAGGGTAATAAATTTTTATTTTTTTGAGTGCTCATCCGCGCCCTTGTTACACAAGAATCTCCTCTCCATCCTTCCCAACCCCTCATTCCCACCCCCAAGTACCGCACACCCCCTTCCTCCTCGACACATTCCCCACCCTCGCCAACACTCCCTCACTCCGGCGTTACTGCTTCTTTTATTTTGCAGCAGTCTCCCAGGCAATACCGCTATGCTTTACACCAACGCCAGAAGCTCCTGCTTGGATCTTTGAGGTTACTTGGATAGGTTAAAAAGATAAATATTTTACTAATCGGGTGATTTTCAATCCAAATGATTCAGGGTAGTGTGAGCGAAATATCATTATACCTAGAAATTTATGAATTTGGTCTCAAAATGGGCTATTCAAGTATTATGTACGACGTTTTTGGGGGTGGGGAGGGGGGTTGGGATTATTTCACGTTGTCTTATGAAGAGGGGGAGAAGGGGGCTTTCCCGCACACACAAAACACTATTGGGAGACTTTCAGATCACAACATAAATGTAGATATTAAAGGTATTAAATATGTTAGTATATTAGAGATTAATTAGGGGATTCAAGGTAAAGAAAACTGCCGAGAGAAAGATGAACAAATTTCTTTATTTTCATGATTCCAGGCAAATTGCCTAACAACCCACGAACGCCAGAAACTCCTACTTGAAGCTTAATGCATGCCTCGATCGGTTGACAAGAAAAAGATTGTACGTACTACTCGGAAAATGCTCAATAAAAATGATTGCTAGTATTGTCATACTATCTCTTCACGAGGCTATACCTTCAGTGCCCTAGAGAGGATATATTTTCTCGACATACGAGCTACTTTAAATTGAAAGAGCGTTTAAAAATGAATCAGTCTTGGCTGGGATTTATGGTAAATAAATATTCGGAGCAAGATAAATAGACCTAATTCATTTTGCAACAATACCCGAAAATGCTGCTTAACAGGTCACCGAACTCAGACTCTATAAAACTTAAAACAGGTTAGTTAGTTCTTAAGATCGCAATCATATTACGGTCCGCGAAAGTTCCAAGTTCCACGTGCCTGTTGACTGACCAAGTTAAAATAAATATCGATTTTAATTGTAATTTTGTGTATAAAGATCTATACTATAATTAGATTGTTCACAATACTAATTTCATTTTTAAAAACTTCATTCCATTCTTAATAAGTATTTCACAATAGAAAAAGGCACTTTCTGCTGAAGTGCCAAAGAAACAGCTCATTCTTACCAATTCAATCCAAATGAAAGCTAGCATTTCAATTCCAACTCTCCACGACCCTACGGCTACTTTTCTCTGTAGAGGATATAGTCTTATGCCTATCATGCTACCTTCTACATGATAAAAAGTTCAAAGATGAATCATTAATGAATTGATTAATTATGCCGGGGAATAAAGGCAAATGAGAGGCCTGTGGAAACTGAACAGCCTTGACTTTCCCGCCCGTTTCGGATAATAAGGACGACGGATGATGATGAGAAGTGTAACACAGACTATTCAAACCGGAATATCGTGACCTCATTTCACACCATAGATATCCTATTTTATTGCCACCATTTAATCGTGCACATTACTCGTAATCAAAGGTGAAAAAATATTCCGCAGACTTCATATCATTAAGCAAATAACAACGCGTCTCGTTAAATCGTGACCGGTCAATTGGTAATGTATGCTGCTTAAATTTCCGTGTCAAGTTCATAAATATGCAATACTTATTTTAATTACAAAGTAAGTTCAGTGTAATGCAAGTCTAAGGGTTGAGCAGTGGGATATTATATATGCTTGAATAGGAAGCATAAGCAGATATGGAAACGGTTAATTTCATTGAATATATATGCAAAAATACCTCTTTTTCTACACAATGGAAGGGCATTCTTATCTGCGGGGAAATTCTTCCTTCTTCCAATCAAAATGATGAAATGCTTGCTTGTTTCTTTGAAATGGACGAAAACTTTTTCTGTCATAAATCCCTTACGGTTCAAGAAATGACGTGAACTGGAGGACCTCTATGTTGGATTTAATAAAATAGTTCTAAAGGCGCTGTTACTTCTTCATGGGATTATATTACAAGAGGACGGGTGTATAAGGAATAAATATACGCATAACTACAACGAATCCACTCGCGTAGTCAGTCAAAGCCGATGAAGTACACTGACGTCCTGCGAAAATTGATTCTTTTGTGAAAATCTTTAATAAACATTTTGCGGCAGCTCCATTCCATCGCAACCCATCCAGAAGACAGTGCTAACCAACCCGTCCACTGTAACCCCTGACAAAAATTTCCCAAGAAAAATACGACTCCATCCGATTCTTCCCCGCCCCTCTCCATCTCTCAAGGGGACCAACCCCTTCTTTCAATTCGACCACCAACCAACCACCTTTTTCTTCTCTTTCATTAAACCCAGAGCTCCCGCTCATTACTCTCCTCTTGTAAAAAACCATCCACCCACACCCCATAAAAACCAGCCCACACACCCCTGCTATTTCAACCCTTTCAATATATCCCCTTGCGCTATAATTTTCCACCCTCTCCCCAAGTAAATTGAACCCTTTTTCGCACCCTCACCGCGTTCAAAAGACCACCCCCATCCCCGCCTAAGGAATACCAATCTCAAGAATCCCATGCTGTGTCCCCCTTGTCCTCCTTCCGGGCCCCTCTCGCAAAGATCCACGGGGTGACACGTCCCGCGTTTTTCGTCCGCTTGCTTCCAGTAGTGGCTCCTCCCTCATTTACCCACATATTGAGACTCAGAACATGCATGCCCGCGAACTAATTTGATCAGCTGCTCCACTAAAAGTGAGTGCACTTTGAACATAAAAAGCAATATCATTCACTGGAATTTATCACAATATCATTTAGCTTTGATGTGGTTGGAGTCACATCCGGTGTTCCTCAAGGAAGCGTGATTGGTCCTCTTTTATTGATTATTTATATAAATGACCTAAGTTCTCGAAATAGCAGTAAATTAATATTATTGTCAGACGATACATTTACCTACCGTGAAATAAGCGAAGACGTGAACTTAGAAATTCTGTCAAGGTGGTTAACAAGGTTCATTCGAGGTGCCAGGAGTGGGAATTCGAATTAAACCTTAGTAAATGCACCACAGTTCACTTCCTGCAAAAGTCATCACACAAATGCCGTACCTTTACTGTGGATGAAGTAAACATAAAATCTTCAGATAGTGTAAAATATCTTAGATTTGCCTTAACTTCTGATATATCGCGGAGAATACACATACAAAACATATGATGCACAGCGTTAAAGAAACTACGTTTTCTTAAGCGTATAATAAAAGGGTGAAAAGTCAAAGAGAGATTCTACTTCGCTCAGGTTAGGCCACACCTCGAATACGCCGCGAGCACTTGGTAATAAGATCTCGACCAAAAATTCAGCTTCGTCCAAAACTGCTACGAGCGAACATATAGTGTTTCACAACTACTAGAGGGATTGAGGTGGGAGCCCCTAGAGACCCGGAGGCTGCACGCTAGGCTTAGGTTGCTTGATAAATTCAGAACTGATATTTTTCAGAGCGACATAGAGAATACTATCATGATTCCTCACTACATCTCTAGGTCTGACAGAAGCAATAAGGTAAGAGAGATACATTGCCAAACAGATAGGTACAAAAACTCGTTCTTTCTGCGCCCAATAAGCAACCACAATAAAATCTGAGCTCCACTAAATGCACTCCCATAATACACGTCACCCCTTCACCCCCCCAAAACCTTACATCTTTACACGACTGGTGACCAAATACCACCTGCAACACGACCATGCGGCGGCTCGCAGGGTAGCATGTAGATGTAGAATCCTAATTTGGCCACTCACTGTATTTTAACTCTATATACGTATTGACGAGATTAACATTACTGTGCACATGCAGGTAGTCTTGAATACTTAATTTAGCACCCCACTACTTCTTCTTGCTCACAAAACACACGTATCAAAACTATCTTTTCGGCTTTTTTTAGCCGATGGATTTTTAATACCTGATTATTTTGGCGCAATAGGAAGAAAACATCACAATAATTAGATAAAAATACTAACTTCATTCAGTATTGTGACAAATTAAGATTACTCAACTCAATGAGCTCTCCTGGGTATGCCATTAGCCAACACTATTATAGACTCTCATTGAGTACACGATAAAAAATGATGATTATGGGTGATTTCAACAGATTCAGGCGAGATATTTTGGAAGTGGGTCATATAATAAAAGAAACAACAATTGGACTTTTCCATTGGATATTTTAATGAGTACGACGCGTTTCGGCTCACAGAGTCATCATCAGGTACAAGAGTCAGACAGGTACAGTCTTGCACCAGATGATGGCTCTATGAGCTGAAACGCGTCGTACTCTTTATAATGTCCTGTGGAAAAGTGCGATTGTTGGTTCTGTTATAAGATGATTACGGAGCTGGTTTTGGAGTATTCTAAGACTTTTTGCGATTAGTATTGCACGCAGCTCAAAAAACTGCTCACTCTGTCACATTTTTCATGCTCTTCACTCATTTGCTCCTTCAGTGAGAATGATAAAGTTTCGGTGGCACCGTGGTCCTGTCTAGGAGAGTTGTTAAGTACTTGGACCCATGGTATCCTCGTCGTTTTAACTGGATTAGGGCGATGACGCGGGAAACCAGCACTTCAGGTTTTCCTCGTTTTTTTCCTCGTTCTCACCTTCCCCAATTGATACCACTTTTCGTGAAATAGCCATAGGCGCTCTTATGTCCGTCAGGGCGAAGACCCTCAGCTGATTCAGCTGCCCTCTCAAGTTAATTTCAACAATTTTTCATCTCCGGTCACTCATTGCAAGCCGCCAAGTGTAAATTTCCACCCGTTTGGGAACTACACTTTCTCCCCGGCGTGAAGCACCTCGATCCCTCTCATTCTCTTAAGGCTGCGGCAAAGACCAGGCGCTGCGCCCCCGCACTCTTGGCCAATCATCGGACGCGCCCCGCCCGGGGCACTCGAACATCACACTCCCGGCTCACCACTTCCGTCATTTCCACCCGCTCCCGAGTCCCAATTCCACCACCGCGCACCGCGAGCACCTGCCTTCGGCGAGCGTGCCTGTCTGCACCTTGCCCCTTTCAATTTAAACCCTCCTCGCTCTCTCTATTGGAATGGACGTGGTTTTTAGTGAGACCTTTTAATTTGCGGCTCGGAACAATGGCCAGCACCTGCCTCGTCGCGAATTGCCAATGAGACGTCCCCTTTTTGCCGGATAGAAAATGAATTCGTTCGTAAATACCGTCGTAAAGTACGTTCCGGAACCGTCCCTATCGCGGAACGACAGTTACGGCCTTCTCCGACCAGCTGATAGCATCAGGGAAATTGGCCCGCTGGCATTGTTATGGTATCGCTTATGTCGAGCATATCACCTTTTCAAAGACTCGGCTTAATTCCCGGAATTATAGAAAGCGTGTGCACAAGGAAATTTATAGCTCAAGGTTGGCTTCTAAAAACTTTAAGACTCTAGGCAGGAAAACTAGTTTTGCGTTATTCTTATCTCAAGAATATTTTCTACATGCATAAAAAGGAATAGAAAACGGGTAATAGTATCATAATTAGCGGTGAAATAAAAAAGAAAGCTGTAAAAGTCAAACTAAAACTCCATGACCAGCACAGATAGGGTAATTTATAGTAAGAGTGTGGAAAAACAAGTTCGATATGATTAAGGAGGGCTATAATAAAATACATATTTGAACATGTGTTATTCATGAATACGTTATTATTATCTTACATTTTACAAATTCATTTCGCTCAAAAATGCCTTCCAACAATTAGCGGTGCACAGATGAAATGTCCTATGAGCTGATTAGGTTACAATGCAAGGGAAAAAATAAGAGGGAAATAAGCACGAAAATAATATTCTAAAATTTGAACCTCATTGGGATAAACTATAGAAAAACTAATGTCTTTAATTTTTTCAAATTATTCAGTCAAATAAATTGCATAAACGATCGTCTGCAACGTTCCTGAATGTTGTTCTCAAAGCTTAGTCGGAAAATAGGCATATTTTGACAACAATACAACTCCGCTCTCTTGTAATCCGAAGCGGGCGAATCTTATATTTTACGAAGGAATGCTTAACGGTGAGGCACGGTTAAGGAGGATCGCCGTGTGTAAGCTTGGATGATCGAGGACAGTCATTGAGTATTTCACGTTGGTTAATATTCTACCTTATAATGGGCTTGAGTGGGATACCCTATCATGTGATTGATATGCTCAGTCATTAATACGTGGAATTTCACTACGAAGAAAGATACTATTTGTACTATCTAACATACATTTATTGATCGATCAATGTTGACATCTATACTGATATGTTGAGGATATCGCTGAAGGCGTAGGAGTTCTTACACGATTGAATTTTTGTGTAAAGTATGAATAGAACGTGTCTCTTTCACTGTCATGATGCACCATTTTTTCATTATAGACAATTAGTACCCCTCTCCTGCACGGTTGTAATACCTTACGCAGTCTTTACCAATCTCTCCGTCCTTATATTATGGGAATAGCATACCACCGCCTTCCACATTTACCCTTAGAAGCGCAGCACAGCACGCTCTATTCGGAAGCCGTTTCTTTTTTCCACCTCCAGGGCGATTCACAGTCCCTCGGGGGCCACCACCCTCTCATTGGACAACTCCGGCCAATCACTTTGACCACGCTCTCTCTCACCGGAGCACGGGCGTTGTAATTGCGGTGTCTGTCATTCACCGTCCTCACCTCGGCGCCTTGCGCTCTCTGCGCCATCCTTCCCTCCCATCAAGAGTCCTCGCCCAACCTCATTCCATTCCCAGTCGTGGATCCTTTCCTTCCTATAAATTACCCCAATTATTTGCCCGCCACTCACACGCACGCACACACTCATCGCACACAAATGCAACACGGACGTACTTTTCTGGGAATGCTCGTCCAGCCTTCCTTCACCCGAGTCTATCTCCCCCCCCCCTCACCACTCTGTATTCGACTCCATCCCCCCAAATGCCCCTCCGAAATGACTTTGAAATTTCGTCCCCCAAGCCGGAAGGCCGGCGAACACCTTCCCTCTCTTCTCAGGCGTCATAGTTCCGTCTCCCTCATTCCAATCTCTCTCATCTCTTCAAGGCGTCTCATCATCTCGTCCACCGTGATGCTCACGTGGGGAACCTTACTTCCACGCATTTCTCAATGGCACTGGAACGCTCACTATTCGACATTGGAATGTATTCGACACAATTAGAATCCTATCTCTCCATCCCATACGATCCTCCCCAGACGATACAGTTATCTACCGTGAAATAATGCAGACGCAGACTTTGAAGTTCCGCCATCTGACCTTAGCAACGTTCATTCGAGATGCCAGGAGTGGGGGGTTAGAATTAAACATCAGCAAATGCACCACAGTTCAAGGAAGTCAATGCGGGTTTTCCACCGGGTCAGGTTGTCCATGTCTGCCGACGTTTCGATGACCGAGTTGCTCATCGTCTTCAGGGCAGTGAGTGCCCTGAAGACGATGAGCAACTCGGTCATCGAAACGTCGGCAGACATGGACAACCTGACCCGGTGGAAAACCCACATTGACTTCCTCGATACCATACGCCGGGAAAGCCTTCGATCTTTCTTCACCACAGTTCACTTCCTGCAAAAGTCATCACCTAAATGCCATACCTATACTGTGGTTGGAGTAAGCATAAATTCTTCAGATACAGTAAAATATCTTGGAATTACCTAAACTTCTGATATATCGTGGGAAACGCACATACAAAACATATGTGGCGCAACATTAAAGAAACTTGGTTGTGTTAAGCGTATAATCGGAAGGTCCTCGGATGAAAAAGTAAGAAAGATGCTACTTCGCTCAGGTTAGGTCACACCTCGAATACGCTACGAGCATTTGGAACTCTGGTCATAAAGATTTAACGAAAAAAAATAATAAAATACAAAGGAAAGCAGCGCGCTTCATTAAAAACTACTACGAGCACACATATAATGATTCACAACTTTAAAGGGATTAAGGTGGGAGCCCCTAGAGACTCTGAGCCTACACGCAAGGCTTAGGTTGCTTGAGGAAAATGAACTGATTTTTTTTTCAGAACAATGAAATGAAATAATAATAATGTTTATTGCATTTGAACTATTAAAAGTACAAAAAAATAACAAAATTGCTACTTGCGACAAATAATAATAATAACAATTGGCAATGTTGGCAATGATAACAGAAAAAAATACATTTAAAAAAGTTACAATGTGTTTTTTTTAATTTTTAATACAATTTTATTTTCAAGTCTTGGTCCTGCTAAGCCAAAGGCTTGTCAGCAGGTGCTATCGTTATAGTGATCGGATATTTCAAGTATGTGTTTTTATGTTACAAAGAGACATAGTTATTCATTTTCCAACCATTCCTTTATCCTTATTTTTACTTCTCTTTTTGTACCTAATGTTTTTAACTCTTCTGGTATTTTATTAAAAAGTTTAGGCACAATTACCGCAAAGGTATCATTACCCGATCTAGTATTTTTCAGTGGTACCATATACTTTCTACAAGTTCTTAACCTTTCAGAGTTCTGTCTGGGACGGATGTTTTTATATGTATTGCAAAAATAATTATCTTGAATGATAATAAATCTGTATAATTTATCTAGTCTTAATACACCTAAATATTTATACATATCTTCCTTGCTTATATCTTTTTTATCTATTTTTCCATAAAGGGCTTTAATAAGCTTTTTTGCTTTTTTATTAATAATCTATAGTATACACTACTTGCATTACCCCATATTGTAAGACCAAACCTTAGTAAACTCTCGACTAATCCACAATATATTAATTTTAGTACAGAAAAGGGTAATAGACTTTTGAGGTAGTACATTTGGTATACAATTCTTCTTAATCTTGAATTTACTGCAATCATATGGTTTTTAAATCTAAAGGAATCATCAATTATTACACCCAGATATTTATAAGTTGTAACTTGCTCTATTATGGGACATTTACAATTCATTAAGTTTACATGTAGGCATTTATGTGTATGTTTAGCAATCTTTAGTATTTTTTAACGACACAGACAACGACACAGAGACTATTAACATGACCCTTCACTACATCTCTAGGTCTGACAGAAGCGATAAAATAAGAGAGATACATTGCTAAACGGATAGGTACAAAAACTCGTTCTTTCTGCGCAAAATAAGCGACCGTAATAAAAACTGAGCTCCACTAAACATAGTATATATAACGAAAATGAGGCTATTAATTGATGTGCGATCCTGACTCATCGACGGAATACATACATCCTAATGCCCACTAATCCGATCGAGCATTCTATTTCACAGTCACTAACTTGCTTGCATACGGGCGCACTTCCGAGAAATTCCTACCGACCGAAGAGCAATAACTACCACTGGTTATAAAGTAGAGCATGATTTAATGTCTGCCGATGAAAGGCAATAAGGGAAAGTCACAACGAAATGAGGGAATATCAGAACGCTATTAGAAATTAATGTGAATTGACAAGATCAACCAGTAGTAGGCAATAGGGAAATTAATAATTAAATTAATATCCGCCGTTTTGAACAGGTAGAGATGCTGGTATGGAAGTATATTTGGGGGTGTTAGAGGTGTGATAGGACTGTAACCCAGTTAATGGTTAGAATGTATAAGGTGATCGAGAGCTGACATTAGCCTAATTTTAAGAAATTCGAAAGAAGCCCATATTTTTATATTACTTTTCGCAAACGGAAGTTGGCTCTTTAATTCACACCCACATGACATCCCAGCAGAAATCAAGCTTCCACGTAAAAATCTCCAGAATTCGCGATCATGCCGTCAGGAAGCTAAGCCAGAGCTCAACAGACATACAGGCGCAATTAATTAGTAAACAATACATTTCTGGGATCAGATAATATCAAACAAACTATATATCAATATTGAAAATAGCATTTAACAGCTGGCGAAAATGATGCCGAGTGCTGAGCGCCAAAATCAGTATCTCAGAATATGAATGCAAAAACCGTGTTGCACAAGAGGCATGTTAATATAGCCGTCGTATCAGTGAATTTACATGTTTTCTAAACACACCGTTTCATTTTGAGGTACGATATTGTAAACAGTGCCCGATTCGGGGTACTAGGACAAGATAACTGGCTCTGTTATCATACTTTCGTCCATAAAGCCCTATCCTTGCATATTTCTTTCGCTTTGATGACATTCATGCAGTGCTTCCTTCACAATTACTTGTTCTTGCGACATAAAATATTACTCCTCTTCAAAGTCTCTTCCACCGCATTCGCCCTCGACTTCCTCGATACAACTCTTACTCTCGCAAATTTCAATCATTTATCATGTAACTGTATACTTATTACCTTTCGTTAATTTCCTGAACCTTGGAAAACCAAGCTCGTTCCTTTCATATATATCCATTACTGAATCATGAATTCTTACGTCATCCACTCATTCGTAGCCCTACGATATACCTCCTACTTATTCCACAAACACTCCCCAGGTACCTAATGCCCGCTGCAATCTACCTACTTCTATGCTAATTCTCGTTTACTTCCTTTATCGAAGCATAAATTGAAGTGCCATGTAATAAGACGGGGTAGTATTCATCAAAAATACGGCGATGTTTTCCTCCTTGAATAAAAATTCATTCTTAGATATGTTCTATGATAGATGTGATCAAAGAAGATAGGACTACAGACCAGGAAAGAGTACCTATGTGAAAACATTCGTGTGGAGCGGACTACTCCATGGATCGCAAGCATGGACCATTGGAAAAGCCGACCAGAAAAGAATAGAAGCCTACGAAACCTGGTGATAGAGAAGGATGCTGAAGATAAAATAGATGGAAAAAATAAGAAATGATGAAGTGTACAGAAGAGGAAAGGACCATATGGAACACCATACTGGAAAGAAGAAAAAGATAGATTGGACACACCCTCAGATGCATTAAGTTTGTGAAGAATATAATTGAAGGCAAACGAGAGGGAAAAGTCACCAGAGGAAGATCCAAGAATACGTTTATGGACCAAATAAAGAGGAAAGTACATAGGAAGAGATACCAGGAGGTGAGGACACTAGCATTAGATAGGAAAGGGTGGAGGGCTCCAGGCAACCAATCTTAGGATTGAACAACCAATGAACGAAGATATGCTTCACCGCTTGTCTTCAAGTCTTCGTGTGTCTTTTTCTATTAAATGATGGAATGAAAGTCATAGATATTTCGTGGAGCACGTCTAGGAATGAATGATTGATTCCGCCCTAGTCACAACTACCACAATCAATCTCCTTTATGACTTGACTTCATTCTATCTCAGTAGGATAGTCTTTCTTCTCCTTTCTCGTCATTTCCTCCTCTCCCCTCTTTTACTTCAGTCATAAAGATGAAAGGACTCGAATTTTCAACGCCGTCGGAGGTGGACGTGATTACTAAGTAGAAATAAAAATAGAAAATGTACCCCTATAGTGCTATTGCATCAATTTTCGGAGTCAGAGAACTATTTTCGTATTTGCACTTTCATGAAAGGCATGCCTACCGACTGAGTCTCTGAATACTTTCGAGGAATATCGGAAAACGTGGGAAATTCGGACTTTCAGTGCTGCCATCTTTCGGCTCAACTGCCAAGTTTTCGCGCTTCTCCTCCGCACCCAAGTTGATTTGAAGTTTTTTTTAAATATAAATACGTGGGGACGGAAGGTGCCATTTCAATATAAAATATTTTTGCGAAAAAATATAATTTTTAAACTTTTCGCATATAGGGATAAAAATATGTCTATTCATGCCATCAATAGTCGCGAAGAATCAATTGTCACGCAGAGATATTGTCAACCTTTTACTAAATGTCATAATTTCTTTCGCTTTCTTCACTACATCTACATAATTGTCGACGAAGGTAAACGATGCAATAAAACTCATGTTTGGTGAAAAAATGGAAGGTCCTGTTGCATTGTCTGCCGCTTATATTAATTGCCAATATCGTCATTTAAAAGAATGAGCTTTTGTCGTTTTTCATCTGAACCCTTTGAATACAAACACATGGATGCTGTAACTGCCCAAAGAATACAATCTTTTCTATAAAAAAGTTTTGAATTGACAATTAATAGTTCAGTGAAACCCCGCTTTACAACCACTCCTATCAAGAGACCAACCCTCACAAGGACCATTTTTCAGCGATACCGTCAGTGGTAGCATAATTAGCACAGTATAGGTACATCAAATCAATATACGTTGACATTTCCCAGGAGCAACTAAATTATGAGTTAATAAGCGCCATCTGTATAGGTTTTAACAAAACCGTCGCTTCAAGAGTTTTTCCATTTCTTCAAATCAGCCGCCCGTTCATTTGCATGATACGACGTACTCCTAGAAACTGAGCCCTTTCGAACGACCTCCCCTCCTAACGACCATTTTTCAGTGGTGATGTCTGTGGTCGCTTAATTCAGGTTTTATTGCATTTGAACGATATACGGGCCTTGTACATAAATAATAACGTTCTGTTACCTAGATATCTATTTTACTTTATCCAACTTTGTAAGTACAAGGACAAGGAATACTACTTAACTGCCTTAAATAATGTAAATACAAGAGGAACATTTTTGTTGTGCCTAAAATTAATAATAAATATGGTGAACGTAATAGGCAGTATATTCTCCCAAAATTATTAAATAAATATTTTGGAGAGCTGAAGAAAGAAAAGGAAGAAAATATAATGTTTCAAAAAATTGTAAATACGGTTCCACAGAGACAAATGTTAGTGAAATTGTAAAAGACTATTTTTTATCAAGGTGCATTTCTATTGTTGTTGTTTACCGTTATTTTTGCTGTTATTTCAGTAAGGTGCATTTCTATTGATGTTTTCTTAATTATATGAGACTGAGCTGCTATAGTTTGTTGGTAAAAGAAGAAAAAAATATATTATTATGTTTAGTTTTACATATGTCCCGTCGACAGGCATGTGTCTGATGGAACATCGATGTTAAATTGTTGAAAAATAAATTAAATGAGTTAACATTAAGATGTTACCATTTCGTCGTTCCTTAACCCATTAATGCCCAGTGATTAGCTGCCAGCAAAAAAACATTGTTTCACTTGCATAACATTTTTAAAATTATTTTTCCCTAAACAAGGTGCCTTTGGAGATAAACATACTAAAATTTGATGAAAATTGTCAAAAACATTTTCTCTGGGCATTAATGGGTTCAAACGAAAATATTTACTCCGTGATTTCTCTTAGTACTTCAAGTGGGTACCTCTCCTCGTTCAGGAAAAAATACTTTTGATGATTATAATTTTCGTTCATTTTATCATTTTCTGTCATCCTTTCCTCCGTATCAATTGTTGAGCGTCAGAAAGAACGCACTGTATTCCAAAGAAAAAGTAATCATGGAATAAGGAAATTGGGAGATTCAGGATAGGATGAGCTTGGCATGGGCGAAATTCAACTACGGAAAGTAAGAGATGGAACGGAAACATTTCCGAAATAGAAGGCTCTGGATAAGATATGGCGATGAAAGAGTTTGTTCGTGTGTGTTATTTCCTTTTTCCGTGAGAGAGAGAGAGAGAGAGTGAGGGAATTTTCCGTCGGTCGGAGGCGTACCCGGGATTGAGCGAAAAATGGGCTCCGATCTCGGGGAGCAAAAGAATTCATTATTACGTCAACCACTCCGCATCTTGCTCTCAAACCCCATCAGAAGCCATCTCTGCTTCACTCCCCTTTTTGGCATCGCGCTCTCGCCCATCTACCCATACTCCTGCGCCCATAACCACGATCTGAAGAAAAATTCTCATCCTGCCGGGCAACACACTACCACCAAAACTGACTTCGTTACCCAATTCCTCTTTATGTCATTTCCTTTAACACCTCATCCTTATCTGTTCCGCTAAATTTGAGAAAAATGCGGCCAAAATTTTATCTGCCCCATACCATTGCCTCATGCATCAAGATTTAAATGTAGTATCTATACCTTTTAAAAGGAATGATTCGGCTTTAAAGTGCAATACATGATCTATCGTTATATTCTCCTGTCATATTTTTTAAGCACTTAATTACCGGAGGGCTATCAGTTTTTCAATCACACCATGAACAGAGAAAACGTTAGCGAACGAATAAATAAGCATCGTGACGAAATTTAATTCTGAAGAACAATAATGAACGAATTCCATACTCACAGGTCAAAATTTCTCATGCCAAAGTATAAAAATTGTGCAAATATTCTTCTACTGCTTTTTATTTTTGTAAATCATTGCACTTCTAGTCAGTTGATAGCTCAGGTGGTACTAATGCAACCCTCTACTCACGAAAGCCAGATCGATTTTTATATACCTGGTTAAACTCTAGTGAAATATTTTTTCGGTATGAAAACCAATTGTACTACGCTCTGTAATAAGTAACGCTCACATCAACTAACCGATTGGCCGGTTAAATATACAACACTTTGACTTCAGGTAAAAATCATGCTAAAGCAAACTATGTCATCTTTTACTATAGATCCATACCAAGAAACCACACACTATAAAAATACTGGGCCTAAGAGTTGCCAATTATAAGCGTGAGCAAAGATAACACCTCGCTGTAATAAGGAAATAATTCTGAATTGATTATTATCCATCGAAACGATGGTAAAATCACTGTGGAGAACGTATTTTTAATGTCAATTGTTCAGATCCAAGAGCGAAAAAGTCGCATTGAGACTAAGTCATAGGTTTAGTGTAATATTAGAGTACAAATACCTACATTAATATTGTTCCACATAAAAGCCTGTCAATTGAGAGACCCTCCCTCATTACCACATAATTCCTAGATTTCTTACAAAAACCGAATTTGAATTAGGAATAGACGATGTTTACATTTCAAGATACTGGAATAATAAGGTGACCGGAGTACCTTCCTGTGATCTCCTTTCCCAGTTTTCTATCCATTATTCACGGCTTTGGCATGAAACCAGAACGTGATAAAGCGTTTCACTCGCCAAAATCCACGAACTATGAATTTTTCCTTCCCTCTTCCGACTTCAATATCACCGGGACGACTGGGAATTGGGAAAGCGGATGATGGCGGAAGGATATGATACGAGGTGAAAGAGTTTCGGGGCAGAATTTATGAGAACTTACGTGTGAAGGCGAAATGTTACATAACATTTTCTGTTATTAGTGCTTTCTGACGCAGGTTGAACTAAGAAGAGGTAATACAAAATGAGTTGCACTTCACCGAAAAATGCCTAAAAATACACGACTGGCACGGGAGGCGTGTGTAAGCAGGACACGCACTTTTTAGGATCTTAAAAGGCAGGATAAATAAGAAACTTCGAGAAAATTGTAGGGTATAAGACTATTTTACAGGAAAGATTTACCTGTAAGTTATATTTCTTCAGTTAAAAAACTAAAACTACTCGGTTAAGTTGCGAAAGATATTCCTTTTGCCGCTAAATGGAGAATACTTATTTACAGTCAAGGAAATTGGACCAATTTCAGGTACTTCAATCATCAATGGCTTAATAAACCAACCATTTAACAGTAAGTGTCAGAAATTGCAAAATTGACTATATTAACAATTGTTTTCGGCCAAACCATCTGAGCTATGATCTTAGGCAGAAAAATTATTAGAATATGCTGCTTAAACATTATTCAATCGCATACACCGAATCGCATATATTTAGCATTCGCAGATCTCGGAAAATATTTACCTTTAACATTGCATACTCTGAGTCAAATGAACAATTTCCTGGCAGTCACTGACGGTTCTAATTGAAGAATGGACAAGAAAGCCGTCATCCGTAAACATTTTTGACTTACCACCTTAAAGTAAACCGCAACTGGAGTACTATTAAAACTAGAATTGCTGGTTGAGCAATCCCTTACATTAAAACATTAAAAATCACTAGTGACATTTTTGATAGGATAATATCCATTTATGAATCCCAGTTCCTGAATTTACTATGCGTTACAAAGTTTTGCGATCGTCATGCTACCTTTTCATTCCTCACATGTAAAACAAACCCAACGGAATCGTAGCCAAACCAGCATCACCATCCACCAAAGCTTTTGCTTTACATAATCCGTCAAAGAGGGATTACGCATGTCTCGACGGAACAGAGTATAGTGCCACCATAATGTGATCTCCCGCGGCCTCCTAATTTAGAGATTATGGAGATCAACCCATTCTTCCACGGGATCACCGACCCGAGTTCGATTGAATGATTCACCACTTCTGAAACTCGTGAGTGGGAGGGCGTTCGTTTTCTTTTTTTTGTTTCACGCTACGGGAGTGGTGTTTTTCTTAAGCTGAGTTCGGGGGAGGAGGGGATCTTCCCTTCTCCGTGCGTTAAACTTAGGCTCTTGAGAGCCCCTTGTCCTGAATGTATTTGGCGGGGCAGAGGGCAGAGAGTGAAGCCGGCGGACGACTGTGGTCGGGGCGGGGTGCTCAGGGTGTGGACGCCGCGACGGACAGAGGTGCGCGTCTTTAGCGGGGCCGCAAGGAGCCGACCGCATTTCGCCGCCCCGAGTCCGGTTAATGTATTTACCCCGCCGCCGCCTTGAGACGCCGACGCCTTTGCCGGGGTCCCCGACATCGGCCCACGCGCGGAAGGGCAATCGCTGAGACAATGGGCGGCCACCCGATATGTCGCGCGGGGCAGCCGTCTGACTGCAGAGAGCGAGCAGAGTTGGGTGTGGGGAGGGGGAAGGGCGAGCGAGGATGGGGAAGGGATGGAGGGACAGAGGAGTGGTAGGCGTCAAGGATGAGGGGTATGAGATGCACAGAAGGAGATAGAGGCGGAGAAAGGAGATGGGTGAGAGAGATGGAACAGAAGAACGCACGGAAGGAGCGAAAGAGAGGGGAAATAAGAATTGGCGCGCTTGAAATGGTAATGCGTGTTAAGAGCTGATTTTTCATATTCGCTCATACCCTTCCCGAGTGAAAGTACCGTCATATCTCATGGCTGTCTCATCAAATTTAGCGGCATGCGTATGGAACATTCTCCGGCGAAGTATTACGGTGGAAATCGCTCATTTTATCCTCTTTACTGCAGTTTAAATGATTTTTTTAAGTAAAGCTTGGGTCAAGTGCAACAAAAAAGTGATAAATCTATCAATTCCTCAACGCTAATTTTTCATTTTTGGCATGAAAACCATTAAAAAGTACGGAGTAGAAATTCGAAACATATTATGTTCATTCCCCAATTCTTAAATTTAAAGCGCGATTGTTTAAAAACGGCAATTCGAGAGGATGCTGAGGCATGGACTGGAGGACCTGGGTCCTAATCTGGGAGAGACCTCGTGGAACCTCCGACGATACGCAAGTATTACGATTCATTTGATAGATGGGCATATCTTTCTGGGAAACTGCTGACGGCAGAGGGAAAGGGAATATCCCATTCCCCGGTTGAATAAACTTCACATACCGTTGCCGTATTTTACACACGGCAATTGGTGAGACCGACACTTGCCGAGCGATCAGACCTTATTCTTTGAAGCGGTGATATTTTTTTTGAGCTCCATAAAAAATAATCAATGATGATAAATCATCGGCTATGAAACCCTAAAGTTATATTTTCAAAGTTATTTGTGCCTCGATAATAACAACAATACTATATAGAGCTAAGTAGTTTTTCATCCAAATGCTCTTTAAGCAATAAACAAATGATCATGAGTTAGGATGCCAAATTAATGGTACATGATAGCACAAAAATGGTTTCATCACGGTAAGAAAAAATCTATGTAGTAAAATTGTCGATAAGTGTGAAATGTCCTGGGGAAGAAAGAAATAACAAGAGACTCTCCGTGCAAATTCAAGAAAAAAGAAAGGAGCTTTTAAAATGGGAAAAGCGATAAGCCTCAGCATATGTGGGATAGGACCCCTCGAATAAAGATGGTTATCAACATCTTAGACGTGAAACGTTATGGACGATGCACAGGGCCGAGAGGAAATGGCATTAATTCCACCTTTACAAGGGAAATTAGTTTGACTGGGACAATAGTAACACGAGGCATCATTTGGCAGATGGATGGATGGATCTTTTATGTGCTCTGATGCACTTCTTATAGCTCCATTTTTTAACAAGAAAATGGATACTATAACATGATTTTTCACCACTCGACAATATTTCAAAAAATTCTCTCGAGATACGTAAGCATTTTAGTAAATATCCAGCTGCCCTCCCCTCTCCTCTCCGACCAGTTGATTTGTTTCTACGCAACTTCTCACTTCAATTTCCTCCTCAAAGCGCTTAGCGGATTTCCTCTCCAGGTCTTCCAATGTAATTTTGATCATTAAATTTTCCTACCAACACAGTTTTTAAGAGACTTTTATGTCTATGAATGTGTTCTAACATTATCTCTTCATCTTCAACGAGTTTTCATTGTACACCTTTTATCCCCAGCTATTCCTGGGTCTCAATTTGAGACACTTTTTCGATAACATGTAAATCCCGTAACTCCCAACCTATATTGTACTGCAGCAGTTATTGTCCAAGTTTCAAAGATTCTTCTAAAAATGCGTGCTACATGTATATGTTTTTATGCACTTCTTTCCAGCTTCCAGCGATGGAGTTTGGAAAAACAGTTGTTTTAGAGAACAAAAAAATAATCAACGGAATAATGTGTGATTTATGATTTATTTATCAAGATATGCTAAATATCCCTATCCCTAAATTCCATACCTTATTATTTGAGCACTCTTTCCTAATTTCCTCCTGCAAGTTATGGAATTGTTTACCTGTAAATGTTAGAACCGCTATGACAATTTCGATGTTCAAGAGAAACATGACTGATTACCTATGTAAAATTGCTTAGTTTTTTGTAATCTTTTATGTTATGGCATGTATTTATTTCTTTTCTATGTTCCAGGGGACTTAAAGTCCCAGAACAATAAAGACTATTTTCTATTCTATTCTATTCTATGCTAAAGAACAATTTTTTTATTGGACTGGCTTTCTTTTGAAGACTTGATGCACCGATCAATCAGGGCAGAACAAAGATAGCGCTCTCTTCATAACTTTCCCTATGATGCAAACACTTAGAAATAACCAAAAAAGATTTTCATTGCCAATGGTTGGGACCGATTGAACAATGGATTAACGTAAGAGATTATTCGTGCCCACTTCATAATACAAACATGCCTAAGGCAGATAATCACGAAGCAATGAGTCCGTTAAAAAAAGCTTTTACCTATCATTTATGGTGGTTTGAGCGAGATAGTTACCTAATCATAATGGATGCCATATTTGAACTAAACATTTTAATTTCAGCAGCTGTGCGAAGCAGGAATTGAATACTACATTATAAATTATATGATGTTACACTTTTAAATGACTGCAATTCTGAGTTATTAAACAAATATATCTACAAAATCCTAAATTTGACTAAGGTTTCACGCGGTAGGTTAAAAACTCCTTCTCAACGGAGGGTTATTTAGTTATCCTGAAAAATTACTGCGGTGACAATATGATTTATTTTAAAAATAATTGAGAAAACATATAGCTAAAATCTGTTCATTTTCTGACGAAATATACATACATACATACATACCCATCACGCCGTTCCCTTCCGGGGTAGGCACAGTCAAAATGTTTCACTCGTTGATACATAATTGTACACCTAACTCTGCTTCATTAATTACCTCCATTCTGACCTATCCTTGCAAACCTCTTTTGCCTCATTCACCCCCATACACTGTTTCATACACGCCCTCCTGTTTTTAAGACTCCTAATATTCCTCCTCCTAAGAATTTCCTCAATCACATTCAACCACAACTTTCTCGGCCTACCTCTACCTCTCACACCATTCATTCTACTCTCATATATTTGTTTCGTTATTCTACTCTCATCCATTCTCTCAATATGGCCAAACCAACGAAGCACACTCCTTTCATACACGTCCATTACTGGAGCATTTAACCCACATTCATTCATGACCCACTCATTCCTGACCCTATCCATCCTACTTTTGCCACAAATACTCCTCAGATAACTCATACCCACGGCGTTTAGTCTACTCTTATGTCTATCCTGACATACCCATGTTTCACTACCATATAGCAAAGTGGGAAGAAGTACACTTTTGTACACGGCAATTTTCGCTTCCTTAGACAAGCACTCATTCCTTGATATGCTCCACATGCTACCTACCACCTTCCTTCCAGCATTCGCACGTCTCTTTATCTCCTCATCAATTCTTCCATCTTTTGCATGCATCTTACCTAAGTAAACGAAATCATCCACTCGATCAATTACTTCACCATTCGCCCTCATCATACAGTTACCCTCCCCATTCTCTTAATCAAAAACTACTACTTTAGTCTTGCACGCACGACGAAATATAGAAGTTATAAATCCCTCATTTTTTTCAATTATTTCCCTCTGGGATGAATAAGCGGACCAATTCCTACGTAAAAGAGCTGGTATTTTTTTATCTAAAATCTCGGAAAGTAGTTCGTTGAGGGGCTGATATCTGGTTTGTTTGGAAGAGTGAACTATTTTTACTTAAAGTGAAACCAAATTCATTGATTTTTCGGTGAAATGAAATATTTCGCTCAACCTACCTTAAAAGCACGAACGGAAACCAACGAGTCCAAGGGATGAAGAGAGACACGGAAGAATTGGGGACATGGGAATGTATTCAACACGATGAAACTAAATTTATAATTTTGATATGAAGCATCCAAGTGAGTCTCGAAGAAGAATATGAAGAAAGAAGATATCAACTGGATGAAAGAGAGGAGGAGAAAGTAGAGCGATAAAACGAAAAAAATGTCGAAGAGCAAGAAAACAAGTGGATATATTGAAAAAAACGAATGCGTCGTGTTGTTTTCAGTGGCTCTTGGAAGACCAAAGTGCAGAGAAGATGACAGAAAATGAAGAAAAAATCTTGCATATCTCAAAGTTCTCAACATGGATCGGAGGCTAGCGAGCACGGGAAGGTGCATCTACATCTTCATGTACATTATACATACTACCCTGCGAGCCGCCGCAGGGGCGTAGTGCAGGGGGTATTAGGACACCAGCCGTGTAAAGATGTAACGTTTTGGGAAGTGAAATGGTGATGTGTATAATGTGTAATTAGAGGAGGTCAGTTTTTATTGTGGTCGTTTATTGTGCGCGGAAAGAACGAGTTTTTGTACCTATCTATTCGGCAATGTATCTCTCTTATTTATGTTCAGATGGAAAGAAGGAATCGACAAGCAGGAGAAGATCGTTCCGAGTGAGAAGACGGGCGAATGAGGGCGGTTACGCGGGAGATTTGCGTGGGAGTTGAGGTCACGACCCCTTTGTGGCATCGAAGGGGAGCCGTGCATGTTTGTGTACGCGCCGGTTCGGAAAGGAAGGGCAGCCGATCGGGAGGCCCCTTGTATACCTACGTCATCGGCCTCCGGACGAGACGACGCGACGGCTGAGAGCGGACGGGCGCACCGAATTAGTCAAAGCCAGTCACCGTGCCATGTGGCACCCTTGTCTTCTCCCTCCTTCGTGAGGCCCGTCTCATTCCATCCTCGACCGATGGTGGAAATAAGAACGGGGCGAGCGTATCGATTTGTCATGCGGTGCGAAAGAAAACAGTAAATGCCGAGAAATTATAGCTTTCCCTTCGAGTCGATTGATGAACCTTGTGCAAGTTCGCGTGTCGACTTGATAGATGGAGGCTATTGGGGTTATAAGGGCGAGAGTGCAGATTTCTAACGTGATTCCAAGTCGGCAAGGGGGAAATGCAAATGATTCAGTCGCAAAAAGATGGGAATAACGATAGGTTTTTTCCCACGTCTACGTGACGGATAGTTCTTGTGTCGGGTGGCAATATTTCATCGGTCATGATGCAACCGAAGGGGGAGTGTGGGTTTTAATCTCGCAGGGTGAGAGTTTCTACGGAAATGCTGCAAGTGTACGCAAGTTTTAAAAGATAGAGATGGCGAACACATGTGCGCCGCACTTTAACCATCAGACGCGTGAAAATTCTAGTCGAGGTGGGGGAAACAACTAATGACTTCTGAGAATCACTGTCATCCTTCACTCTTCTTTCTATCGTTTCCTCAACTTAGCACACATTTATTTAATAGCATTCTCCGATACGAATATCTAATACTTATCTTGATAAGCTGAAGCGGAGAAGAACTATCACATAAATTTCCGAGTGTCAGTGATTTTCCGGCAAGGTAACCGAGTAACAATCGACCCGAGACAGGATTCGAACTCAACCGAGTTCGAATCCTGTCTCGGGCCAGAAATTCGATTTTATTTTTAAATTAAGATAGTTTTAAGTGGAGCTATATTTATTTGCAGCAGTGGCACGTATTCCTTAGAATATAGGAAAGCTAGAACAATTAAGGGTACAAAAAAGTACAGGTCTAATTTACGCTTAAACTGCCAAAATACTTACTAAACAACCCTAAGACTTTTTGTGAAGGGCAATTAAAAAGGAACAAAATGCGAGTGTATACGACCGACAGCACGACCATGTGGTGAAAATTGCACCCAGGCGGAAGTTAAGCCCTCGGTCCTAGGCCAAGGACTTTAGCACACCGCCACTGGGGTCAACATTTGCAAAAATTTTACCGTTGCCAAGGGGAGTAAATCAACGATTGTATGATTAAAATATTACGAAGTGTGTTAAGAAGGAGCATTCCGAGGATATCCTAGTTGAAATTTAGTGAATAAACTCATCGAGCGTGGAACATTAGGAGAATTAGGAGTAAAACCCGGAGCATGAACGAAGCAATATAATGTGAGACATCATATTGCTTCGTGCACTGACACGTATGCGACGAAAGCCGAAGACATGAGCTCTGAAATGGGATGAGCAGTGCGAGAACTTGAAGAGACTACGACCCTAGATTGATTATCATACCAGTCGTGGTAATATTTGTGGATGGAAATTTGTTCTAGATTTAAACATCATATTGCTCGTGTCTTTATAAGAAGGGATCAAATTATATTTCTTTGAGACGAGTAAGTCGAGATACTTCCAAGGAAAGAAAGCCCCTTTTTAATATTTTTAGGTATTAATGAAGAAAAAAAGGGTCGAAATCCGAGAATTTATACACATATAAGTATTAAAAACCAGGAGGTTGCCATTTTTTTGGTAAAAACTGATAATGACATGCCACAGTGATGTTCATCTCAAATACATTACATAACCACATTAATTTTTAACAACCAGTACGAAATAAAATGTCCAGCGGAGTTCATTGCTCTAAATCAAGTTGCCTGGTCATCAAAATCATTAACGGGTCATTAACACAACACCCGTTCCAATACTTTAAGACAAATTACAAGTGATCATCACGATTAACACATGAATTGGATGGCTTTTTTGAATGGTTGAGTATTAGTCAACCGTAATTTTAATTAAAGCTCAATTCAGCCTCATTGGTGGGAAAATGTAGCAGGTAATGAGCTGGTAATCTAGCGGGGTATTGGCTTAGGAAGTACATCGTTAGTGGCTGAGAAATTTGCTCCGCATAGGACTTAATGTGGGAAAGTAAAACAATGCAACAAGAGCAATATACCAGAGAAATGCACTCGCTAAATTACACTTGAAGGGATGAGGAAACAAGGGTAAAGCGTGCAAATTGATACTGAGAAGAGCGAATAAACATCAGGTTTGAATCAATGCCATACATGCCAAAACAACTTTTGACATACATTTTACTTTTTGCAGAAGTAAAATAGAGAAAAAACTCATAGTTAGGAATGAAATAAACAAAGGACAAAGTTTACGATATTGTACTACTAATGCAATGATGTAAAACTATATTAAATTGACACTTAAAAAATAATAATGTTGAATAAAGGGCCATTTAATTGAAGCTTAATCAATAATTATGTTCGTTAAAAAGAATTTTTTTATGTAAGAAAAGTAAATTTTTATTGATACATAGGATAACGACCTTGGTTTCGACATGTTATACCTATCAGCATCAATGTATAGCTATGAGTAAAAAAACAGCGTGAACATCGATGCAGTTACCTATTTCTACTTGAGTATAAACAATTCCAGGAGGGTAACTAATAAATAACAGAAAATTGTTCCCCAGTAAGATTAAAGAGGTGGCAAATCCATCATAATGAGAAGAGGATGATTTTTCTCGTCAGATGTATGAGCGAGTGCAAGAAGATGATGAAGGATTGTTGGTGATAAGAAAAGAGCTGGAGAGGAAATGACTTGTGTAAAATTAGCCGAAAGGAGATTTTAACGAAATCATTAACACGTCATTGACTGTCCTACCGTCCATCTAGTTCATATGATGCAAAAATAATGATTTATAAGCAATGAATAGTGAAATGATGAATTAGTTAATTTTCCAATAAAGATTTTTTACTTTCATACTCTCTTACTTACTTATTTTCTTACTTACTAGGAAAGAAAGTAATAACTCTTTTGTGGAAAGTTAAGTAATTCATCATTTCATTATGAAGGAATTCCACCAAGTTTCTGCCAACACCATTAATTTATAAGCAAATTTTGAGTAATATTTCCGAAAGCCGTAAAACAGTAAAGCAGTACCTATCCCAACTTTAGATAGCAAAAAAGCAATCAAGACTCCACATATTTACGAAGGAGGTTAAGAATTCTAGGGATTATGAGCACTTAACTTTCGTTCTGAATTTATGCTGTATCTAGTCCCATTAAAATGCTAGCGAGAACGAAAAGCTCGGAGCGAATGCGTGTAGCTGACTTCCACAGCGATCCACCAACAGTTGGCACATCGAGCATCAGATATCAAGTTGTTCCCGAGAGCAAGCGGAGCTCGTCTATCACAAAACCTCACACCTCCGTTGAGTGGCGAGTAAACGGCTTTGTCAAAGTCGCAAATGGATGCGATGGATCGGGGGCAGGAGCGAGGCGGGAGCCGGGGGAGAGATGGTGAGACACGAGGCGGATGGTGAGGGACTGCCGGGAGGGTGGGACAGGCGATAGAAGAAATACTGGAGGGGCATTCTGATGGATGCAAGGGAGGAGGCATATGGCTCTGGGAGGGGCCGCGACAACGTCTCCGAAGGCGTCACTTCCGGTGCCCACCCCTTCCAATCAACGCCTCTGCATCGGACCGCGCCTTCCAGCCACCGCGCCGCCCACACCCCCGCACGACGTAAGGCGCGAGAATCCGCCTTGCCCGCAGATCCCCACTTCATTCCCACTCCATCCAAACAGCCCTCTCCACTTGCACACTCTCCATCCGATAGACTTGAAGGTTACCGGCAAGTGGAGGGATTGTTAGAAAAATCCTTGTCAAAAGATTTTTGGGTCGACACGGCGGATATTAGAAAATACGGTTGGCGGTGTGTTATTTGGGGAGAGGACCCAAAATGTAAGACTATTCTCACAAAGAAGGCCGGGAACGGAGGAAGGGTGGAGAGAAACCTGGCGTCGGCACTGGCTTACTGTCGACCATGAATATATATAATGGATTGTGATCTCGTCGCCAAAAACTGTTGTCTAGAATTCCCTAAACAAACAACTTTTTGGAAAGTGGTGCCGCCTAGTGATGAAAGACGGAAGTTCAAATGTAAATACAGTCGACAGATTGTAAATATACACGTCTTACCCGTTTTACCATGAATATACATGGGTTTTACTTACAATTAATCATAATGCAGTGAGCAGTGGATAAAAATTGTAGTACTACACGCGGGACGTAATTATACACTTTTTTAATATCGTCCGGTCTACAGATATACTTAATTCCTCTCCAAATTTAATTATACAAATGCACAATTAACTTCTTAGCAATTCGTGAATATCGTTATACGGAAATTTAATAATAATGCGAGGTGACTTCATGAGTATTCCCAATGGCCATCATTGCAGTGTAGGTAAAAAGGAATGCACTTACCGCCGCCTTAAACAGATTCTTATTTTTCAATCCACGTCTCCTATTTTGGGTCCTCGTAGACGCATATCCTGTTTTTCAGCCCGGTACGAAGCAAGTTCTGTTTAAACAAGGCATTCTAAATTCTTTATTTAAGCCGAACGGGCTTAATGCATTCAAATTAGAATCAGAGTCTGGCAAACATCGTCGTTGGCACACGATGGACGTTTCAGAAACCTCTTACACATTTTCTGGAATAGATATTTCCTCCCTAGCATTTACAAAGTAACTTTTAGATCACAAAAATAGCAAGATATTATTCAAAGCATCAATTAATTCATATCTCCTCGATCGTTATTGAATATTGAACACGGTCTCACGTTTGCAACAATTAACTACGTCTATTTACAATAACATCTAAAAATACTCTAATCGAAGTGGCGCCAAGGACTGGATGGACTAAAAGTGGAAATTTAGGCAACATGTAGCATAGGCAACAATGCCAAATATCCGAATCCAAAATATATATTCATTTACTCGACAAAAGGCGTCAAGGAAACCACATTTCGACTCCCCAACCGACGAACGGACTGCTGTTCCTAAATGCTCTACACACGGCACTCAAGAGGCACAGATCCGCCATTGCCGGGATTTGAACCCAATCCCTCAGAAAGCAAGGCAATACACTAGCCACCTTACGAGCCCTATCCCCAAGAGGAAATTAGAGAAATCCACCCTAATACATTGAGAATTTTTCTATTCCGTACACCAGTCACGACACCAAAAAGTACAGCAAAAGATAGTGAACATGTCTTAAAAGAGCTCACTAATCATCACTTGCAACCTCGGAATCTTGATATACTTTCTATTTAATTTATCCATTATTCCTATACTTCTTCAGTTGATCGGCTGGTGTATTAAAACCTCATGTCCGTGCTATGGAACACGCGGTAGATTAAAGCGTAGCCTGTCTCCTCAGGAGACATTCGTTACCAATCTTAAGATGAATCCAAAGTATTTTCCGGAGAATTACCAACAATAGAAAGTTGTGATGGCTTCGTGAGGCAGTAATGCCCTCGCCTGAATCCATTCGGCTAGTCAGGCGCCTAATAGGTCAGTGACTTGACTCAATCAAACCTCAGAAAGTACGCGGATGTGACGTAAAGCTCCCGATTAATCTCAAATTTTGAATAGCCTAATCGAAATTTTCGTAGCTATGACGCCAAAACGCTGTCACCGCCGAAACTCGGAAATCCAGACACCATACGGAATAACCCCCAGATCACTTTATGGGTACGATTGCGCTTCATTCCTCCCTTCACCAGTCCTTCGAGGAATACTTTAGAAAACAATTATATATCCAAGAAAGAAGAATCACCGTGACGTGAATAAGTCTGCATGAATTAGCTCAGTAAACCATTCTTATGGGTGGAAGATGGATGAAGATGAAGATAGTATTTCTCATAAATCTCTTTTAGATGACTATTAGTGCTCAAAGCATCAAAACATGACCGCAAAATAATTAAGATAGAAGGAAGTTTTACGAGCAATTATAGGAGGAAAGTTCAAGTTCATCAATGGTTTTTCCAAGAGGCAATTGGTTTATTTATTCCCTCTGTATTCCTTCCTCTTCGATGCAAACTATCACAATTTGATAATGTTCCTTTCAATATCCTTCTTGATTGTGTACATTCATTTGTACCTTAGTTTTCCCTACGGTGCCTCCCTTTCAATTTTCTTTACCAAGTATTACATTCTTTCCGAATAACCAAGATCGTGGTTGTGACAAGTAACTACCAACTGCGCACCAAAGTTTTCACAGAACTACGGAACTAGCCCCTCAGTAACTTTCACGGAATCACCCGCTGGTGTTCACACTATTGTGTAAAATTTGCAGTGGAAAAAATCATTCACCTGGACTGGGAATCGAACCCAGATCCCTCGATTCCGCAAAGAGTGCTCTAAGCAATTAAGCTACCCAGGTGTACTCTTCCATTGCAAATCTCATAGCGGCTTTAAGGAGAAAGTTGTCCTTACAGGTTCCGTGCATATAATGCAAGATGTACCCGTACCAAGCGAAATCGAGGGATTAGGGTTCGATTCCTAATCCAGGCGAATGATTTTTCTACTGTGAATTCCACACAATCGTGCGCACGCTAAGACATTACTGCGGCAAAGAACTTAAACATATTTTAAAATATTAGGCATATATTTAGGAATTTGGGTTAGCCACCGATAAGAGCTTGGAGTACAAATATCCGAGCGGAAGAATCTGCTACTACATGTTGCCCTGATGGCCATTCTCATCAACTTTCCAATCAATGGTAATACTTTTGTAAGCCTTGGAATTATAGAAAAGTTCAGCAGAAAGGGAAGTCTCATACATGAAGTGAATACATAATGGACGCATACAATACTGGAGCCTATGGCAGAGTAATAGAACGGGAAAAAACATCGTACCTAATGGAAGAGTACGGTAGTAGAATAGTGTATAATAACTATGGTAAAAAAGAGCTTGAAATCCGTGAATGAAGACTAACAACTAAATAGAAAAATGTTGAAAGATCGACAACAACGTTGGAATAAATTGCGTATCCAGAGTAATAGAGTGAGAGGAACTGTAAGAGTTAACAGAGAAGTCGGAGACTGAAGCACACGCTAAACGACATAAACGGGATTAAAAACAGGAAAATTAGAAGGTAGGGTCAGACAAGGGTGACTAAGCTGAAGTGTGTGAATAAAAGAACGAGGTGAAGTAGGGAATAAGTACTATCTTAGCTGACGACACTTAAATTAGGGAATGGAAGAATTGTAGCCCATGAAAGCAGCCTGTAAGCACATGCGCTGGCATGTTACCACAAAGAGTTTGAATCCCTCCAAAGGCATGGATACTTTACTAACCTAATGTTTAAGATCTTAGGATAATATACTAACTGAATGTTTAAGACCTTGTATGAGATGGAAGATAAGTGCTATCTTAGGTAACAACGAGACATAAATTAGGGAATGGATGATTTGTAGCTCTTGAAAGTAGCATGTAAGCATGTGCGCTGGCATGTTACCTCAACTCTGAATCCTCCATAAGGATGGATACTATACTAACCGAATGTTTAAGATCTTAGGATAATATACTAACCAAATGTTTAAGAGCTTAGATGAGACGGGCATAACCTATGCAGTGGAAGTACCATAAGTCCTAAGTCAACTAACACTTGAGAAAAACAAACGGAACCAACCAAACATCCTCGATTAGAAAGGCAGATGAGAAGGAAATTCAAAGTCTGGACGTCAAAAAGAAGACACACGTAGGCTCTTAGAGTGGTAGAATTGCGATAACAGCTTACCCATTGGCCCTCCATGTATTTCATTGCTATTCACCGATTCTGAACAGAGGGTAGAGAGGAGAAAAAAGCCGTCCCATTCACAGCTACGGAGACAGTAAAACGCTGACCTTCGATGTGATCGAAAACCAAGGGGAGTTTAAAAGTGGAAGCAATAAATTTAATTACACCGCGTACCATAACATGCCGTAAAAGTGAAACGACCACTAATGTGGCGGAGATATTTCCGGACATTATCTGGTCCGATTTTAAATCTTTTTGACCTTTACGTAGAGACACAAAAACAGTAATTAACTCGCATTTTATGCTGCTTCGTCCAGAAAACCATTCAGGAAATTTAAATGGTGTTGGGGGCAGATCGGGAAATTAGTCGAAGGCTTTTGAACACACCTGTCAAGAATGACTTTTATTGATGAGATTTTTGTATTATATGTATATTAAAAATTTATAATTTATCTCAGATTAGAATCAAAAGTGTAAAAAAATGAGTCCTTGAAGATTTCCTTGATATAAAATTGATATTTGATCATTCTCTCAGCTCTATGTCGTCCAGTACCGATTTTTTCATATGTTCCTGAACAAAAACAAATTGATTGCGGGGAACATTTAATCATTAACTGTAAAGCTTGGGACGCTATTAGTAAAATATTTGATATTTTAAAGTAATTTCAAAGTGTTTTAAATTCATATAATATAATTATTTACTCACAACAGTAATAAAATGATGATGGAAAAATGTTCTAAGTTTGTAATTTTCCTACGTTTGACAAAATATAATCCTTTCGAAGTTATGTTTCATCATAATCGAACGATTGCATCATTCTGAGCTATATTTTTTCCTTAGAAGAATATTCTAAAATCAAAATAATAAATAATAGCATGTATCTTTTCTTATTTTCCGAATGGAGTTCAAGGTACCTAGAATTAGTAGAAAAAAAATTTTTAGGGAAGCACTTTTTGTTCAGCTGGGCTTTTACTGGAGATAGAGGCATTCTTGGAATTATGAATCGGCTAAAGCGATAGGTGATAAACATTTTCACTGCTTTAGGTATTTTATATCAGCTTATCTGCACAACAAGAGAAGATAATACGAAATATATTTGCCGATTGTTGACAAGATCAGCAACTAATTATCGCCGCTTCCGAGCGGCTACCCACTACGCCCTTATTACTCAGCAAAGGGCGAGCTTGGAAGCCGGGATACCTACTCTTTGATCAGCGATAAACGAGCCGGGAGGCCAAACCGATACACGCAAACCGGTGACTAATGCGCGCGGCGAAAATGATGTAGCTCTTCTTGGACGTGGCAGACGCTCGAAGAAAAATGAATCACTCCACGCCCGGAACATCGCTCAATGCAAACAACCATTATTACGTGGGCAGATTCCTTTTAGAGTATCCGATCCGAACCCGAGCACGCAGTCCTATTGGGAATGCGGAAAACATTTCGACAAATATGCGCCAGAATAATCATAAAGGACACGTAATCTCCGAAATATAGTCTTACCTAAAAATTAAGTGATGTTTCCTAAAGTCAGGTACTGGGGTTAGATTTCTGGACGATTCCGAGAGATAAAATGAAAGCAAACATATTTGTATCATAATCTTTATAACCTTATTTTAGAATGTGCATTCTCAATTTATGATTATCGCCCGAACTATACAAATTGATCGGAAACCATCAAACTCTGCGGAGAGTTTGTAAATTCTCAATTAATAAAACATAATAAAACACTCAATTTTTAACTGTTAATTTACATAGGACATTTTGGTAAGTACGACGCGCTTCAACTCACAGAGCCATCATCAGGTACAAGAGAAGTCATTAAAACATCCTGTTGAAAAGTGCAATTGTAATTTCTGTTATAATATGAAGTATTGCCACGATATCTCCCCTGAATCTGTTAAAATAGACCGAATGTGATCAATTGCTTCATTTATCACCATTGAAGGATTATTAAGAACGCGAAGTGTTGATATTCATTTCAAATATCCCGTGACATTGGCAGGCATATATTGGAGAATTAAAAACATAAATAGCGGAAAACAACAGTGAAGGGGAAATTTATATTATATATTTTATAAATATTAATTAAAACTTACAAGGTGAGGAAACCAACTCTCTCCGGGAGGCTAGAGATTAAAAAAAAATGTATTCCAGTTCCGGGTTATTTTGGGAGGATTCCGGATCCTCCAGTAGAATTGGCAACCATAGATGTACCGCACGAAAGGTAAAAGTGTTGAGAAAAGGGTTATATAGGGAGGAACCATGGACATTTCTCTTTCTCTCTCCCCTTTTTCCTACGACTAGCGTGACTAAGGCTTTTCAATGACTTATTCCGCAGATGGGAAACGAAGGGTGAACTCATAAATCGAGGTGGAGTTTTAAGTGTTTGGTGGTGGATGGGGTCTGGGAGAGAAACAGAGGGAAAGAAAGGGGAAACGAGGTGGTGGAAGACCATACCGCGGAACCTCACAGCAGAACCTACCTCTATTTTTCCCTCTTCCCTCGTCCTTTACAAAAAAAACTGAAAAAATCCACCGAGTCCCACAATTCCCATAAGCCTCCCCCCCACATCTCCATTCTTTTCCTCTCATTCTACGCGCTCGCACAACATCCCCGAACCCTTTCCCACCACCGACCTCCCCTTCTCCCCGCACCCGACTCCCTTCCCCCTCCCTCCCCCCCCCTCCGAAACCCTCGCTGTCTCCTTTATTGCTTCCCGTTCCGATGCACACTTTTGTCTTTCTCTCGCCGCTGCCGCGACGCTGTCGTCTCGGAGCGAATGAGTGTGACGAAGGCGATCCGTGACCGCAAGCGAATGCAGCCAATCCCATCCATCTTCCGCCTCCTCTTCCTCATTCTTTTTTTTCTGTCTCTCTCGTTCTCTCCTCTCTCCGCCTTTACACCCCCGCGCCCGGGTGAAGCATTATTTTTTTACGAAATGCGCACGCACACTAACAGCATAGCCTTCGTCTCTTCTTTCGATGCTCAATTTTTTCCGTCTCCCGACTCTATTTTTTAATATTAAGTTTGCATCCGTTCCGATTGTTTATTCTCCTGCGGAAGATATATTCGAATTAATGTTTATCTAGCGTCTCCGAAGTTGTTTCCGTCTCATTAATCCTCGCTTCCTCGGTGGATGCTCCAGTCCAATAGCATTTCGTACTTCCACTCCACTTCTTTCATTTATAGGTACATGACTATTACTTTGGTCATTCCACTCCGTCAAAAGCGAATCATTCTTTATTCATTTAGCATGGCCCAGTGGAAATAGCTTCCTACGTGAACATGTGCTCGTATAAGTCTACTTAGCTTTATCTAGACTTAACAACTTACCATATTTTTGAGGTAGCTTCACGTTTGCAGAAACTTTGAAACGTGATTTGACATATTTCCTAACGTTAAAACAAGTTGTATCGAATATCATTAACAAACCAGCCGACAATCTATGGCAGATTTCTCCGCATTCACTCAAGTCACAAAGAAAAAGAAATATTTCCAATACAGACACACTTAAGTAGTTCTCCATTGGAACGTAAACGTCTCCATAGAAAAGAACCTCATTTCCATCGTTGCAATTCACCCGGCAGTTTTTGTAGACTTATCAATTTTTCCCCTGCATTTCAACAGGACAATACAGTTGCTCTGAAGGACAATAGTCATACTCTTGGGATAGACGAGTGACTTCAATTTATTTTTGCAAAATCAAAAACACCCCATACCTTGCTTAGGAAGCAGTGGGACTACCGTCGCGATGAGTAGTTCCATCACCTTTCCCTGAATGGCTCCTTAATAACTAGATCTTTAGGTATTTCACCGGCTTCACCCATTTCATTCAATTACAGTATTCACGCCAATTTCTCTCGCTTCAAGGGACTCATTAAAGTTCAAGTCCGCCAGACAACTGCCTCATCCTTGATCGGGTAATGTTGCGTATCCAGCTGTGCGCAACTTCATGTGCTCCAGGACAATCGGGTAACGTCCGAAGTAAGTAGCCATGTAGCTGACACGTGCTGCTTCCGGGCTCGAAATGCGCACACCATAATTACTGGTGGTTTCCAATGAGCTAATTATCCGATATCGCCGGAAGACACGCTAAAGGTCTTCGATCTCGTAAAACTTGGCACCATTCCAAAGCGGTAGCACAAGGTGCGACTATTCTCTCAAATAACGCACGTTCCTAACTGACGATATTGATGGGATCAGAATGGATAATGTGGACACATAATGCAACTTAGAGTGCTACGTGTCAACACAACATATGTCACTTAATAACACACGCCTAGAACCAAAACGATAATTTAGCAAAAAGGTGGATTAGTTAATGGAGCTCATGACCTGTTACCTGAATTTCCTTATAAGAACGGAATGAAGACGAGATGAGCACTGGTGTATTCACCAGTTTAAAAATAAATAAGTGATCTGGTTTTGATCTGACGATAAACAACTCTTACCACCTCAAGAAAAAATCGAAAAAACGCTTTCAACGACGAACGGTTTTCAAATGTTTCGAATCTTCTTTACTGCGATCAATATCGCTTTGGTGCACAATACGAGGCGTTTGATTTTTTGAAAGTCACTGCAACACGTAATTTTTCAACTTTATATTAGCATTATATTCCTAACTTCTCGATGCTATACTTTAAAAATTGTTATATTTTATATCATAAAAGCTCAATACTTTAACAGATAAATTAATCTCGAGTTAAGTTTTGAATCTCTTCTATTAATCTACATGTACGTGTCGCACATGGGACTCAAGCTCAAGAGGAGGATCAACAGGAACACGTCATCGAAAATCAGCAAATCTACCAACAAAAGTGAAACGAAAGAGGGAAATATATGAAGACGTTATGAATATATCTCTATTTTTGGTTTGTTACTGTTACCCAGGTTTCATCACCTCGCATCATACTCAGGATGTGAACACAACAAATGAACGGTCATATATACCGAATCCAGGCGGATGAAAGGGGAAAAGCCGGTAGAAGAAGGTATTCGTGGTGACCAGAGAGGGAGGAGGTAGGTCATGTAATCTTCAAGCAAAGGGTTAGCGGGTGATGGACTTGGGTTGGGTTAGTAATGTGAGCGGGAGGGTGGGTTTACATTATAAAAAAATGAATCAGCTAATAATCCACAAAAACACTGTCCAGTTTAGTTGAACAGAAATCCAAATAGTCAATAAAAGAAAAGGAAAAAGACGCCTATGAATTTAGAACGTCCTGCTGGTTATCAAATGCCAAAGCCAAACTATTATGGTAGACACCAGGGTTGAAATTCGCTATGAAAAAATCATTTGACTTGACTTGAGCTACTGGCTAACACACCTGACCGGCAATTGGGAGATCCGGGTTCGAATCCCGGTCAAGTAAAATGATTTTTTCATAGCGAATTTCAACCCTGGTGTATATGCACCCGTGCGAGTGACTTCGTACCACATCATTTGTTACATGCAATGTTTGGAAATTTATTATGGTAGAAATGACCACAGGCATAAACTCAAGGAAATTGAATGTAGAACCAAAAGATTTAAACATTTATTTTTCCACGTGAAATAAGGGTTGCGTGCCATAACAGTTGCGACAGATCAGTTCTGAGAAACTTAGACTCTCACTGGGTATAGTAGATTTTGCACTTGTGCTAAATGTCTGAACGTCATTATTAGCCACAAACCCCGCATGAAATATCCGGCAAGATATAGCTCCTGCTTGATTTAGTACCTTGTATTACTATTCATCAGTCCCATTACAAATACCAACCAGTATTTGTATCTTAAATAGTATACTGAATGTTAGCATGTTCGTTCACGTAGCACTATGGTATTGTAAGGTCTGACCGGATATTGTCATCTTGACTGCCTTTGGCCTGTGCCTGGCACCTGGGCGAGCGTGAGTGGTTCTGATATCAGCTGGGATGAGCGTTGCATGCCTGGTGTGGAATCACCCCGTGCCACACACCCAAGTGGTGGCTAGCACGGTATTTCGTAGATGTAGATCAAAAGGAAGAACAGTCATTAAATCTCGTGAACTGTATGTGTCACTTGATGTTAATGAGTGTTGCCAATGGTCAACTGGTTTACCGAAATGAATGCATAAGAGACTTTTTACACTGCTTTTATTGACTTTATGTATTTCCCTTTGATTTAACTTATTTTTCAACTTTTCTTGATTAAATTACAGTCAAATAATAAGGCGATTTGTTAACAGGAATTAGTTTTACCCAAGGAGAGGGAAAACAATGGAGAATGATGGGGAGCCACTTGTTCATTTCCGAGAATCACATTGTCTTCGGCATGTCGCTTAATTTCCTTAGTATTGCAACCTCTTCCCCACCCTCTCACCTTCCTCTTTCCAGATAGTCTCTACTAATGCCCATTTTTCTGAATCCCATCTACTTGTTTGGCTATGGTTTGGCTATGTATCCCTCCATTTTCCGTATCTTACATCGCAGGATGTAATAAGATGTTGTAACCTAGGTGATAATTGGCAAAAAATAAGTGGAATCTACATAGTTTGGGCTTATTTTCTTTCCTTTATGGAGAAATTCCATATCTGTAAGCCTGAAATGTTAAATTTCAAAAGGTATACTTGGTATAACTTGCATTGTATTTTATTTCCTAACAGCGATATATTCAAGAACGGTATGACCACTGTAGCCTCCAACACAACTCCACCTGAACAGACTTCCCCCGCATACATTTCTTTCTTCCAGGCAGCGCACATTTTCATGTTCTATTCGAAATCTCTGATTTTTTTCAACATTATTTTTCACTTTAGTGGAGGAGCGAGCATTATTAATCGTTAGGTTCACGGATGCACTGGTTGGGCTTGACACGCCGCCCTGACCGTTTTAATGGGGTTATTCTTGAGTGATGTCTTCCGAGGCCGAACTTTTCAACAATTCTCACGCAAAGGTGGAGTCACTCGTTGAAAAAAATGCCAGAAGAATTGTGAGCGGAAGATGAGCAGGAAGTAAACAAAAAAATGAAACGCCAAGACAGAATTTTTACTATCTGAAACGCCACGATTGAATTGAAAGAAATTTTATAACAATCCTGCCCAGAGACGTAACATTAGACAACTACAGCCATTGAATCAATCAAAAAAGGCCAGATATTTTCCTTGCATGACAAGTTCTGCTGATTGGAATAATTTGAATAATACCATTGACAACCCAAAATTCTTCTTTGAGATGTTAAGTGTTGTAGTTTTGCTAATTTTGAAGGTTCTACGTGGAATTTAAGTATTGAGAAAGGATTAATAGTTGTAAACCTTTAAAGGAGAGAGAAAAAAACAATTTTGGTAACTAAATTTTACTTAGCCTGCACATATTCTTAAGATAATAACTACATAGATAAATTACATTAAACCAAAGAAATTTACTGCGCAGAAAACTAATCTAATAGATCATTAAACATTCATAGAAAATTCGAAAGCGATTGATTTGTAATTTATAATAATGGATAAATGTAATACAGCTCTAAGAGTGGAAGGATTTTTAAATCAGCCCAGATAACTGATTCACAGACATGAGAATTACGCATCCGGCTTTCCCAGAAGTCGGAAGTGAGGAACTGTAAGCTCAAAACAACAAATTGAAGTGGTTCCGCTACATAGCTTCCTCGCGACTTGAAACGAACGAAGGCCGAAGTGGTTCCTATGCGCGCAGGCTGGATATGCTAGCAAAATAAAAAAATTATTCCGTTTACCGGCCAATTAGGATAGATATAACGCAAATTTAATGAGCGAAGATGAAACTACTACGATGCGTGTCCCTAATCTTTAATTTTACATTAAAATAAAACATCTCTCTTCAGTCTAAAGCACTGAATTTAAATGGATTAGGTTGATGCAAACGTTGGAATGCAGGATTCTACGAACGAAATAGGAAAACCGTTCAACGATTATTGGGAATGGAATGATTCCACCGTAAAACTGTGAGGAATAACGGTAAAAATTACACCGTGACAATTATGAAAGTGGAAATAAATGTGATATTATCATTAAATGAAAAAGTATGATACAAATTACTCTACCTTAAAAGTGACCACAAATCTGACGATTGTCATAGGCTAAGGATTTGAGACGATTGGTCGAGAATACCTACAGTTTGTTTGAAAATGTACTAGATTGTGAGCTCTTTTCTTTCGGCAAATGTTGATTAAATTTCTAATCAGGAATTATTTTTAATTAACTTCCGGATATGTGATATTAGAAATAGTAGATTAGTCGTGCTCTTGATGCCCTTGAAGAATATTTATAGCTGAAAAACGTCCTTGGGGAATTAGGCAGTCAAAGTGAGTTTCTTGGATCTAAAAAGTTTACATACGACAAATTGTCCTTAGATTGACATTTCACATATTAATTTTACATGCTACGCTCAACGGAAAGATAAGCGCAGTCCGGATGAGAAGGCTGTAGAGGGGTAAAAAATACTTGAAACCCTTCCATTCAGCTTTTTAAATAGCGGAGAGTACACACAACATCCTGCCGAGCTGGAGATATTTTGGACGATTTTATGTCACTTTCCAGTAATAATTAATTTCATAAAAGGCCATTCACGTCATTGTATCAAAAGACTGGATTTTCCGCTCATATATAGAGAAGAGGCGTATAATAATCTATTGATTATGTGCGGCCAAGCCATCCAAAAGAGCCATCAAAATCGTCGGCAGAGTCTTACAAAGGCACGAGAGGGTAATTCTGACTCCATAAAATCCAGCGATCAAAGACAATTGACGGTGAGCCTTCGACTTTTTTTCCAGATGACTCGAAAGGCAGCCTTGGTGCTGAGAATGGGGAATCGAAAAATGTGAATGAAAATGACAGGTAAAAAACTTTGTTTCGTCCTATAACTGACCGTACCCCCAGCCTTTTAATCGATGAGTACCCTTTTTCTAAGGATTCAAACTTCTTAAAAGTTGTTTTTTTAGCCATTTTTCTCATCCCCCCTTCAATTTTCACCCACCTTTCCATCCCCCGGCCCACTTTTATAGTGCAACTTCCGCCGGAGATAAAAATGGGCTCTTTGGATTCGGGTGCCCTTTCACGCGGCTGATAGTGGTGTAAACTGCCTCAGCGTTCGAAACCGGCGGCGGGAGGAACCTCTCGACGATTCTGCCTTCACTCCCACAACGCCTGCCTCACTTTTTCCCGCCCATTCTTATGCCGCCTCACACAACCTCTCCCAACAAAAATTTTCGATTTAAAGGCGGCAATAAAATAAATTTGTGGATCAGAATTCTCCACGCCCTTGTTTCACTCGAAAAATACCCCGGTGCCTTCCTTTTTATCGCTTCCTGCGGGGCATGCCACCACAAAGGTGGGGGGGGGAGGGGAGGGAGAAGGGTATAGCCGGCTGCCCTTCAAAGACAGGGACATGATCAATGGATCGACTGGAGGAAGTTAAGAGGGAGAATTAGGTGCGTGCGGAAGGAAGGTGTGGGAAGAATAAAAACGATAGAAGGAGCCGTGCAGGTTTTCGAGGGTGAGGCGGCGAGAGCTGGTGAATGGGTCGAGGGTGTTTGTTGTTGATTGTAGGGAGGAGGGGGTGGAGGGAGGGAACATATTTGGCGGGAAGGCGTCCACGGCTTCTCCGAGTGGGAAAAATGATGGAATAGGTGCGATGATGCTGGTGGCGCTCGGACTCGCGTGCATTCCCGTAGGGCGGAGGAGAGTGTAGAGGGTTTATGTCATTTCCTCCCCGAACGTGGATAAATAAGAAACCGAAGAGGATGGCCCCCGCACGTTCCATTTTCTTCTCCTACTCCATCCGAGCGACTGAAGAAAGGGAGAAAGAAAGAGGGGATACATCGAGACGGAAGCGTGTAGCCAAGCAAGTCCGGTGTCGGTAATTGAAAAGACCTTCTGCACTCAGGCCGCCTTTGAAGTTTGAACCTATATCATTGGACTACTCTATTTAATATCCCTTTATGCATATATCTCATATGATTTGGTAGTATACTCCGAGAATTCCATTGCCAATCATTTAGCTGGGATAGGGTAAAGTCGAGCAAGTTGCATTTTGGTAGTTCGAAAGAAAATGCAACACACATCGATGGCGTATTGGATATTCTCGGTCGTAAAAAACTGCATTGGCATTTAAATTACAGTAGGCTTAATATAAACGCTTTATATACATTTACCAACCATCAGAACATAAACAATTGGCAAATGTTTTCTTTAACCCCCAATAATGATGGCTGCATGAAATCAAATCACCATCTCGAAAATGCAAATATAACGCAGACGTTAGCTCTTTTTTAATCTTGCTTTCGTCATAGGTTATTCCTCTGTCTCAAGCTTTAGTCACCCTGGCGAAAAGATAAATGCGAACAAAGTATTGCATTAGATGACATAAAGTATTAACATATTTGCTGTCGAAATAACGTTCATTATTTTTTAATGAAGTGCTCCACTAATTTACGAAGAATTGTTGCCTAATAAACTTATAAATAACCCAAAAATGATGTGTTACGTAAGAAGATAATGAAAAATATATTCAACGGTATCCGGCGTGGTATTGTGGAACATCATCGTGAATTGTAAAAGAAAGAACTTCCTAATCTCCGGTCGGCTATTTATTTGTACAACGCGTTTCGACCCTTAAATGTACCTGATGATGACGCATTCAGCGTCAAAGCACGTTGAACAAATGAATAACCGAGTCAACATTACAAAGTTTATTATTTTTTCTTTTAAAATTCAAGATAACTCTACTTTTATAATTGTATTCTTTGAAAGAGAATTAAATTGCACACTTCTTAGAAACATCTGCTCAAGGTGAACTTCATCGCTTCTTTCGCAAAAAATAAAACATTTACTCTAAAAAATGTTTATATAGCACGTACCATGAGTTGATGATTAACTGCAGGGAGTCATTGGTTATGCTTCTTGGCTTGATTGGAGCGTTAAGGCTTTTATTAGAAGAGGCAATCACAAATTTTTAATTGAAATATCAGAAAGTGATCAATAATTTTGGTAACGATTTTACTTTTTATACGTACTTACCGTCAGAAAACATAAGACTTCACATCTGGACAAACGATACCACGGATTTATACCGAACCGACCTGGTGAGTGTGCTGCCTGAGCTAAGGTCACTTGAATGACGTTGATTGCAACGCATTTCTGACACCAAAGAATCTCAACGTGTTTCGAATAACACCGATTGTAAACCATCAGTCACTTTCACAGAGCCTGCTAATATGTTTTCACTTTTGATTTCATTAATCTTTACCACAAAGCCACCATGGGTACTAATAATGCTTCAAATGCGTTTAAAGTTTCCCTTGTGATTGATTGAATTGGCATGTCCTTGACTCCCTCAACTACTTTCCATTCCACCTCCTTTGCTGACGTAAGAAAACATTTACGAGAAATAAAAGGAATCCCAGCCTTTTGGCGCACCTAACTAAGTGTATATAGAAACTGTTTGCCTCTTTGATGACAGTTAAAAATATCAGACATTCTTACTCATTCCTAGATATTGCCTTTTATGCTGTGTTGGGAACATAAATACCTACCTATCAAAAAAACAAGATGGCAATTGCATCTGGAAACAGATTATCCATCAAAGGCCCCAGAGTTGTTGTAAGCCTCAAATCATTTATACGCTGCTGAATACTTTATTCACGTTTCGCAACATATACCGAGTTGTGGAAAACCATACAAACCATAAAACCATATAAAAGACTAAAAGCAACATCTCTTAAGATGCGAAGGCCATCAATACATCTCAGTAAGGAATGAAAAATTATGTATACAGGGTGTCCCATAAATGTCACGCCACAGTGACACTGGAGCTAGGGCAGCCTAAGAGGAACCGAACCAGCCTAATATGACCTCAGTAAAAGTTGCACGGTTTTCGAGACATTGCCAAATTAAAGCTTTTTCAAAAATTTCACTTTTTTTACATTTCTAGTCCCAGAATTCACTTGAATAGCTCTCAAATTAAGTTTTTTTTTAATTGTACGATATCATCAATCGATTATTAAGCTGACAAAAAGGTTATTTTATTGATAACTAATGTAAAATGAGGAAAAATACTGCATTAATCTTGACTTAACTTAGCAGCAAAAACAACAACTTCGACTTTAACCGCCTGCCGTGAAAAAAAAATACTAGAAAGTAAATGAGATAGTAACATCAAAAACTTGCGTATGTTATGCCAATTTTAAAATGGTATGAGTAGGAAAAGTAGCGTGATTTTATTTAGTAAGATACATGTATCATACCATTTTAAAATTGGCATAACATACGCAAGTTTTTGAAGTTACTATCTCATTTACTTTCTAGTATTTTTTTTTCACGGCAGGCGGTTAAAGTCGAAGTTGTTTTTTTTTTGCTGCTAAGTTAAGATTAATTCAGTATTTTTCCTCATATTACATTAGTTATCAATAAAATAACCCTTTTGTCAGTTTAATAACAGATTGATAATATCGTACAATAAAAAAAACTTAATTTGAGAGCTATTCAAGTGAATTCTGGGACTAGAAATGTAAAAAAAGTGAAATTTTTGAAAAAGCTTTAATTTGGCAATATCTCGAAAACCGTGCAACTTTTACTGAGGTCATATTAGGCTGGCTCGGTTCCTCTTAGGCTGCCCTAGCTCCAGTGTCACTGTGGCGTGACATTTATGGGACACCCTGCATACTTATATATAAGATAGCAAAGTGCGAGAGGGAGACAAAGTATCCGAATGGCTTAAATGGGGAAAGAAGAATAAATCATTAACATTTATCTGTTGCGTAAACCTTCCAAGTGAATCAATCACGTTGATCCCCGACCTAGAGCTCCTCTTTTCTCGCAGTTAGTTCATTAGCAGCACACTTCGTATCACTCAAGCACAATCAGATCTTCCTCATTCTTGTACCTATTTCTTCAGGCAATATTTCAATAAATCCACCCTTTTCCTTCGGCCCACTTCACACCTCTCTTACGCCAGACATCCTTTCTCCTACGCTAGATATCCTCACCTAATGCATTCGCAGAGGCATCCCTACCTCGTTCTTTCTTTCATGTACAGCTATAATTTTGCTATCACAATTAATGCTAGGTGTGATTGCTTTCAGCTGCGTTCCGATTCGATAGCTTGCATTGCGGTGGTGTGAAGGAGCAAGGAATCATTGAAGGCCAATCTCAGACGTGAAGAATGTTGAAGGCATTTGTAGGGACAGAAAAACGGAATTGAGGAAGAATTGACTGAAACATTAAATACGATTCTAAACAAGCTATTCATAAATATTTTCTTAAACAGAAGATCACAAAATATTTTTCAAGGAGACTGGAAACCGGTTATGCAATTTCATCCAAATTTCACGTTGTTCTATAGACACATAAAACTGATCAGATTGAACTGCATTTCCTCATGTTGCTTGGAGTAAATTTTAAGACTCATTCCTTATCACTAAGTAGCATAAATTACCCTGTCATATGCAAACACACAAGGTACTTTTATAGGTTTTCAAGACCCGATATTATAATCTCTGCTTTAATATTACCTTGTAATGAAAATTTTAAGTTATTACGTTCTTTCATTGATAACTCACACTTCAAATAGCCGGCCATTTCATGTGATATACAAAGCCCTAACTCTCAGTTAACATCAAATTAACGAACAACCTCTCATCCTGCGGTTAATGTGTGCAAGACAATTCGAAACCCGGCTTAAGATTTTAAGCTGGCTGGAGTGATAATCGTGAGTCTTTGGGAGAATATTTTAATACTTTTGAAGTAAGTCGAAAACAAATTTGTAAAACCACACCTCACTAGAGAACATCTGTTAATGCGCTAGAAATCACCATACAGGAATTATTATGAATGATTCAAGAATTACAAGTAAACATTTTTGCTTTAATTTAAGCATGGTTAGGACTTAAGTTAATATCGCGGAAGTAGAAAGCAAAAATCATATGTTAAAGCTTTTTTTACTAGGCTTGTAACATAAATATTTCCTAACAACCATTATAATATAATGGAACATAAATTTCGCGAGGTGAAAATCTCTACGCATACGTAAATTGTGATTGAATCACTATGAGTTATGTGTCAACTGCCATTCGGCCACGTGTTGAAATTGCGTTTAATTGCCAAAAAACCAAATCGATAACACTATTTCATAAAACTTTCATTTAAACCTCGAATAAGTGCGTATAAGGCTCAGGCAAATCTGTGCGTAAACAAAAATCGCTTCAATCGACTTAAATGAAAGTTTATAGAGAGCTCGCCGATGTTGTTCACGCGGTTTTGCACGGGGATTTTTTGAACTAAGCTGAAGATACTTGTTTGAGACGCGAGGGAGTGGAGAAGAGAAATGCAGAGGAAAAGGGAGGAAGAACATGAGGTAATAGCAGTGGGAGAAACGAGGGAGGAAGCGAAAGTGGAAAAAATGGATGGGCGGAGTGATCGAGAGGGTTGAATGGGAGTGAGAGAAAAATTGGATGGGAGACCAAAAGAGCCTTTTTGTGATGGGGTTAGGGTGGGGAGGGGGGGGGGGGGGCTGAGGGCAGGGCGAAACCTGTTTGTGGAGCCGACGACAATCGAGGAGCGGGCGAAGGTGGGTTGGGGGGGGGGGGTCGAGAGGAGATGGGGAGCGAGATAGAGGCTGGAGGCGGCGAGGCAAAGAAAGGGGGAGGAAATATAGGTAATATTGGGTGTGATCTTAGAGGAGAGGGGAGTTGGGGAGTGAGTGAGAGAGTTTGGCGGGAGCCGAAGCGTCGATTGGGGCGGGGAAAGGGGAAAAGGCGGTCGGAAAAAAATAAAACCATTCGAACGAATTGAATAATTGTGTTGCGTGGAGTCAGGAACGATTATTTAATGCCATCCATTAATTTCCTTCCCTCCATTACCTCCGTTAACAAATAATTGGAGCTATGCCCTTCGAGAAGCGGATCATATAAATTCATTCCGCAACGTGTATATTAATATTGTGATATTTTTTTCCGTCTTTTTTCGCCTCTTCTTTCAATTGCGTGGTGTCTCGCGATTGACAATTTGAATTTTTAATTAGCTACTTTTTCAGTCTTTACAGAGCACCTACAATGAAGGTTGAACATATACGCAATGTAAGCGCACTTATTATAGCAACAACCAAGAGAGCGCCATAGCAAAGACATAAAAATGAGGCTCCAATCATACCTCGTAAACTTTAATGAAACACAACTTCATTCATAAAATGTATGCTCAATGTTTTTCGACAGGAGGGAAAAAGAATTTAAACCAAATGGTTCGATAAATAAGAAACTTATATCAAATAACGATCGAAGCTCGAGGTTCAGGGGATACCTAGGTGACATAATGGTTCTACCATTAAACAAGTAGAGCTTAATTCGTTAAATATTTTGTGAAAACACTCTAAAGAATTATCCTCATAAAAATCCAAACGTTATCTCTCTGCTGTGGCAAAAGTCAAGCTCAAGAAAAGAAATATTGGAAAAAAATATTACGAGGTGGCTGACATTGAAAACTGGAATCGATTGGAGAATGAGTGATTTGGATTCGAGTCACGGACATTTTGAATGGTTGTTTGACTTGCTAATATTTTCCCGGGTTGAAAACCCATTAAAACGAATAGCAGTCTTTTACCCAGTACTTAGAGAACTGATTCAAAGATAAGCTGAATGGGTTTGAATTAATATCCACGTTAATGTGATAATGGTGCATGGTAATTCCTTCAATAAACAAGCATCACATTAAGCACGACAGCAGATTTTAGAAAACGCTTAGGTGGAGGTTAGGGATTAGAATGGCTCGACAGCGGTCACATTTCCGGTCAAAATGTCGCTTTAAGCTAGAATCGTAAACAAGGCAGGCTATAGACCCATCGCCATAACCATAAACTGTAGCTGAAAGAACAAAGTGTGCCCATTGTCGGCGGGGGGCGGATGATTCCTACGACTTCCCTTCAGGTGTACCAACAACTCCGATAATCATGCACTGCTCATGCAAAAAAACGGATGGATTTATTGAAAGAGGAAACTACAATTTCCAAACATGAATAAGAATCAGGCATATGACGAGAAATGGAGTGAGTAAAAAGAAGATGAGGCAGAATACTACATAGAAGAAACAGACGTTTTTAGAAAAAAAGTTTTATTGTTATATAAAATGCTCTTTAAGTTTAAAAAAAAATTAGTTTTCAATTTAATTGTAATGATATTCTTACTTCATTAATTATCCCTGTGATTATTGCAATGAATCCAACCCTCGTGAACTGTTTATTTGTTTTCGGGAGTCTTAGCAACGCTACGCTTGCTATGGATCGGATCTTGGAACGGATCAGTCCATGAACGAGAGCAACAATCGAGGAGAACGATTCCTTCATAGAGGAGAGGGGAGACGTAATTAACGGTTCATCAGTCGAATATAAACGCGTATTCAATTATTTATTGTCGGTATTAATTGATTTACATATTTTCACCGAAAGTGGGTATATGGTCACAGTTTCAGAGCCCTAAGTCATCGGGAAGTTGGTTAAATCTGGGTTACCAGACTTGACGCAGACAAGAAGCTCATATTCAATAAAACCTTTAATAATAGCGTAATTAGTATGCTTTCGTCATTATATTAATTGATTACTATATTGTCACCAGAATTGGATCATCGGACGAAATTTCAGAGCTATGCGACATCACAACGGGCATGAAATTTCAATTAAAAGATTTAATCCAGACAAAGAGAATCACACAGAACAAAACTCATAAAATTTTTTATAAAAAAAAATGAGAGTTGGTAATATTAAAAGGAAAAATCTTCGATGGATAAGAGGCTTATGTCGTAAAATGTTGTCAGATTTAAAAAATCATCAAAGAGGGAGAAGAATGTAAGGAGTAGGAATATTATGCGGCATAAATGAATGTAGGAAATTTTATAACATAAAAAACAACAGAGTGAAGTAATGATTTTTTCAGAAATTTAGAGATATTGCTGTTTTCGAGTTCTGTTTCTTTATAAAATTATGTCAGAAGCATTTCCGACAATGTATGTTAAAATATTAGCCTTTTGTCATAAGGTGAACACTGGCGCCAGTCAATGGTTGGAATAAATGACTTTCTGTCTCGGCAGGTCGAGTTCCTTCTTATTTATCAGATAAATCATTACATTCCGGCAAACCTGAAAGTAGGATTTCCGGTAAAAAGAAGCGAGCCAATGTGAATATTCCTCATATAAACTACAGAAATATATCAAATACATTATCTTAGACATTAGTACAAAATATAAAGCAATATAATTACAGTAACCTAGGAATTCTGCAACACCATTGCAAAAAACATAATTTTCTCCAAGTTTCTCATCTAAAATCATGTTCACAACTAACATAAATAAACTTTAAGACCATGTCGAATGAACCACAATACTACGAATGCCAGCGTCCATTTCAAAGATAGCGGTAAAGATACAAATTTCACTTAATTTGAAATTATAAATGGGTATTCTATGTTTTAAAGGAGTGAATAATTCACATTCTAGCACTTTTTCTGCTGTAAACCTAAAGATACAACAAACATACACCACAGGATGAAATCCCTCGAAAGAATGTATTTCTATCAATCGCTTATTTGAAAATTAAATTTGCTTATCGGATTCCTCTCAACTACGACTTCTGAGCCAGGGCGTGTACCTTGTCGTAGTCTATTACATACGGTCACGTGAACTTCGTTCCTATGGACTTCCGTTTCACTCTTTATTAGCCATCAAATAAGCCCTAAGACGGTGAATACTGATACAAATGTGTCACACTAAAAGATTTTAACCGGATAACTCTTGAACAGAATAACGGAAAATAATCACTAAAAGAAAGTGGACATCCTGAAATATAGGTTTGGATAAAAATGATTCCTTAGAACTCTTCAAAGCGCTTGAAGAAAATAAATCTATGAGAAATTTGTCCCCTTAATTTAATAAAATTGAGAATATATACCCCACACGAGCTGTAGAGGTGTCTAATTATAAGAAGAACCAAAGCATCTACAGGTGTACGAGCAAACTAAATGAAAATAATTCAATCTCAATACAAAATAATTAACATTTCTTTTCAAAGCTGATATTATTTCTTTCCTTTAATGTCTATAGTCACTGAAAGAATACATCTCAAGAGTGATGTTAGATATATGGGTGTCTAGACATGTGCCTGTGTAGGTGTCCGGCATAATTACCCCATAAGTTCGACTTTAGGTGTAGCGTACTTAAACTAATAAATTCACTGTCGTTAATGGTGGCAAGTGCATCAGTCAGATGATGTGAGGACCGCATGAATTAACTTTATCTGGAGATATTGATCCAATTAGCCGAAAATGTGACGCAATAAGCTGGTCATGCAGCTTTAAAACAAAGCTAGAGTTTTCAGGTGAATCATGCTGAACAGCAGAAACATCTCAGTGGACTGCACTGCAGTGAGGTATACGATTAATGATACTCACGGTCCCGTCACTCGTCAGAACCCAACTCGTGAGCGACCGCGTAAGTAAGGCAGCTCCCGCGCCAGTTTCCTTGCCGCCCTACCGTTAACTTACCGACAGCATCGCCAAGCCCAAGAGCCTTCGCGTGTCAATCCTATCAATCATCAACGTTGAAGCCGCCCACGAAGGACTGCGATACAACGATGCAAGCGAGGCGATATTCATTAGCAAGGAAATTTGTTGGTCATTTGGAAAAGCGATTGATAGCTGAGATCTTTTGAGTCATTTGGCATAGGAGGGCAGGCTGGCATGGGAGGGATTTTTTCTGAAAAGGGAGAAGACCGAGATGATATCTAGTGCTGGCATTAGAACAACGACATCTAGATGGAAGGCGCCAAGATGTTCAGCATCTCAACTGACGAAAGGAGAGCTACCTTTGAGCCGCTCTCCAAAAGGCAATAAAGTAGGGATGAGAATATCCCTGAAAATATCAGCCACCGTCGGGATTCAAACCAGAACCCTCAGCGTCATATGTAAGGGCGGAGTATTGAAGTGGGTCAAATCAAACGAGGTCAATTTTTGTAGAAAACCTCAATAAAAAGTATATGTATTGCTCCCTAAAATAACTGAGCAGACCAAAATTCTAGAATATGGATGATAGAAGCGTACGGCTAGGTCACACCACACCAAGAGGAGAGAAATTAACCCTTTGAGCCGTATGAACGTTCATTTACGTCCTCGTGCCTCTTGGCCATCCAGAGTATGATGTTTTTCATGACATGTACGTCTTTCAAATTTTCGCTGGAGCAGTAAAGGGGTATGTTCACGCCTCCCATTGAAACATGTCGTTCCATTTCCTGGTGGCTGGTGAGCCCAATCATTATCACTATAAAATTGTCTCTAAAGAGTCTTGCCACCTATAACATCATTCAACTTACTACATTCAGCCTTGCGTACGTGCATATCACATGTAGTCGGTTCCATTGACGGAAGTTAGTGCATTCAAAGCTGGTTTTAGTCCTGTTCCAAACTAATACTGTTATTCTTATACTTACCACAAAATTCAGGATCTTACTTGGTAAAATTATTGTATTTATTTTGTTTTTCTTGTGTAATGTATGATATTCTTTTTTATTGATTGCTCATCAAAGAAATTTGAGTTTAAGGCAATAAAATTGAAATTGGAAGTTGTTTAATTTTTTCCCAAAAATAACTCACTCCTGGGGTCAGGGCAAACAAAATTAACTCACTACTCAAAGGGTTAAAGGAAGCGAATTCCTTCAACTATCTCGGAAGTACCATCACGTTGGGCGGATGAAGTACAATAGACACCCAGGATAGAATAGGCAATGCTAACAAAGCTTTTACGATGGAAAGGGAACTACTGTGTTCAAAGAAGCTGCAGACTACCAACTGATACTAAGAAGGCTAAGACAACTAAGACTAAGGAGAGTATCAGCGCAGAAGCTGTACGTGAAGACAGGCCTATACTCCCATTACCAGTGGTTTGAGAACAATATCAGCTATTCTGCAATAAGCTAATACCATGGTCGACTGAATAAGGCGAACTCGATTAACGATCAGATAAGCAACGATACCACTTTTCACCAGAATGACTATCACCACTGGCGCCCAATTCAGCATGTATTCGAAATTTATAAGCTTTGAAAAGGACGAATACTTTACGTTATAACGAAGAAAATTTGATTTATCACGTTAAAATTTAAATTTAATTCATAATTACCTCAAAAAGTCAGTAGACATCGAGGCTCTAACGACAGAGCACCGATGTTTTAAGTATATGACTATTCCATTCTCTTTCTTAGTGAATTTCCTGATAGAGATATAATCAATAGCAGCATATATGCTTCAGAAGTTCTATTCTCACAAGGCAAGTCACCTTACAAGTTCTTTGTTAGTCAAGTACCTTGTTAGTCAAGATCTAGAGGAATATTTAAAGTTAATTATCATAATAAATTTATTTATCCATTGAATCAACCCTACATGTACACCTTAACATTTCAAATAAAAAAGGATAAATTAGGAATCCGTTTTAGGCACTGCCTGTACTTGGGATACCTCAAAAACAATTTACATTTCGAATAATTGAGAAATGAATAAACTGAGAACAGATACGCCACAGAAATATATGCATGAGAAAGATTACAGTATTTGTTTAATCTCAATCTGCCATGTATACAGTTTATGGTGAGTGTTAACCATACCAGTGACAAAAAAAACACACCTAGATTTTTAACATCTAATAACCATCTTTTTACCCTGTTCAAAAATAGCTAAAATACCTGTGAAACCTTTTAGCGAGTGACGGAAGCTGGCGAAGAAAGTAAAGGTGCTTGTATATTTACCAAAGGTCACGCGCAAACAACCTCAAAGGCACATCAACAACATTATTCCATTGGATCGATGCCCTTTCAATGTAACCTCTATACCCCAATGTAATTCGCACATACCCCGCAGCAGTTACTCTACACAAACAACCAGAGGGTCTACCACATAAAAAAGAAATTACTTGAGCAAGTATAATTGCTGCAGGAGGGAGAGTGGCGTGGGAAGACACGGGGATGTGACAAGATCCTGGAAGTTACCGGTGGAGAGACAATGAGGGAAGGCGGCGTGGGTGGGTCCCAAATTGGGAACTTTCTCAGTTCTTCTCAATTCCCCTGCGGGTCGGGACAATGCCCGGCTGACCGCCCGTACGACTGGGCCATCCAACAGGGATCCCACACGTCGGTAAATTCCGGTGAATTCATTCCCCACGGGCTTTCCGAAAAAAAGTATCCAATTTCTCAACCCGTTCACCTCCCATAAAGAATCACCCGTCGGCAATATATGTTAGATGGATGAGGGTGAGTTAAGGATTCTTGCCTGCGGTGAGATATCATCTATGACATTCTCGGGCCAGTCGCACATTTCAAAGAGCAAATAAAATGTGAGGGCATTCAAAATGTCTATTTAATATCTTTTTCACGATTCAAGAAAGCTCAATTGAGGCTAACATAATAATTTACTCGTGCATAATCTTATTTGAAGTATTAAAACCAACAACTAGGGAGTACCTGGCCTTTGCGTATTTCTAAAGTAAGGAATGTTTATTGTTCCAATTCTCAGAGTTTATTTAACAGCTACAGAGAGTTGAGCGCCTTGGGAGAACTGATTTCGTGCTTGAAAATAGATTAACTTATACATTATGCTGTAAGGATACAACTTTTACAAATATAAAAATATATCTTTTGTTAGCTGCACAAAATGAAAAGCGTTCTCTAGGAAATTGAAAAACATTGCAACCGTACGGTATTTGCCCAATTGTACAAACAAACAATTTTAATAATGATGTTATTGACTTTACCAGAGTAATTGGCCGATTGAGCAATTGAAACTCCATTAATTATGTTAGTATTTGAAGGTAACCTTGAAGCGTATATGGTGTTCATATTTTGCGGTAAATAACCAATGAAAGCACAACACGCTAATTACATTCGAAGAGTACTACTACATACAAACATACATTCATTATGATGACATATGATTTATGGTCTTCAATTGAGCCTGAAAAAGAACGGATGGAGTCATTATTAAGAACTTTTAATGTAAGTATAAGTAAAATGACAACATCACGATAATATTCCAAAATTTTTCCATTGGCGCGCAAAAAAGTAAAAAAAATACGAATTTCCAACGTTATTCCGATACATACACTCTTGATCCAAAACGGAGATCATCTATTACCGTATAAGTGGCTTCCGCCGAATTTTCAATCATAATCTCGCGGACTATCGCTGTTTTCGTTCCTTGTTTTCGTTACATACTTTCTCTAGAACCACAGATCCGCTGGAAAAATCGGCCCTTCGGGATACCAACTCGCAGGGCGAAGCATCGAAATTGACTCCTGGTTTACATCAAAGTCAAAAAGAATATTTTTTTTTTCGGGGAAAGAATCATACCGGGGTAAAGATTCTCACAGCATTCATACCGGCGTAGGGATTTTCACAGCATTCTGGCGATAAACCAATTAAAAAAGTCTTTCTTGGGCAATTCTATTTTCGCTCAAAATTATGCCGAATTATCGATCCCAATAAATTTCCGTAACTGGCCGGAAAGAGCGTGATGCCTAAGAAAATAATTATATATTCACGTAAAAGTAGTATAATGATGGCCACTGCATTGTTGTATCACAAAACAACGAGGAGAAAATACGAAAAAAATGACTCTCAATTAATAAAAAAATCAACAAAAAACATCAAATACTGTCGCACCAAAGCCCAAATTTAGGACAGGTGAACAGAAGACACACTGTTTTAGTCTTGCGTAGAATTGCCAAAAATAAGACTCCAAGTTTGATACTTCGAAATGGTGATATCAGTGCTCCAAGGAGTAAAGACTACGAGCGGCTAGGAAGAAGAGATGGGAACGAGTACGACATGATTCTGGGGGCACTGGAAGATGAAGAGTGTCTCGTCGGCACACTGGCCGGAAACAACGTGTTGCTTAAGAAAAGTATTATCTCTTCATGTAATAGTAGTATAATGATGGCCACTGCATTGCTGTATCACAAACCGACGAGGAGAAAATGCAAAAAGTCACAATTTATCAACAAAAAATCAAATACTCCGCATGAAAGTGTAATTTAGGACGGGTTAACAGTTTTTGACACAGTTTTAGTCTTGCATAGAAGGATTGCCAAAAATCAGTCTCTCAGTTTGATACCTCGAAAGGGTGGTTTAAGTACTCCGAGGAGGAGTAAAAGCTACGAGAGGCTAGGAAGAAGAGATGGGACGGTGCACCACAAGATTCTGGGGGCACTGGAAGATGAAGTGTCTCGTCGGTACACTGGCCTGAAACAGCGTGTTGCTTAAGAAAATCATTATCTCTTCACGCAATAGTAATATAATGATAGCCAATGCATTTTTGTATCAGAAAACGACGAGGAGAAAATGCGAAAAAAATCACTATTTATCAACAATAAAACCAAATATTCCGCATCAAAGCCCGAATTTAGAATGGGAGAATGGAAGACACACTATGTTAGTCTTGCATAGAAGGATTGCCAAAAATCAGTCTCTTAGTTTGATACCTCGAAAGGGTGGTTTAAGTGCGCCGAGGACGAGTAAAGGTTACGAGTGGCTAGGAAGAAGAGATGGGACGGAGCACTACAAGGTTCTGGAGACACTGGAAGATGAAGAGTGTCTCGTCGGCAAACTGGCATGAAACAGTGTGTTGCTTAAGAAAATCATTATCTCTACACGCAATAGTAGTGTAATGATAGCCAATTCATTTTTGCATCACAAAACGACGAGGAGAAAATGCGAAAAAATCACTATTTATCAACAATAAAACCAAATATTCCGCATCAAAGCCCAAATTTAGAACGGGAGAACGGAAGACACTGTTTCAGTCTTGCATAGAAGGATTGCCAAAAATCAGTCTCTTGGTTTAATATCTCGAAAGGGTTAGTTAAGGGCTCCGAGGAGGAATAAAGGCTACAAGTGGCTAGAAGGAAGAGATGGGACGGAGCACCACAAGATTCTGGGGTACTGGAAGATGAAGAGTGTCTTGGGATGAGGGATGAGGGTCGGGGGTGTGAGTAGCTGAGTGGCGGGAAGGAGTGAAAGGGGAAAGAGATAGAGAGGGGGTTGAGTGAGTGACTGCGTTAATGGCAGGACGGTGGGGGAGGGAAGAGTAAAGGGGGAGGTTGGATGGGGAAGGCATAAGTGAAGAGGGAGGAGACGGCCCCGAAGGTATGGTAGGTAGGAGGAGGAGGAGGGCTATTGGTAGCCATATCGCCGCAGGCCCATTCATCGCGGCGACTTTGAAGCGGCCGACAAAGGCACGCCTAAGGATCACGACTCCGCGAAAGGATAGCCACGGTGGAGGAGGAGGAGGAGGCTGGAGAGATGAGGAGAAGGGGAACGAGGTAGGCACGAAGAGAGAGGAAAAGAATGAAAATGCGATAGAGAAGAAGGGGGAGAATGAATGTAAGGAGAAAGGAATGGATCGGAAAAGGAGAGGCGCGTGAAAAACGGAGACCTTGATTTATTTTTTTCTTTATATTTCTTATCGCGAGAAAGGGATGGAGTACTCCTTCCCCTAGAGGTACGGATAGGGAGGAGAGGTGACGTAAAAGGCGTATGGCAAGGGTTAAGATGGAGTGGGTTGGGAGGAGAACCAAAGAAGAAGAATGGCGAACAGGTGAAGGAGAGGCCCTTCGGAGTTTTTCCTTCCTTTTCTTTTTCGTCCTGGTGCTGCGCCAAGAGGAAGAATGTTTAGATAAAAGCAATGGCTTTATATGTTTCCTTTTTATCTCTCTTTATTTAACGCGCGCGCGTTCATCCAATCCCTTATGGATGGGAGGGGAGATATTGGAAGAGGTTAGTGCTCTCACAAGTGCGGCCGCATTATTGTGAATGTGTATGCGACGCTTTGTGGAATGCCTGAATTTATTGACAGCACGAGAGAGAAGTGTGAGGGAGTTTAAAGGGCATAAAGCTATCGCTAAAATTAGCCGACGAGAATGGATGGGGCTGGGGTGAAATGGGATTTTTCAAAAATAAAAATGTTTTGATACTAAGCTAGAAAGAATTATTGAAGTGCAGGCATAAACATGCCTATAATGTCCCGGAACTCAAAGCTTGAATGTGAAGTATTTGGCGGGATGATGTCAAAGGCCTTGCCGTGTGTCTTATCAATAGCGTCATGCTTTACAATCTTCCTAAGCCCCCCCTATGCCCTCCAGCTAATCCGACGCAATCTCTTCTATTTCGGAGGAATCCCAAACCTTCCCCACATGGGTTCAAACGGAGACGAGAATATACGTAAAGATATTCTCGAAGAAATTCGAATATCAATGTTACGCTGCGGGAAATAAGATGGAGGGATAAAATTTAAACACACTATAACTTAGAACCGGAATACTCTTAAGTTATTTATCCTATACTCTTCCAGCCATTATCCACGCTCACAGCTGTGCCAATTCTTACATACGCGCTTTTTATTTCTATATATATTTTGAGAGGATCTAATTATTTTTTCCTGCCATAAAATTTGTTTCAACCCATAAAAAGGACCGCTTATTATTTATATAGTAATCGAGGGTAAATAATATTACACGATATTACTGATTTCAATTAAATCCATGTAGGAATCTGGAAATATATTTCATGTTTGCACGCACTTCCTCAAGTGACTACAACGACCAAATAGAATGAATGTCTATTACCAATAAACATCAATCTCATATATGATATAGTGCGATGAAAGAACCAAATATCATCCAGTTCGATTAAATCCACATCACATAAAGAATTATTGATAATGGCATTTCTGAACACAAATAGGGGCGAGCATATTTAAATTTACCCTCGACACCGCGAAGTTGCTCGTTTGCATATCTAATATCGAGGACATACCTGTAGCAAATACTGGGTCCGAAAACCGTTAACACGTAATAAAAAAGTTGCCTCTAAAGGTCTACAAATTAATTACCTATATCAGTTGTTAAAGCACATTTTAACGGCAAATCGTGAAGTAGTTTGACATAACTTTTCTATACTGAACTCTGAATAACACAAAATACAAGTTCAATTATACACCCAATTTGGAAGGACGAAATCAAACTATCGTAAATGTGTAACTATCTACAGTCGAGGGAGGAATGCATGCAAAAATCACTACCATCAACTGTATTCTAACCGTCCACCGAAATCATTGCGAATGTATTTCTCACCCCTACCGTCCCCAGGGGACGTATGCCTATAACAGCTCACCTGTTTCATTGGTACCTCCCACTCCATTAAACCGCACCATGCAATCTCACGCAAATATCTTGCGATTTTTTTCTCATTCTCAGTTTCATTTTATGTAAACAGCTGCGCCAATTTATTAGTCTCAGCGTATTCTTTACAATCTTCTCCTAGTTCTTCTAGTTCTTGATTATTTTCTTTTTATTAGTAAAAAATGTCATTTCCGGTAAAATGCTTGGCATAATCTATTTTTGTCAAAAACTCCATTTATTCTGTTAAGATTCTTCATCACCTCTTTAGAATAAGCTGTTCTTAGGCATGACTAACGCAACGTTAATGCTATTATAGAAGTTATTTTTACTAAAGAATAACTGAGCTAAATAAAGAACGGTATTTATTATGTAAAACGCAAGGATCAATATTTAGCAGTAATCATTGCTTCTCATTCGCATTACAATGGATAAATCATTTGTAATTCTGATTCATACGGAAGTATAATTCATGATAATCCTTTCCATAATATCTTGGGCTCATTCATTCATTGGTCGTTCAATCTTAAGATTGGTTTACGGCAGCCCTTCAAACTTTTCTATCTAGTGCTAGTTCCCTTACATCCTCGTTACTCTCCTATATACTTTCCTCTTTGTTAGGACCATGAACTTATTCCTGGGTCTTTCTCTGGGGACTTTTTCCTCAATTTTGCCTTCAATTATGTTCTTCACAAACCCATTGTGTCCCAGGATGTGTCCAATCCATCTTGTTCTTCTTTTCTCTACGGTGTTCCATGTGGTCCTTTCCTCTTCTACTCCTTTGTGCACTTCATCATTTCTTATTTCTTCTGTCCATTTTATCTTCAGCATCCTCCTCCAGCACCAGGTTTTGAAGGCTACTATTCTTTTCAGGTCAGCTTTTCCAACAGTCCATGCTTCCGATCCATAGAGTGCCACGCTCCACACGAATGCTATCGCATACTGTTTTCTGGTTTGTAGCCCTATCATCTTTGAGAACATCAGTTGTCTTTTTCCCATGAACGCCTTCATAGTTTGGGTTATTTTCAACTTGATGTCCGTTATACATTTTGGGCTGTTAGTACAAAATTTTACAAGGCTTATTCACATGGGTTCCTTTTAAAAAATAAAAAACAAAAACTTTTTATAACAGAGTTTAACGTATATCCACAACATCGTAATAAGATAATCGTAGACACATTTTACGCGTGTTTTTTCACATTCCTTTTCATCCTAACTACTCTATATTTTGCATGCCTCGCCACCACAATAACTTTTTATTTTCAACTCATACTATTGCCCTAGTATAACCACTCTTCCTTCTTAGATAACATATGATTTCTCCTCAATCTGATTTTCTTCGGAGCTTCACCTAAAATTTCTCATAAAATATTATTCTAATTCTCATTAACTTGTTTATAAAAGTAGATAAAATTTGTCCAATATTTATTTAGTATAGTTGTACGTTACAGATATTTTTGCTTTTGGTTTGATTTTAATACAATCTTATCTCTATTCATACCAATGGTTAATCTTATCGCAATTTCTCCAATTAACTACAATCCTAAAGTTTTCCTTTAATAATAAAAAACTCATATTACCAATGAATAATAGCATGATTGGAGCGAAGAATGTCGGATTATAAATCTTATGTGAGCTCTAAACGTAATAGCTTGATTTGGTCATGTACACTTTGACCAAAAAGTAATCAATGAGATAAGTGTTGATTGGGTACATTTTCCAACCATTCTCCCTCCTTTTCCTCCCTCCCAGCTTACTGCATCCTCATCCTCCATCGCCAACCTTTACAAGTTCCGTCGTTCAAACATAAAGGTCATTACGGAACGGCATGCCCGCAGCTAGTGAGGGTGCAGCCGATGGAGGAGAAGGGAGAATAAACATGAGCTCAAGTAATGCATACATACACACATGCTTGCGTGAGCACCCAGTAGCGGGATTCTCCCATTGAAGAAAGAATAGAAACAATCTCGCCATTCACGGACGTGGGGGAAACAGTAAGGGGCGTGGGGAGGGAAGGCATTGCTTTATGACGCAATCATCCCAGGGACGGAAAAAGGTCAAAAATAACAGTATTGTGGTGCATTTTTTCCATTATCGTCGCAAAAGAGTTCTTCGGGCGGTCAAGAGCAGGAAGCCGTGCGCGGCCACGCGAGTGCGCCGGAATGGTATCCGTTATGGGACGGACGTTCCCTCATTCCTGCACGCAAACTTGCAATGCAGTTCACATGAATGCGGGGTGACTTCAAAAGGGCATTTGTGTTCAGATGGGAATTGGTATTATTCGCATTGCTTTAGGAAGGAATCACGCAGTTTGAGTATAGTTACCGTAGGTTTCTCACCGGGATAGATTATTCAGGACCAATGTTTTAATGGCTAACTCCGTTGGTTGGCTCGTTATTTGTGGACGCGACCAGCAGCCGAGGTCACTTTCGACATTGAGAATAGGTGAGTAACGCAGAGGTCTGACCAATCTGAAGGTTTCTTGGAGCGTTTGTGATTGATAACCATAGAAATTGGCCGTAAATCGTGCTACCAGCACTCGGTGAACATGAGTCATTATCAAGGCATAATAAGGAAGGAAAAAGAAATTAGTTTACAGAGAAGAGTAAAGGCAATTAAGAAAAGGACTGAGCGAGATTGGATAGATTAATCAATCAGCCTCAAACATATCACAGGGATGGAGGCACTGGATGGCGGAAATTGACCACATCTCCATCACCAGTTCTTCATTTTTCTCTTTATCATTAGATGGAGCATGAAATTATCAACACCTACTGTAAGCCACTAGGAGACATCATCCCTAATTAAAAATAAATTCTGGTCATTTAATTATAACTATCAGTCAATAATAATCCAGATTGAATTTTATTTTAAATCAGACTTAATTTTGCACAAAGTTTGATAAATCAGGCGATATCTTGTGGGAATTGTTTACAGATATCATGATCTCAAAAGAAAAGATCTTTGTCATATTTCCACTCGATTTATCCTCACATACCGATCTAGATTTCGACAATACTTACTTCATTTTCAAGGTTTCAAGGTTTTCAACGTGAACATGACGTAAGTATTGTCGAAACCTAGATCGGTATGTGAGAATAAATTGTATGGAAATAGGTATATAGGAAATAGGTGGAAATAGGAAATGATGTCAATTCCAAAGATTCAAAGCGGAGGTACTGTCAAACGAAGGCTGAAAAGAGACTCAAGAGCTAGGTGTTGAAACGAACCCATCGAAAACGCCCCCACAATAAAAACGCAAAGACAATAAGTTTGTAAATTGTGTATACATATGAAAAATTACAGTAATACATATGGATGGCTGATTCCAGGGAGACCTCAAAAGGAAATAAAGGAGTAGGAATTTCACTTTCCAGGACTTCTGGAAGGAAAAACGCAGGAAAATGATTATGACTGTGGTGTTTGTATTCATAGTTATTTTGAAGATGCCAAAAAGAAAACAGGAGCCCATTCGATGCAGTTCAGCTTCTGCTGGGTATATGACCACACGCGATGTCAAAAGGCGTACGAAGAAGATGAAGACATATTTATGTGTGACGGCTGTCAAAGCGACAGCGATGAAGGCTGATTATTTATATGTTTTACAGAGTCAAATCATTACGCATAAGCATATGAGCAAAAATTTAACTTTACTTCACTTATTTTTTATTTGAAAATTCTATTCATAATTACAAAGTGAATTCCATATGGCATATCCGGAAATAATAGGTAATTGCATTGATTAATACGAACTTATCAATGTGTAATCACAAAATGATCAAGGTTATCACGAACTATCCAATGAATGGAAGTGCTCTCTTAAATGAAATTCAGAAATATTTGTTACTTTTTCCGCTCACTTTGTATATTCACATGCTAAACAATGTGTATGCCACATGATAATGCATTATCACCATTAAAAAAACAACTTTTTAGACAATGTTTCATTAAAAACTGAAACTATCACGAAATTACCAATGTTTACCCTATAACAAATTCCCCTTTTTTTTAAATCATGATAGCCTCACACAGCATGGATGATTCGATTCATGTAGATACTCAAGTCCAGTTGATCCTACCCAGATAGGCTGTGTAACACGAGAACTGAAGAAACGAGAAACGTTCAGCACAGGAACGAACGCGATTGGCTAAAAATATGGCGGCAGAAAATTAATGGCGCAAAGAAATGGAACTGTGGACGACGAAGAAAGGCCGTCGAGAGGGGGAATGGAGGTTTACGAAGCGTGAGGGAGACACAATGAGGGAGAGATGGCTGTCCCCTTCCCAGAATGGAAAGTATTCGTATTCATTTGCGAAGGAGGAATTTTCACTTTAAAAAAATAGAGCTTAGGTCAAAATATGAATAAATAAAAGGGGGGGGAAGATGGTGATGATAATAATAATAATAAATGTTAGAGGAGCAAATGATGAAAAAACTTGGGGACACGTGGTGTGAGGGGGAAGGTTGAAAGTGGGGGGGGGGGGGGCAGGAAGCGTAGGCTATGGAATTAATAAGTGAGCCCCGTTGAAGGAGTGGGTGGAAGATGAGGAGAGGCCAGCGAGAGAGAGAGAGAGAGAGGGGGAGAGGGGTAAAGGGCGGGGGGTGTTGAACGGAGCGCGTGTGAGAATTAGGCGGAAAAGTCCCATTTTTAATAGAATAGGAGGACAGTGGAAACATCCGGGTGAGATACAACACCGACGCGGAGGTAATTTGCTTGCGCTCGTAATGATTCCAGCCACTTTCAAGGAGGTTTCGTCGAGAGAGGTGGTGCCTACGTACAATGCCGCCCACGCTTTGGAGAGCTCCGCTGCACAACTGATATGCAAGGTGTTCCAGAGTTATCTTGCGAGAGTTTCTGATTTTATCACAATCTGCACGAGCTACAAGGGATAAATTTTCATTATTCCATTTCTCTTAGGTATGATTATACATGCATCAGTATACAAATCTCTGGCATATGAAACTTATGGGTATTCAACAGTGGCAAATTGCATTGTTTCCTGTCTTTCAAAAATGTCAACAATAGACTTTGAAAATAATGCATCAATTGATATGTATATAATAAGTTTTCACGTTTTTACTAAAGTATGAAGGAGTATTCATTCAAACCTTTGGGAAAAAATTTCAAGAGCATCTCTGGTCGCAGAAATGGATGTAACTCACCGAAGGTATCAGTCTGGCATATACTCTCTCATGAGTTATGTCACATTTCCTTCTCATAGGTAATGCACTGGGGTTACACCGCCGTAATGATACAAATACCAATACTATATATGCTAACATATAAGCTTAATATTGAAAGAAGATAAACTAAAAGAAAACAAAAGTAATGAGACTCTCGTACAAAGAAAGCGAGGCTAGCCATTAAAGTTGGAGGACACAAACTCGAGGAAATAGAGCAATTTAATTACTTAGGTAGTACGCTAGAGGTAAACTGGCATAGTAGCGAAGACATACGGTAGAGAATAGTGCTAGCTAAGAAGGCGTTTCGTAATAGAAGGGAGCTAATTACGGGGACATTGGGTATGGATGTGAATAAGAGGCTGGTGAAGAGTTTGATATGGAGCGTAGCGTTGTATGGGGCAGAAACGTGGACCCTCAGAATGGAGGACGAGAATAGGCTGCAGGCTTTTGAGATGTGGATGTGGAGAAGGAAGGAGAAGGCAAGGTGGATGGAGAGGAAGTCTAACGAGGAAGTGCTTGGGATGGTGTGTGAGGAAAGGAAACTTCTTAATAAAATTCGAGATCGGCAGAAAAGGTGGCTTGAGGATGTAATATGGCGATGGGTTGCTAAAGAATGTGATATAGGGAGAGATATTGGGCCAGCGGGGAAGAAGGAGAATTGGTTTCATGGACGGGATGAAGCAGGATAGATCGTATGCTGAGGCAAAATAGGATATGCTAGAGGTAGATAGGCCCCTGAAAGTGAAGAAAACCGGGAGGAGATTCTCTGACATTCAACAAAACCTACCTTAACCGGTAGAATAATTTTTAACAAAAATATTCAACGAGCACGCCGGTTTCATGCAACCAAACGCAAATATTTCATTTCAAGTGTAAGTACTTATTTCCTCTCGGAGATTGCTGCACTGACCACTCCCGAATATCTGGGAAAAATGTGAAAAACTCGACGCCTTTAACTATGCCGGCGTAACAGCAGGTAAGATTTGCCCGGCGGCGGATCGCGGAGAGATGTCCGGGCTACAGATGGCAACGGCCGGTAATGAAAACGACGTAATGTGAATAGGAGAGAAGATGAGCCGCAAAGCGGAAAGAAAGAAAATCAGGTGAAAGGGGAATTGGGAGATACCGAGTGAGACGAGTGGGGGAGGAGTCAGGGAGGAGGAATACGGAAAGCTTGGCCGGGGCGCTGGAAATTGTGAGAAAGGGGGGAATGGGCAGTGATAATGAAGAATTTAAAAAAATATATAACGACGTTAGTTTGGAGCAAACTAAATTAAAAGTCCGAATGGCTAAAGAACAGTGTCGCCGTTCCGTGGGGTTGTCTTCAATTAAAATGCAACGTGCATGAAGAGGTCCAAAAATGGCCATTCCGGGAGAGGCAACAGGGTTTTGCACGGCCCTCTGGTGGTGGCGTAGGGAAAAGGCATGGTGCGGTGTGTGTTAGGCGCGGGAGGCGGATTCGGTGGGGGGGGAGGGAGGGTGGGAAGGAGGAGGTGGCAGGGGGTTGACCGAGGGAGTGGGGCACAGTAGGAAAAAAAATAAGAACGGAATGGTGCGGCAGTGTGGGCAATGGAGGCAGGTATGCGAGAGCGAAGGAGAAATAAAAATTTTTCAGTTTGTTTTTGCGGCCCCGAATCCGTAATGCGAGTTAGACAATGACGCAACAGTGGCGGGAGAGGGGGGAGGAGGGTATGGAGGTTAGGGGGGGTGGGGCAGAAGAAGGAATTAGTGAGTGACGTCCACTTCGGTGGGGTCGTTTCCCAAGGTGCCTCGGGAGGGTCACGTCATTATGAGCCGCATTACAATTTCGGGATGCTTTTAACGAATTCAGAAAAAAGTCTCGCATCGCAATTGGCAAAAAAAGGAAATACCCGGAGCGCCACCTCCTCGCGTTTACCTTCCCCCAACCAACAATCATTTGCATTATTACGGTCGCTGTTGAAATTAGCGACTTCGAAGCATTTACAACTATTGTAAAGATCTTGAGAATATCTTTGAGGTGATAGCCCATACAGCTCGTTTTTTCGTAAAGGTAATTTTCAGATACTTTCGCACGCGTCATAGGACAATCATACAGAATCACCATCGGGCTAGAACAGAATAATACTATTAACGGACAACCCAAAAAAACTGTATCTTCATAGCATTCGTAGAAGAGTTGAAGACATTTATGGACCAAGTGTTCAAAATATGTGTCCCCTTGGAATAAAATACAATCCAGTAAATAGTTTTCATGACTAACGGAGATATGTTACTCACTCGTGATATTGAATCTGCTCGAGAACCATGATGATCATAGAATACCCTGTATGTTATTGTACCGTGTAAACCAGTTTAGTAGCCATTTACTCAACGGTTAATTTAATGCATCAACAAAAGCAATAGGAAGCTAAATAGTGGAATGACTTAACCCACTTTCATTGTGTAATAAACAGTATTTATCGCTATAAAATATTGGCCAATGAAACACTATTTCTATTACATGAATACACAAGCCCAGGATTGAACTGTTAACTTGAAGGATCATTTTCAATGATTGATACAGCATTTACTATGTTTTGAGATAGAAATTTAATCCAGATATGGACCGAGTTTCTAAGAAACTGCCGATGTTTTGCGGCGTTCATTTTACACTAGTCCTAATTCTGAAAAAGGGCTAGCTCCCAACTCCCTCCCCTCTCAATCTCCGTATTCATTAGGAATATTTTCAGTATCCCTGACGCAGCTCCTCTTGCCCGAGCCTTTCAGCAATTTCCATTCGTCGTCGTCAGGTACTTTTTTCTTAATTAAAATCCACTCCACTGCTTCATTATAAACTGGGAATGATTACGTCAGTTGGCTACGTGAAGAAGTAAATAAAAATCCCCCCCCGCCGCTCCCTCCCAACATTTCCCCTCTTATTAACGACTTTATTACAGCGTCCTCTATGGTGTGGAACGCGTGGCGTGGTTTTCGCGAGAGCGGATAAGAGACGGAGAGAGAGAGAAAGAGCGCAAAGGGGGGGAGAGAAAGGAGGACTTACTTGAGGTTGATTGCGTCAATCCCATTTGCCTCCAATCACGTGTTCCAGAAAAGGACAAACACCTTGGCGACAGGCAACAATCAGCCGCCTCCTCCTCTTTTCCAAACAACTTGACGGCACCGAGACCCGGAGATCCTCCAGAGATAATGCCAAGCCATCTTCCTCCGCTTCCCCCCCTACCCCCTCTCCCTCCCGGCGAAATATGATGCCTTCCCGATCCTGGGCGAAATCCGACGGAGGAGGTCGCGAGAGGGTGCGATACACACCCCGCCATCCTTGCCTCCTCCTCTCTCCCGCCTACTTTCGTCCCCCTCCTTCCCTACCCACCCAAAGTACTCCGAAGCACAATGAAAACAACTTGTATGCCGTGGATAATTACGCCGTAAATCCGAGATACCAGCGTGTCTTCATATACATTCTTTTATTTTTTCCCCTTTTCTCTTCTGGTCCCCTTATAACTGCGTTATTCGCATAAATTGAGGTGAGCGGGGGACGGGAGAGGCGGTGGGGGGTGGGAGGAGGGTGGGTAGGAGAGGGCGTAGTTTCACGCGTGCAGTCTTGTGTGAGCATTGTGACTTTGTTCTCGTGGATGAAAGGGGGCGTTTGGGTCGGCCATAAACGTAAGCAACGTGGTGGATTGGAAGGGAAAAAAGTGAGGAAATGAATGAAACAGATTTTCAAGTACAATCAAAGATTATGTAAGTATCATATATACATGGGAATTCTCATATATATGAAATTTTTGGCCTCAGACGAGATTAATGATTTGGCAACAAAAATAATGCTGGCAATCTTTCATGAAAATTACTTTTTTTCCGGCAACAACAAGAGCAATCGCTTATAACTCTATATGGTTGATTCCAATAATTTATGACTCTTTTTCTTATGGTATTGATGGCAGGAAATAAGCCTAAATGGTTACTTCGAATTTTTACTTACCTGTATATATATGTGTGAATATCTGTGACTTGACACGAGTATTTTAATTTTGAGAAGCAATTGAATCAGCGCTCCATCCACTTTACTTCTTCCCATCCTCGCCATAGATTGAACACTCTTGATTGAGCACTCTTTTTGCCTTCCTGCCCCAGGAGCCTGAGACTCTCCCCTTGCTCATCGTCCGCCTTGGGCCTCAGATCTTCCATAGAAAAGGAGTAAATAAGTTTACCAATAAGTTCACGAGAATAAATTCAGATTTGATCCCAAATTTCCCCCTTACTTTTTTCACAGATTTTAGAATTTGGAAAAAACGTCTAACGTCCACTGTAACAAAATTATACAGACCTTACTCATACAGCATTTTTACTCATTTCCTTTTCCAAAAGATTGCGCATGTCCTTATAGTACCGTTGAATAAGCGAGCAACTCAAGCCTGCCAAAAAAAGGGCTTTAATGGAAATACAATGTCCTTTTTACTGAGAATTTCAGGAATAATGAAAAATATAATACATTCTTGAGCCACACATTCAGCTACTTTACCGCGGCCGATTTGATGCCAGCCGTTTTGGTGCGTGGACGTTTCGGCGCCGGCCATTTCAGAGCGAGGACGTTTCGGTGAATTTACATTGGTTTTTCAGAGATGATAAAATTCGAAATATTGAATATAGAATTCGAAAATAATCATATAAGCATGAGCCGAAAGATTAATAACGCACTAAACTGAACACTGCAGCGTCCAAATTATACCGTCCTCGCGTCAAAATGTCCACGCGCCGCTATCCTGTAAATACTACACCCCCCTCCCTCCAAAAACTACTTTGCCCGAAGACTACCTTATAGTCTCATTCAAGATAAATAATATCAAACCTAACCAACTTTAGGCGACAAAGCATGTTCTGATTCACACTAAATACCGAAGTAACCTCGAGGAATGTGCGAGGTCTGGTACTTTCCAAGCAAATTTCACTCAGGAATTCTTTTCGGGTTCTCCACCGGGTCTCCATCTCTCCATACTGGCCGACGTTTTGAGGCCCGACTTGTGCATCATTCGTCCTTCTCTCTACAGCCCTGAAGACGAAAGCTCTTACTTATGGTTATCGAAATATCGGCTAGTGTGGAGAGCCTAACCCGGTGGCGAACAAGAAAAGAATTTCTGTCGCATTTTATGTGATTGAGAATATAGAAGTCTCGATTATCCAAGAAAACTGAGGCCAAATCGGTAATGTTAAACCCGATTAATTCTGGCTTAACTTTGTGAAAATCCATTCTAAAGAATGGCATTTCGAAACCGGTCGACCTGAAATAAAAAACCTGTGAAAAAAGTACCATATCTCATTTGAATTCTTCCGGTAATGTTAACCCCAAATCGGTATAGTTAACCAACTAACTTCTGACGCAGTTCGTAGGTTGAGGGTAGATGGACATTTTTGTTTGTTTTGGATTTCTAGCGAATGAAAGGATGAAGAGAAAGCCTGGCTCGGCATCAGCCTAGATACTTTTAAAGTGAGATATAAATGAGTTCACAGTAATCTACAAAGAGTGAACTGATTTTGAAATTATCGGCACAGTTCACTGTAATAGTGATCAAGATTACAATTAAATTATCACAAATGCCAGGTTTCGAACCTAGATTCTTGTAATATGAAGCTAATACCTTAATATTAGGTTGATCCCCTCTCTTCTGAATGAGTACAGTCATTTTGATTCTGCTTAACTGATTGAACACACGACAGGAAAGTTCCCAATTTATCCATTTTAATAAAGTAATTGTGCATTATGCACCTCGTATGAAAAGCTAGAAATAGCAGCAATGCTTGAATCAATTCATGAAATACTGTACACTTGTTAAAATATTAGGGGGAATACTGTTGGGTTCTGATGAAAGAATACCCTCTTTCATAGCTAAATATATTCATCTCGCTCCTTGACTTGTACGTTTTGAAGGGTATTCATATTCATTTTGAAGGACTCCCTGATATCAACGATCCCAACCCCGTAGGGAGTCTGTCACGACTTCTCTCCTGACTTAATTGCTTCGAACTGCCCACCCATTGTGCACGGGCAACTCCTCACCTGGCATAACGAAGCGCCCGATTTACACCCTGGGCGTTCCTCCCGTGAATAAGATTATTTAATAGAAAATTCCCACGAGAAGATGTGTTCACAAAAAGAACTTTTTCACTTTGCAATTTTCTCCAGAAAATTCGCGAATTTCGTGCCTGCACGCGCCGCGGCGGGGGGGCGGGGTAGGTTTGCGCTCCTGGAAAAAGGGCGATTTCCTTCCATTAAAAAAAGAGAGAAAAAAGGGAACACACATGGGGAGGACTTACTGCGCAAGTGAAAATAAAATAAAATATAAAAAGATTCGTGCACGCGGGGACCGACGCTCATATGAAGATCTCCGTGATTTGTTCGGCGCAGCGGGCGGGATGCGAAAAAGGGATTGCGAGAAAGAATGGAAGAGATGGTGGAGAATGGAAAGGGAGAGCGAGGGCATTAGTTCGAGAAAAAAACGCGGAAATGTGTAACGAGACGAGGTTAAGAGGGAGAGGATGAGTAGAGGTGGCTTGAAGGGTGGGGACATTAGAATGGGCGAAAGGCTTCTGGTAGAAGGGAGGCGGCGGGGGGGGGGGAGTAGGGGGGGGGAAGAGGAGGGACGTGTGTTTGGGCCGATATTTTTTCGGAGATGGGGAGAGAGAGGGAAGATGGGAAGCTGTGCGCCCTGGCTTCTGAATGTGCCATTCCACGCCCACGAGGTAGAGTGGTAGGGGTGAGGGAGGGTGGAAAAATGTAAGGGAAGAGAATACAAAATGGAAGACCAAAGGGGACCTCATATATATGTTTCCATACATAATTAAAATAAATTTCATCTTACGCCATGCAATTAGTTTAATGAGATTTTTTCTTCCGAGCCCCTCCCTCCCCTTACCCTGCCCCTCCCACCCATCGCCCCTCCCGAAAACTACCCCTCCTCTCGCCTCCTCTGTCCCCTTACCCCTCTCGACCCCCGTAACCCTAGAACTCCTGGCGGCTCCTCCGCTCCCCACCACGTCAGCTCCACGGAATATAACCCCTTCCACCACGGTCCTTTTCCATACCTACCCCCGATCTCTGTTACGTACACGAACAACTCTCGTCTCCTTCCCCAACATACTGCGATCGACCATGCCGGTACACTACACCCCCCGCCTTCCACCCGCCTCCAAAAGGCCCATCCTCCACACGGTCCGCCAATCTCATAAGCGACGGAATCCGCTGGTGCGAGGGTCCTGGCGGATTAATCTGTTTCCCTTGCAAGGCGGTCGGCGTACTGAACATCTGGGTGGCATGGAGGAGGAGAAGATTGGTGATCATCAGGACACCCGACTGCTTGGGAAAGGGGAAAGGGAAACAGGGCGATTTCTTGCGCTCTTCCAAATGAAAATGGGACTTTATTTAGTTTGGATGAAAAAAGCGATGTTCGAGAGAGGAGGAAGTATGGGAATTACGGGAAGGGAGATTAAGAAACGAATGGGTACGAAGCAGAAGAAATATCTTCAAAATGGGCCCAGATAAAAATGGTGATTGAGCTCTCGGTTTTTCTTGATCTCAGGCACTTGATGATGAAGATGTCTCAAGTCTGAGGATGCTCTCTCCGGAATTTTTTCCCACTACCCTGGGGCAGTAGTTTCTTTCCCTCTTGAATAATCCTCTAGCAGTGAGAATTATGACACTTTCGTTCAATTTTTTTGTTTACCGTGACCAATTGCTTTCCTCTAATGTTTCAAATGAACTCAATTCTTTGCTCGAGAATGATAAACTAAATAAAAATAAATCTATAATTACAACATGCTACTTTTTCACTGATTAATCGATTTTATGTGAAATACGGTACGGTTGACTACCGTCTTCAGGAATGAACATAATACGAATTAGTAATTTAGGGGGTAAGTTAGAAGTCTGCCATTCCAGCGTCCGATGACAATGAAAGATTTTATTGCTGTAATATAATATAGCTGTTATCAGAGATGATACTAGATTATAAGAGAACTGTCCGAGTAATTCCGTCTTCCCACAATTTTATTTATCCTCTGATCCATTTATTTAATTTTGTTTGAGCACATAAAGCAGTTTTATATATGTCCACATGCGCTTCACCCTTATCCTATATACCTGCAAATAGAACAATGGCTTGTTTTAATTGCCCAAATGCCTTCCCAAACCTGTGTCCAAAGGGTTTTCCCTCCCTCTAGATCCCTCTATCCAGCAAAGTTATGAAGATGGTTTTCCCTCTGCGTGAATATGGATGAGTTATAGATTTACTAACGTAATAATGGGTAAATTGGTACGACTATAAGCGTGATCACTTTCTGATCATAGGTTAACGGTTTCACGCTTCTCCTAACCTCCATACCCGTGCCGGATGCGGTTGCCAAATAGTCAACGCTCCGGCATCACAAGCCTGAGGTCCCGGATCGAAATCACGCCTCGAGCACGGATGTTTCATTTGTCATGAAAACAATATGTTCTCTTAAATGGTAATTTTTATCTTGAGCAATCGGGGCACTAGTAACAGATAAATATAAAATCCTAATCTAGAGTCCAAGGCTAGGTAGCAATATAAATTGAAACTAGCTATTGTTATATACAAATTTTGGAGTGTACTTCCGTTTAACGTGCTTTAATGGTTGAGAATATTTTGCATATACTTGCAGACAGGGGCAACAGCACTCGGACGAAGAGGAGGATCATCCTATAAAATTAGAGCCAAGGAAAACGATGCTTACCTTCGGTGGCTGATCTGGAACCCAAGTTTTCATTGTGAAAGGTTCTATGCTCATGATTGAGGATTAGTCATTGAACTCATCACTCTTGAACTCATCTTCCTCTCTAGGTTGTTGATTATTTAGAGAGACGAAGGACAACTGAGGTAATCTTATCATTAAGGATAGATGTATAGGCTGCTAATTTTTTGAAATTTAATTTTATCTTCACTGCTTTGGGTACTTTATGCCCGGCGAGTAACAACAAAAACAACGGACGAACACAAACACCTATGCCCGAGTGGTGATAAATCCACTCATGCAGGAATCGAACCCTTGACCCTGGGGTTAGCTGGCGAAGACTTGACACCATCGCCACCGGGGCCGGTTAAATGGTAAGATTGGAGGGAGGAGGGAGAGAGGCCCAGAACTGGCATTTGTTGACTCCTCTTAATAAAGATTCCACAATTTTTAAAACTCATATAAAAAGGCACACCATTCAAAAGTGGCAATTACCGTTACATTTAGAGTCACATACAGAACTACTTACACAATGAAAATTACTTTTTGGTCGGATTCCGCAGGTAAACTAAAGCTCCAACCCGATATCAAGAATATTCTCCTCTTATAAACTAAGTCAAATGGTTTTTGATACATCCATTTCCTCTAACTCATAGAGATTTCATGCCAGTCACACCACAACCAGTACATATTCCAGGTTACTATTCGGTGACTTTTCGAAACAAAATCAAAAGATATATTCGGTCTAAAATAGTCAGAATGGCAAAAATTCGACCATATGGAACACGATAGAGAAAAGAAGAACAAGATGGATTGAACACAGCCTAAGATACGATGAGTTTGTGAAAAAAATAATTGAAGGTGAAGTAGAGGCAAAGGTCCCCAGAGGAAGACCCAGGAATAAGTTCATGGACCAAATAAATAGGAAAGTATATAGGAAAAGGTAAGGGAACTAGCATTAGATAGGGATGGGCGAAGGGCTGCTGTCAACCAATCTTAGAATTGAACAACCAATGAATGAGCAAATATTCGAGTGATAATGCTGAAAAATGTATCAATTGAAAGTTGTTCGGTTTAGACAATCGTATATACTATGACGCTGTTCTCCGTTGGCAACTAAGTACGTACTGGGCGATAGTCACTAAAACCCTCACCGTAGAGTGGAGAGAGATAGATATATGGTTTCAAAACTACGTTTCTCCCAAACTTCCTTCATTCTTTACGTCCTTTTCATGCCTTATTGTCTCTTACACAGTGTCCTTCCTCTAGCTCTCCCATTCCATCGTCCCTCCTCATTCTCCATCCATCCCACCTCTTAAAATAGTCAAATGCCCTCTCGATGCATATCACACGGTCCTCTTCTTTCCCTCACCCCTCTCACAGATTTCTCCTCCCCTCCCTCTCCTCTTCGCCTCCCCTCTCCTCCCGCCCCTCTCCCCACCCTCCTACTTAAACACATACACAAGCGCGACCCCCTCCAGCCCGCCGGGGATGCGGTCAACATTTCCAGCTATTAAGGGCGAATAACGCGGCTGTACGCCTGTGCCATTTACGCTAACAAGCGAACTACGAAATTATCAACATTTCTCTTCCTTCCATTCCGTCCCACCCTCCTCCGCACACCCTCCCTCAAAAGTCTTTCCCTTTCTATATGCCCTCCTTATGTGAACGGGTGGCGTACATCCGACCGAATAATCCTGACGGGAGATTTCCCCACTCCTCTCCCGTCGCGGTCCCGCGTCTCCCTCTCTCCTTTGTCCCATTCCCGTCCTCCGGGAAGAGTCGGGACTGGGGAAGGGGGTGGGGGGGGACATTCACTCAGACAGCCTCCCGCCCATTTCCTCATACAACCAACCCACCCCCAGTTTTCCCATATTTCTGCGCATACACTACTACTCCATGCCCACCCTTAAAAAAAAACAACCCCTCCTTTTTTAAAGCCTTCCCTCCCCCCCCATACCACGAGAGGAGTCTCCTCCACTCTTCCCCCCCCCTCTGCCCTCGCACCACCTCCTCAAACGACCTCAGTCCTCCTCATCCCGTACTTCCTTCCCCCCCACCCCACTCCCATATTCGCCCTCCCTCCCGTCTTATTAGCAACACAAACAACGCCCCTATTCCACTCGTTGCTCTTTATTTCTTTGAAAAACGGAAAAAAAAGAAAATAATAATGCGAGGAGAGGGGAGAAAAAAAAATGCCGTTGGGACTCTTCGAACCGGGAACTTGGCAGTGGCGAGGATAATTTTTGCCTTTGACCCCGCTCACACATCATGACGCGTCTCCCTCCTCCTCTTGTCTTTCTCCCTTTATTTTTTACCCTATCTCTACTGTACGGAACATCTTTCCCCTTACCATTCCTCGCCGCCCCCCCCCCACGCCTTCAATGCTATTCCACCGCCTCCTCCTCCGAACTGTGTTATGAGGATGTTAGACTGTCTCTCCCTGAGCAAACGCAGACGGCGACCGCATTGTTTAAATACGGAAAGAGCGTGCAGTAATGATGCTCCATGGCCATCCGAGTCTCTCGCCCATTTCATTTTTTTTTAAATCCGTCTTAATGGATCGGACGGGGGACGGTCTGGGTGACGCAATAAACAATGCTGATGACAACCGCGACTCGAGGAAATACTAAGCGCGTTTGTGTGATTGTCAGCACCACATTCAAAGGGAGAGATATTACTTCGCCAATTTCCTTTGTCAAAGATAGGAATTATACCACAACACTCATCTTTCCATCCCTACATTGGTTAACTGGCTTCTTCTATACTTCTATGCTAACAACTATATTCATGTATGAAATCGCTTCAGGCTTAACTTGGTGGAAATGCGATATATCCATGATAAAATATAACACAGCAATAGTAATATCCACACTTTAATGTACTACTTAAACACCGACCATGGTTTCGACATACTATGTCATTATCAATGTGACGGGACAGACACTCTCACATGTTCACACACATTGGGTCAAATTACCTTTTATTAGAAATATGTCTTATAAACTACAGAATATTGTTCCCAAAAATAATTGTAAAATCTCATTTTATAACCCTTTGACGCTTGACAAGATGTTATTTAATTCTAAGGACAATTATGACCGTATGGACAAAAGTGGAGTGTATAAATTAAAGTGTGAGGACTGTGGTATTTGTTATGTTGGACAGTCTGGTAGAAGTTTTAAATACAGAGTGAAGGAACATAGAAGAAGTTTTATACATAATGATGGAAAATCTTGTTTTGCAAATCATTTATGCCGGTGTAATCATTTTAGCAACTTTGACATAGATATTTCACATTGTAATGACAAAGGGCTTAAATTGGATTTTATGGAAAAATTTGAAATTGTCAATAGCCCGGATGAAATTTGCAACGATGTTTTAATTTGTTCTGACTCACCTTTGTTAAAGCTAAGCGTCCCTATAACAAAACCCTGACCTTCACCCACCCCCCTTTTTGTCTCCGTTTTACGTCATCGGCCCCATATGTTCACCCAAATTGTTCTTTCCCCCTCCCACTCCCCTTCCTTCCACCTCCTCCCCCCAACGCCTCTTCCATATACCCCGTCCTACCTTGGCTCTGGTATAAATACATGTGAGATGTCTGTCCCATCACCTTGATAATGACATAGATGTCGAAAACATGGTCGGTGTTGAAGTAGTACATTAAAGTGTGGATATTACTATTGTTGTGTTATATTTTATCATGAACTATATTCATCATATTATTAGCAACGGCAACCTTTACACGGCTGATGATCAAGCAACCCCCTCGGGGGGGGGGGGGGTATGATCATTAGCCGTGTAAAGGTGTAAGTTTTTTGGAGATGAAATGGTGTCATGAATTATAGGAGTGTATTTAGTGAGCTTAATTTTTATTGTGATCGCTTATTGTTCGCGGAAATAACGAGTTCATACCCTCAATCGTTATTTCCTACGTCCATTCTGTATTTCACGCGTATTCTTATCCTCTTCTCTATCTCTCGCGGTACTCCTACTATTCATTCATGTACACTGGGACCACCTTATTAGCATATCTACATTTTTATCCCAGAAATTTATATGAACGGTAGGAAACTAATTCACCATTAAGTATAATAAACTCATTATCTATTTTCAAAAATTCTGTTTCTGTATTTTTAGGTTTTAAGTAAAAACTGAATAGTTAATTAACTACAAAGAAAGAGCAAAAACCAGCGCAGAAGAAATTTACGGGCAGATAGAAAAAGGAGATATATTTTTCATTTTGTTTCAGGGAGAGTGAATCATTGAGAATAAAGGAGAATCCCCCGATCGATCAGATATAAAAAAAATCTATGAATTACTTCGGCAAAAAAATGCTTACCGCACCATTTCTACATCTACATAATACCCCGCGAGCCGCCGCATAGGCGTGTGGTAGGGGGTGTTTGGTCACCAGCCGTGTAAAGGTGCAAGTTTTTTGGAGATGAAATGGTGTCATGAATTATAGGAGTGTATTTAGTGAGCTTAATTTTTATTTTGGTCGCTTATTGTTCGCGGAAAGAACGAGTTCTTGTACCTATCTTTTCGGCAGTGTATCTCTCTTATTTTGTCGCATCTGTCAGACCTAGAGATGTAGTGAGGAGTCATGATAATATTCTCTGTGTCGCTCTGAAAAATATCAGTTCTGGATTTCTCAAGCATCCTAAGCCTAGAAGTGTAGCCTCTGAGTGTCGAGGGGTCCCCCGATTTAATCCTTCTAAATGTTGTGAGACAATATATGTACGCTCGTAGTAGTTTTTAACGAAGCGCGCTGCTTTCCTTTGTATTAAATTAATTTTTTTGGTTAACTCTATTTGACCAGGGTCTCAAATGCTCACGGAGTATTCAAGTTGTGGCCAAACCAGAGCGATGTAGCATCTCTCCTTGACTCTTTCATCCGAGGACCTTCCTATAATACGTTTAACAAAACCTAGTTTCTTTAATACTGCGCCATATATGTTTTGTATGTGTAATCCCCACAATATATCAGATGTTAAGGTAATTCCAAGATATACCATTGCGCGTTTACCTTTCAGGTTTCCACGGTACATTCCGTATTCAGTGCTTCTTCTCAACTAAATACTCGTTTAAAAGTTCTGATAATCTGAGTTGAGATATTAAAACTACCTATTGCAGCCTGATCGCTAGCCATTTATATGAATTTTTTTCTCTACGTTTTGTCAAAGAAGGGTAGTGCTACCTGCCTCATTCCCTAGAGGAGGCTTTCAAGACACCGCGTTTCGTAAATACTTTATACTAAATACTACACAATGTATTTGTGGTTGTGGTAGATTTATGATATTGATGCAGCGGTGGTTACTTCATAATGCTCATCGCTATTAAACTCAACCTAATTGCGGCAGGGGCCATGATTCTGCTCACTATTTATTACTGGTATTCTGGTATCTGATCATGACAGGCTTTATTTAAGGATGTGTAATTCTTGGCGTCTCTAAGAACCTGGCGTGTCATTTTCCGCTAGAATTAGAAACTGCTCATAACTAACGCGACATCTGGTATTTATGGGAGACACTTTTAAGAAATTCACTCTCGCAGCGTTTCGCTCGTCCGAGCAAAATCATGGAACGTTAATTTTCCAGGCAACATTCGTTCCCAGAGTAATTTTAAAACATTTTATTCCTGAGAGAAAGCAAGTTGTGAGGAAACGACTATTTTATTCAAGCAAAAAAAAATACATTCAGAAACTAAACCCTTGAGATCTATTCACGTAAACTAAATTTTCTACATGAATTTTCTTTTCTTTTCTCTGGAGAAAAAATTTACAGATCAAAATGGTTATTAACATTAATTTGTAATGCTAACTATATGCGATGATTGTTTAACCAAAATAAGCATCAAACTTATTAATATATTACTTCCATCATTTTTAAATTAATAAGAATTATTTTCATATACTAATTTAATACATTTCAAAGAGTTACATTAGATTTCGACATGTAATTTACAGGAGCAAAGGGTAGTACCTAACATAATGTTTAGATTGAATCCAAAATTTATATACTAACTCTATTCCAATATGTAGTTCGTTGGAGAAAATATAATACTATTCTAAATGCAGGAGGAAAAGGAACTCGGTCTTTCGTCTAAAATTGAATTACGGAAAGAAAAAACCGGTAGTGATGTAGACATCACACAATTAGGAAATATTTACCAGGAAGTAAGGGACCGTTGAACGGGATCGTTTATGCGTGGTTCAACGGGTAGATTAAACTCCTCTCCACTGTCGGGTTATGAAGCAGGAATGACTCACGTCTCTTCAAATACTAAACTTAGGTATTTTAGTGTCATGAAGCGCCGAGGGTGCTCTCATATTTTTTATTGTTAAGGAAGTTCTCAAAAATTTACATAGAAAAACTATTCATTTTCAAGTTTCTCTCATATTTGAGGGATGTGTAACGTCTCCAGAAGAATATAACGCCGAGTTCCAACGGCGTCAGTCAGCTTAGAACTGAGCATATGCCGATAAAATGTCAACGCTTTACGGCATTTCTGGTTTATCTTTTCTGGTCAACTCTACGGCCATTTTGAATTCCTAAGGTGGGATGGAATTTATCGATAGCCATCGGCCATTCCACGGGTCAGCTGCAAGACTTGAAGGTGATGCACGACGAAAGGGGGACCATTACATCTGCCGTGATGCGAAAGATTATCGCCGCTCAAACGTGGCCCTCCATATAAATACATTTAAAAAAAGAAGAACTTGTCACACTGCTGGAGATATAAGAAATGGCTACAGTCGCACATTACGGGAACCGACATGGCGATAAGAAAGTGGCATTGAGGTAAATTTTGGTGCTTATAATTCCCAGATATGAAGAGGAGCAGTTATGCGCAGATGTTATTCACTATGAAGCTTCTCTATCTTCCAACGCAATGTTACTTCATGTAATTTTCCCTCATCTTTCTCTGATCTATTATCGTTTACTAACGTGCTTTGTTCAAAACTATCTTATAAGCAATAAAAGAATTTATAGAAAGGAGAGTTAGAACTAATTAGGGAGAGAAAAATTAAAAACCCACTGAAAATGATCTTCTCTGAATGAGTCCTTGAGTGCTAAAATATGCAGATTAGATAAGTTAAGTTTAAAAATTTGACAGGCATCCAAATTCAGTCACACTGGCTCGTAATAAAAAGAAACACACTGGCAAGAAAGAAAAGGAATTACGCGAAAGAAACAAAGGGAGAAAAATCGACAGCTAACCGTCATATTCAGAGTTCAAGCTATATTTACTTTCTGGACAACGCCATGCATTGATTTTCATTTGAAGACGATTTCCATATCTGCTGCGGGTTGCTAGTTTAATGCAATTGCGATAGTACAATCCTCTCTAACCAAGAAAAATACACGATCCTTGTTTTACACCAACACTTTCAATCCTTAATTCTCTTGCATCCACCAATTACTTGTTCCAACATCGTCATGAGGATAAGTTTAATTTTATAAACAGCCAAGAAGAAATTGCATAGATATTTCTTCAATATTCTCCAGATGAAATTTGAAGACCACCGAAATACAGTCGATTTCATCAAAATTCCGCATCTTATAAAAATGTGAAAATAAAATCCATCTAAAAAAACAATACTGCAATTGATGAAATCCGAAGTCCTCTCAACTAGGTGATGACGGTTTATAGAAGGAGCTGACATTAAAATAACAAATTTTTCTTAGCAGAACTTCTCTGGGTTTCTAACGGCGTTCCCTGATCTCAATATTTCATGCCGCTCTTCGTCAGAAGCTGGCGGATGTTTTTCCTCTAGAGAAGGAATGGAGGTGTTGTGATTTATCGTCAATGTGACATGCCATGCCACCTACGTCACTGCGAGTGCGTGTGGCCATTATGGGAACGGCTGAGTGGTCTTGTAGGAGAACCACGGATAACCTATATGCACCCATACGCCCTTCTAGCACCTGTCAGACGATCATTCCGGCGTTGTGATCAGCTGATACTTCGTGGGAGTTGCTGTTGGTGTTTTCATCCCATTCTGCACACCTCGGAATGGTATGATCGCAGTATTCTTAATGATCACTACCGCCGAGAATAGTACGCAGCCCGTGTATAATCTGCGGGAATAACGCATCGACCGGTTTCAAGTGGAAGGTATGGTCCCTTCCATTTCCCTCTATTGTTAATAATATGCATAGCGAATGATTTAATACATAAATAGGAATGAAATCTTTCCTCCGTCAATAGCAATTATTTGTAAGCAAAATACTTCTACTACACGGTGCAAATGAGTAATTAGTGAATGCACGTTTTTACCAATCGAGAGACGAATACAAATTCTGTAGAAATATGTCCAAAATGAAACTAAGGACGCGAAGAAACTTACTATAAATACCTCTCAATATTTCATAGTGGTTACATTTTAATGAAAAAGTTAGAAACATGGAAACCTAATAAGCCGTAAATTATATAAGTTTAATAGAAGTAATTAAAATATTGAATGAAATTTGTATCCCGCTTCGCAAAATGATTTTATGGTTTGAATGACCTGATAAGTAATTTTTATAAACATATAATCGCTGCTACCTGTATGCGTGCTCAAAATAACAGCTTAATTTTAAACCTGAAGAATATCTTCAAAATTGGAAATTTTGGAAATAAGCCATGTTTCAAAGAAAAAAATTCCATTTACCACGCTAAATTTCTTTATACTAACATTCAAGATGTTTTAAAAAATCGTCAGGAACTAACAACGATGACAGGAACAACCAACTTTTAATATGAGAAACAATAAATTTAAAAATCTATCATAATGCCACGATGCGGCAAAATGAAAATATCTAAGTTTTTACGAGTTTCATATTTCATTTTTGAAATAACATCTGCTGAAATATCCATTTTATACAGGAAAAGCAAATAATACTGCTTCCTCAAAGTTCTCTTGCGCACGTTGTACATTCACTTACCTTCTAAATTTATTTCAGCTGGAAAAAATAGCCCATATTAATGTTTAATCAGTCTAGGAAAATAAATCAAATTCTCAAGTTAAATTAAAATCCCTCTTCAATCTCTCCATTTTGATAGTTTAATTTGAGTGTTAGTCGTCGGATTCAGTTTCACGTACGTTGCAACTGTAACGAAAGGGTCAATTAAGATAATATTTTTACTTGTTTAGAGAGTACATAAACATGTATCTTCATACAAGAAGCAATCGCATTCTCATAATTAATTTAGAAGAGAAAAAATAATAATAGAATTGAATACCTCATTAGTAATTTCTACGTTTTATATCCTCAAACATCTCACTAAGTTTAATGCAAAGTTCGTCTCATCAGCATCATGGTAATAAGGATAGGATCCTAAAATGTTTCTGACTACAAGTGAAAAAAATTTAAATTTTTTATATTACTTCCCCTCATCCAATTAGTTGAATAATATGACTGATTGGATTGGACCAGTGGTGACGGCTGCTCTTAAATGATAAGGTTTAATGCTGGAAATATAACGCCACATATCCCTTGCATCTTCATTGTTTTTCTAAGTACTTAAATGAAAGATACGTACTATTGGGTTACTAATACGGAAATCAAACTTTGGATACGACACACTGAGAACCATCAGCAAATTGAGGAACGTTATGATCATATCCTATGTCTAGAGTTAGCAAATTGTAATAAATATTCTTTGGATTCGTGTCTAATGGTAGAGCGCAACAATATGGAGTCAAAATCAATTCACGTATTAGTATTAAGAAGTAATAGTCGCCTGGCGTTTTTCGGTTCACAAAGTGAGAGCAATTTTACCATCACTTAACCTTATACCATGGTATTATAACTATCGCAACATTCCTGCCCAACACGGAATTCTATCCCGCTACTTTCGGGTTTTCAAGCTGGCATGAGAAAAAGTAGCTACCGTGGCAATGAAATGATTGATATCTCGGTAAATTTAGTACTTAAATAGTCATCATCTATGATAATATTATGTAAGTACAATTAAATAATAGCAGGGGGTTCGTGATAAACACCTGACTTTGCTCATATAGAAGCGTTATCTAAAAAAAGATTTTTTCCGTGTACCACGTGAACAGTTGGGGTACAATTATTTGGCCTCAGAAAGCTGGGGAGTAGATGATAACGCTTGTAGCGTCTAAAATTTGAGTGGAATCCTTGATTTCCATCGCTTGTCCAGCGTAATATAAGCAATTGTGTAGATGAGCTTTCTCTCTTCCGAATCCAATTACTTGCATATTTGAGGAAAATTGTGACGCCAAAAGATATTACGAACCGGTTGAACATGGAAAAATATCCCAAATTAATTCTCGCACTGATATGGAGGAGCATTTAGTTCAGGGGAGAGATACAAACGGCTTAAAAACCCATCACATTGAGATGGGCGCGATACGAAGTTAATGATGCCAAATTGATCTAAAGAGCGGAACACTTGAAAATGAAACTCGGCAGGTGTAGATTACGTCGACGAAAGGAAAATATTTGTTATTCGAAATATTATTTTATGAATACGAATTATTAATACGAAATATTAATTAACCAAAACATGATAAGAAACATAATCAATGATGAATAAATATATTGAAATAGTACCATTAAACCTGAGTCCGGTTTCCCCGTGATAAATTATTTTATCATTTCGATTTATTTTCCACTCCAAGAAATTACTGAAGTAAAATAGGATAAGCAAAGAGCCTTTGTACAGAACAATAGATCTTTAATTACTCTGATCCATCAAATTGGAAATAGGTGAAATAAAATGCGCTTTATTGAGTTCAGAAACTTACAAAATGGCGAAATTTATACCACGAGGAACGAATAGAAAAAAATTAGATTCCAAGTAACAATCACATTCTGGTAATAGTTAAATGAGATGTTCTGTAAACGCTATCTTCATGTCCCTCACAAATATATAATTTGGAATATTTTTCACCTCACAACGACGATAGGATTATATTGAGAATGAAACTCGAAAAAGTTCACCCTGTAACCGGTCATAAAACTTACTAACTCCGGGGTAAAGACAGCTTGGACATCAGGAAGCGTGTCGTTAACGACGTGATTTAAAACTTCCATGTCATCACCCTTCGTTCACGCATTGTGTTCGTGGTAAATAATTCGCTATTTTCACCGTAAGTGGACCAAGGAAGAGAAATTATCGCATCCCTCTCTTTCACCTTATCGCTCGGATAAATTAATCCCTCCTGTACGACAAGCAAGGAGAGAAAACTGCGTCTCGGGGAAAAGAGAAAGAAATATTATTGAGGGCGACAAGAAGATCACGGGGCGAAGAGGAAAATTTCGAGAATCGAGGAGGAAATTCACACGTGGTGAGAGGGAGGGTCTAAATTTTTTTTCTTGCCCAAACCCCATCCTCCTAGCCCCGTATTCAACTAACACTCCCCACCCCTTCCTACGTCGATTGCTCACCCCACCCGCCCCAGAATGCTCGCACCCCTCCCAATGCATATCAATCTCCCGGTCTTCCATTGTCTTCCCTTCGCTGAAAGTGTGTATGTGTGTGTGTGTGTGTGTGTGTGTGTGAGCTCCCTCACTGCCAATCTACGCTGCCATCGAAACGACCAACGAGTCGACTTTACGACGCAGCCGTGGGAGTGTTTCAAAACCAGTCCCGAGCAGCGCGATCTCCGGGATAAAAGGAGAGTTAACGGTTCTGCGTAAAGACTTCATAGCGAATCAACACCGGAAACCTATTTCAAACACAAGTCGCATGATTCAGTTTTCTCCCCTCATGTGTCTCTCCCTCCCCCCCACCCCCCAAGTGACTCCCACCATGGCGTCCCCTCCTTCTGTCCCTCTGTCTATTTGAGTCCCCATTGCGCTGGAATATTTTTCAAGTCCTTCCCTGCGAATATTCGTGCATAAATCAGATGTTACCGAAGATTATAAAGAGTTCATCCATTGGTTGTTCAATCCTGAGATTGGTTGATTGCAGCCCTCCGCCCTTTCTTATCTAATGTGCTTTCCTCTTTATTTGGTCCATCTACTTATTCCTGGGTCTTCCTCTGGGGGCATTTCCCTCTATTTTTCCTTCAATTATCTTCTTCACACACCCATTGTGTCTCAGGGTGTGTTCAATCCATCTTGCTCTTCTTTTCTCTATGATGTTCCATAAGGTCCTTTCCTCTTCTACTTTCTGTACACTTCATCATTTCTCCTTTTTTCGGTTCATCTTGAGGATCCTCCTCCAGCACCAGGTTTCGAAGGATTCTAGTCTTTTCTGGTAAGCTTTCCCAATGGTCCATGATCAGATACATAGATTACTACGCCCTGTACAAATATTTTCATACACAGTTACCTGGTTTGTCGATGATAAAGAGTATTAAACCATTTTTATGCGAACAAGAGTGGTACGTAGTTCGTAAAGGTATTAGATATCTAGTATTTTTTCTGATTCTGATTTTTTCTGACCTTTCGCAAACTTTGCATCTAAGTAGTTTCAAGCCATGAATTTCCACCAATAATAAGCGAAAATTAATTATTTCGCTGGTTACAACACGATCTAATGCTGGGTTAATATGTGTGTATCGAGGAAAGTTGCAGGACAAAGAAAATAGTCTACCCGTTTTTGGTTTGATCCGGAACGAAAAATCATTTGCAAGAAATTGCTTTTGATATTTTAAAATTTCACTTTTGTTTACGTCAGCTTTTTAGTGTCTCATTACATCAAATGAAAAAATAACTTGAAGTTGGAGAAGCATGTCTTAAGTTGAGAATTTTTTCAAATTTAAGGTGCAAACACAACGGGAAAGTGAGCAATCAATGGAGGAATAAAATAAATGGGGTTTCAGGCACAATGCTTTTGAAATTATCAATAAAAAGTAAAGTATGGTTTGTGGAATTTTTAAAAAGTCTTTCTCGCGACTTATGATGCGTTTATTACTAGGTCATGTCTACTCGAAATATGCTATAATATCTATATCGAAGTATCCATAATCTAGTTTACTTCAATCTTATTAATTTTTATCGGGTCATGATAAACAAACTAAAAGCCAAATTTTGGACGATTGCTCTCACTGAGGTTTTCAATACGACCAATGTGGCTCTTTTTGATGAGATAGGAAGGATTAGTGGCTATCGTACTTGGTTTCTACACCGTGGTAGTCGGATGGAGAGACGTTAGTGGATGTACTTCTGACGAGGCATCTTGAGCCTATCTTGGGTTTTATGTGGGGGCAATTTTAGCGTAGTACTCTGTCCGTTGTATGAAAAACAAAAGATCGATTCCACTCACCTAGAATATTTAATATCCTTTCATTAAAATATATTACAGAATTTCATTAGATTTATTGAGATTCCTAAAAACACTGAAGGATTTTTAAAAAGAAATATATGCAAAATTCCCGAGCACTCCCTCTTACTATTTCTAAGCACATTCTCTAGGAAAAATTCTTCAGGGAGCATTGTATCAATTCCTGCAATTCATGTTTTCTAGTTAAAGTAAAGATTTCTCCTACTTAAGCTCTCTTTTAACACCATTATAAACTTCAATATCATTATAAACTTCTTATTACACCTTAAATACCTTCACGACAACTTAATTATTGAGTAAGTCACAGTGAAATTCACGATAGAACAATAGTAACTGACCGTCTGCACTGATTATCTGAAACTCCTCAGGGAGAGGAAACACTCCAGTAATGTGGGAAAAGGTTTCTTAGATTTCTCGAGTTCTTTTTTTTCTTAGATTTAGATTTTCTTAGATTTTCTTAGATTCTTAGATTTAGTTTCTTAGATTTCTCGAGAATATGTTCTACCGCAACTACGTCTACAGAACATGAGCAAGGCACTCATGTTTCGTAAAATTCTCACTTTAGAAACTGATTATATGTAAAAGTGTCGTAGAAAAGTATATATCCACCTTTCATTCCTCATGAATATGCCTTATTCATCAATTTTAAAATTAATCAGCTCAAATCACTTCAGCTGGCGAACACCTCTCCCAAAACGTACAAACTACTACGGATGATTTTTGAATCGATTTTGATTCGATTCCTAAGACGATTCCTAAAATTCTCAAAGACGAGATGATGATAATATGCTGCGAAGGTGACTGGTGTGAGCTTATAGGTGAGAATTAAGAGGAGGGAGCGAAAGCCGCGGACCTGTTTTCAACTCTCGAGGTTCTTCGCCATTCGACGGCACTTATTGAGTAATGAGCGACTCGGAAAAATAGCCGCGACTCTTGTCTAAGCAAGAGTGATAAATTACCGAGGCGCGCTTGCGTATATAATGGATGTTGCCCTCGCGAGGGTGTTTTTTTCCCTTCCTCGAGATTGAGTTCGGGAGGTCCCGTAAGCTTGCGTTCCGTGTGCCGAACCCGGGCAAAGAACGCGCCCGCGCGTGCTCGCTAAGTGTAGGCAGGTATCCACAACAGCCGAGTCTGACGAGGATGATCAGGGCCCTAAACCACGCGAAGCATGCACGCGAAGGAGGGAATGCGACGGAGAAATTAATGAAGAAAGATATGCCTGAGAGCGGTAATGATACGCGAAAAGGGATAAACATCCATGTCGTAAAAGTTGATTGTACGCACGACTTCCATCGCTGGTGTTTCGAAACATGTGATGCACGGAGTGAGAGTAAGTACGAGGGAGAATAGCATCGTAATTCATTAAAACCAAGTGGAACAGCGCTGGTGTCATTTATTCCCTCAGTATGCCCTCAATCCCAATGTAAACATTTTCTGCCCGCTTTCGGGGTTAATCTTGGCCACGCCCGCTCCTAATGACGGGAACATTTCAACAATCTCAAGTCGAGGAAACGGATTTATGAATTGTTTTGAAATTTTATTCGCGCCATAAAATTTTTGCAAGGCCTGAGAAAGGAGGGCCTTCTTTCCTCATTAAATCCTCGCTTCTTTCTCCTTTGCGTAAATCATCACCACTAAAACTATGCTTTTTTAAGTATTCTACCGGTTAAGGTAGGTTTTGTAGAATGTCTGAGAATCTCCTCCCGGTTTTTTGCACTTTCAGGGGCCCATCCTCCTCCAGTATATCCTTTTTCGCCTCAGTATATCATCTACCCTTCATCATCCTGTCTATGAAATCTATTATCTTTCTTCCTCTTTCCCGCTTGCCTGGTGAACCATTAATTGTCTAAGTAAGGCACATCTAATAATTTATTTCAGAAATGACATCCAAGCAAACACCTAACAGCAGTTGCTGATTCTAAACTTATAATGAAGCTAAATATAATGCAAATCGAAATAATCGATTTCAGTGGCATGAAACTAGTTGGTGGTTCTAGCGCAAAGAGCTAATATGATCAAAAATCTAGAAAAGCTTCTAGTTTCCGATATTTTCAACCTACAAGGAATACCCAAATGCAGGTTAACATGAGCCTGGATGATCCACTCTAGAAACAGATTTAAAGGAACTTAAGGTAGTTTGCACGAAATACCAATTTACCAATAAATCAATGAATTTGGTCTCATTTTATGGAAAAATATCTCACCCTTCCAAGAATACAAAAATATCAGCCCCTTACCGGACTACTTTCCGAGAATTTTGGCGAATTATACCAGTCTTTTAACGTGGGAAACGGTAAGTGTATGCTATACAGAGTGAATTTATTTAAAAAAATAATTAATTTCTATCGCCTAGATATCGTCAAAAAATTCTCAGTGTATAGTGTGGATGTTTCACGAAAAGTTTTGAAAATAAATCATATTTTAACTGCAGTAATGTTTTTAGTATCACAAAAAACCTTTCGTCGTGAAGGAGTTTTAAACGTCCCGGGTGAAAAAAATGAGTCCGTTTCAAGACTTGTATAAAAACTTTTATGTAATTACTCAGAATTTCAGTCTTATAAAAGTATATTATTGGACCGTTTATAGTGCAATATTTAATTCACGCTCCCTATGGTGGGTGAAATGAAAAAGTATTGTTCGAATATGATCTTCATTATGACTAAGGAACTATCTCGCTCAAATTACCTTTAGAATCTACTCTGAGGAAAACACTTAAGAATTTTCACGCTGTGACGAAAGTAGGGGTTTAGCTGCCTAAGAAGGTTGATGCATATACTTATTACAGTAGACATGGCGTTCAACGCTCGATAACCTTGTGGTCAGAAAACTCAAAGAGTGGTTTCGTTCCGTATTTTTCATAAATATAAGTGAAAAAATCTTCACCTACAAACTGAACTCCAGTGTTTATATTCAATCTATGGGGCACACGGGAAGTGTGACAGGTATAACGTCACTAAGCGCACGAAATTATATGAGATATGCGTTGATATAACTTTCCAAAGTGAGAGTATTTGAAATTACCTTAATTTAATAAAATTAATTCACCTCAAATAAAGTGATGTATCCGCAGATGTCTCCTTCAAGCTATTTATTAGAAAGGGCATTAAACAACAGTACTCTCTTATCTCATAAGTAATACTATTTCAATCTTCAATCTCTTCTGAAGCGTAAAATAGGCCCTTGATATAAGAATTGAGATACATGCCGCGTCATAGGAAATTTATTATACCTTGATTCATGGCACAATCAGCTCAAAATAATGGATAAACCAGGAAATATAAACTGGATGTTTAGGTATTATAATGCTATGAGCGATGCTGAGGGGATCCCTAACCGATTAAGAATTTGTTGATGTATTCGATAGTCTACTAATCAGAGATATCAAAGAAGGGAGCATGGGGTACACATTACACTTCGATAAAACACAATTTATAAACAATTAGTATGATATAAGCAGTTCATAGACCAATTATAGTGAATAAGCTAAGACCTATCAATGGACGAACACTTGGTGAATGACAGAGAAAAAGTCGGTTAAATATTCCAAAGTTAAAATTCCCTCAAGTTTTTCGCATAGACAACGCAAATACGAAGGAATGACAGCAGATAACGCACAATTTCTTCATCTTCATGGCTGCCCTTAGTTTATGATACATTTTTCATTCACAGCTCCAGGAGAAACTAGCTGTATGAGCAATAAATTTACAGCATTAAATGCAAAACAATATTCGAAAAATCTGAGGAGTAACAGTTCTAGTAAATGTCATAGTACTCATATATTTAAAAAATAATGCTCCATGCGTTTATGATTGAATTATTAATAGTACCGTGGCATTGAGACAATGCATTCTAAGTAACACAATACTTTAGCATATGCAAAGACTTGGGTATTATCTATCGACTGATCCTTTCAAAACGTCGTTACCTTCAAATGTCGTCACTTTTAAATGTCTCTAATAAGCTTCCTTTCCTTTCCAAACATATCAAAAATTAACTCAGCGACCTTAAACAAATGATACCTTTGATCCACAATTAAACTTTCAATATAGGAAAACGCCATTCCTAGCAGGTATGGCAAGTATATTTCAATGGAAGCAATAGCATTACCTGAAATATATTCCGTCACCTATTTCAAATAAATAATTAAGACTAAAATAGTAGCATGTGGAGGAGAGAAACTGAATGTAGAAATCACCCTGTGAGGAGATAAATTAGAGGAAGTGGATTCCTTCACCTATCTCGGAAGTAGCATCATGTGGGACGGAAGAAGTACAACGGACATCAAGCGGAGAATAACCCGAGCTGAGGAGTTCATGGGAAAAAGACAACTGCTGTTCTCAAAAAAAAGATAGGAATGCAAACCAGGAAACAGTGTGTGAAACCATTCGTGTAGAGCGTAGCACTCTATGGATCGGAAGCATGGACCATTGGAAAAGCTGACCAGAATTGACTAGGAGCCTTCGAAACCTGGTACTGGAGGAGGATGCTGAAATGGACGGACAGAATAAGAAATGATGAAGTGTACAGAAGAGTAGAAGAGAAATGAGCTATATGGAACACCATACAAAAAAGAAGAGCAAGATGGATTGGACACGCCCTGAAGATCATAATTGAGGGAAAAATAGAGGGAAATGTCCCCAGAGAAAGACCCAGGAATAAGATCATGGACAAAATAAAGAGGAAAGTAGATAAGGGGAGATATAAGGAAGTTAGAGAACTAACATTAGATGTGAAAGAGTGGAGGGCTGCAGTCAACCAATCTTAGGACTGAACAACCAATGAATATATGAACCTATTCCAGGATAGGAAAAAATGTCAGGATGGTTGGTTTGTCACTACTTACTTATTTCATATTAAACAACCGTTCGATCCGACAATTCTCAATTAAGTAAACGGACTGCGCATTGAATTTCATGTTCTTCATCCCGGACTTCCATTCGCTTAAGCCGACTCCACCCATATCTGCTCCCTCCATCTCTCGACGTTCGCCCTCCCAATGCTTCCCCGACCCACCTCCTCCTGCTTCTTCCATCGCAGGCGTCGCATTCCGATCGCCGAGACAGCGCTTTCTATTCGAATTTATGGATATCCGATACTCCCCGCCCGAGATGACGTTGACGCACGTGAGGGAAATTCACAAAATAAATTATTACGCGGCGCGTTAAAATGATTATATTTTCCTGGAAAATGCACATCCTTCCCTTCTCCGCAGCCACAATCACAGTGACCTCTTTTGCCTCTTTTCGCGAGCCCGTCTTCCCTGTAAGGTTTCGGCGCCTCTCAGGAAGGTTTTAAAGAAAAAACTGCTCTAAAAAATGAAGGTTTAGAAAAAAAGGAGACCCGTAAGCAGCAAAAGCATATTTGCCTACGAAACATAATGTCCTCGTCTTCGTGTATGTCCTCAGGAGGCTTGATTCCTACATTTCTTGTTTATTCTCATCATTTGGTATATTGTAAGTCCGTTTATGACGTTTTCGACGATTGAACGCCTGTCAAAATAGGTTAGTATGAATTTCACTGAAGGATTTCCCCGGTAAAATTTGAATGGCTTGATGTAGAATGCTTATTTATGGGTTTGACTGAGGAAAATTTGAATCAAACTCATCCAAGTATACATAATAAGCTAATTCTGCATTTATATTGTATTTTGGGGAAGTCATGACTCGGAGCATTAAGTTAATCAATCCATTGTAAACGTTTCAATTCGTCACTCAGACTTATAATTGAGTCAACGCAACATACAGCAAGAAGTAAATACGTCGTCGCATGCATCAGTTGGAAAAATTACGATTAATATTTATCATAAATGTAAATCACGTAATCCCGTAGGATTTTGTCTGACTAAATTCTCTAGTTCGTGGGGTCTCAGGCAACAGCGAAGTGAAGCTAATAAATTTTCTTCAATACTCTAGACACATACTCTATCGTATCTAATAACCTCTTCAGGGAATTTTATGGCGTAAATATAGTTGACGTAATAATAGTGAACTACGTCAAACTGACACTGTCTTCGAGTTCGTCAAGTGGCACTTTTGAAGGCTTTATTCACTCTTCATGCAGGAATAATCGTACTTAATAGTGTATGACTAAGCGTTTTGTAAGATGGGGTTACAATCAATAATGACTTATGGTATGGACAGGTTTAAAATATAAATTCCGTGTAGACAAGTACAATACGGTCCAAACCACCAGCACTGCGTACGAGTCTTTGAGGCCAAAATCTATAGAAAGAATGACTGTTTCCCTTCTCTCTTGAGACCCAACATCCAAGTGACACACCACGATCACAAGGGTTTCTCATTGTCCCCATTCACACGAACGTCAAACTCCGAGTCGATCACGACAGTATCCATTCCAAAAAAGACTCGAGCCTCTTGCGACTAAAAGGCTTTATTAACCAATCGTCATTACTTCACGACTTGAATGGGATACGCGTCACCGAAGTATGGATGTTGGAATTTTTGAAATAAAGGCCCATTGGTAGATATTGACGAGAGAGTGAGGAAACGAAAGATAAACAGTGACACGCTTGTGCGGAGGAGGCAAGAATGGATAGGACCAACCAAGGGGGACGGGTATACAAATGAAGAGGAGGAGGCAGGAGAAGAGTAAGACGAGGCAAAGAGGGAAGACACAATGGATGGGCGTTGTGTGGTGATGCTTCGAGGGACAGGCTGAACGGAAGAACTGGAGGGTCCGAGGTACTCTCCTTACACACTCCTCGCGTGGGAGGACACCTCGGATGAAAGATTGTTTGCGTAATATTGACGTCTTCCCCTTCCCTCAAATCCCCACTCGTATAACGTCAATGACTCGCAAACGCCCCGTCCCCGAACTTTTAACACCCACCCCGGACATAGCCCACGGTTTGGAAGCCCTGCCCAACGAATCCGATATCCACCCCACTCCTCCCTTCCGCCACAACCACACCACCTACCACCCCGCTCTCTTGAAAGGACCACGCAGGTGGCCGTTCCACCGAGGAGGGGGCATTCCCCGCCCGCCCTTAACTCATTCCAATCGCTCCCTTCCTTCACCCACGCCTTTTGAAGATCCCACCCTCCCTCTGCCGACCGAAAACCTTTCTAAACACTTCTTTTTCACACCCAAGGATGAAGAAAGGTCACACCCCGGGGCCGAACCCTGTCGACTCTCCGCCTCGATCCACCTCTGCGTCCATCCTTCAATACTCTTCCCTCATCTTTCCCCTCTCCCTGCCCTATTCTTCTCCACCTTGCACACCCTTGCCCCCCTCAACCCCCCTCTTTCCTACTCCATCACCCCTGACGTCTCCATTCGAACTCCTAAACGAAAGATGCCCTCTCTCCCTACCCACGCATTTCTCTCGCCCATCCAAACCCAAGTTACACGTCTCCTCGAATTCTCAAACACCGCCATAAAGTTCCGTCCTCTCTGTTCGCACCGTTCTGCTCCTCTTCTTCTCCTCCCGTCGGTAATCCCGGGGACGCGTCCGTGGACATCTCCCATTCTGATTCTCGTCCTCCCGCTAATTCACACTTGCCATCGCCCGCTGCCCGCCACCGAAGGAGTTTTATTTTGTTCCTACGTCTCACGGTGGTTTCTCGCGCTCAGGATGCGGCCACCCAGTTTTTATTTCGGCTGAAGAGAAGAAGGTGATCTAAGGTCGCGACTCAACAACAGTACTGGGCGAGAAGGGGTCATGATATGACGGTGGCTTGGCAAAGGATATCAGAAAGAAAAAATAGACATTACCCTGGACAACTGATAACTGGATAATCTGAGTAACTGATTCCGATTATCTAAGTTATTCCAGAGAAAAGTTGTTAGGTAATACTTTCAGCGTAAGCTCAGGATGGGTGTTATCTGAAGACCTATTTAAACTCTTGATTTAGCTCCACTTTAAATTTCTATCAAAATTACATAATAATGACATACAAGGTAGAGCTTTCTCGTATCTTTTTTGTTTTTTTTTCTCCCATTGCCAAAGTCCACCTTGACGCCGTATAAGTACTGGTAGTCACAGGGCACAACTTAACTGTGAATAATATAAATAAGTACGAAAATAAAACATAAAAACTTAATAATCCATAATATTATTTCAGTTAATTAAGGTAAAAAGTGTGCTTTTAGCAGTCTAATCGTCTCATTTAAAATCTTTTAATAATGAAATACCCCAGCGTGCATATAAAATGCCTTAGCTGAAATGGAGGAGTTTTGTTATAAAACGAAGTGTATTGGAACTGTGAATTAAGAAAATAAAAGATAATCGGAGACTCATGAACAATAAATCCCACAGCTCACGCTTCACTGGCATACAAAAATTTTCGTCAGAAGATTGGCTTGTTAGGATGGCGATACTTAGTTTGGTCGGTGATCAGGGGATCGTTGGGTTAGGGTGCGGCAGTTAAGGATCTTAGAATAAAGGTTGACCCGCAGCAATAGGCAAGTCGATAAAGCATCGGAAGAGCGATAACGATGTCGCTAATCCGATGAGCAAGGATTATTTGTTTCTCACGACACCTGACACATCTTGAACCAAAGTCTGAATACGAAAATTCCCCAGACATATTTTGATCTCATCACGCCACTTTCCAGACAGTCTCGACAGGAAAGTCTATGGTTCTCAGCTATCTTTGATGGATAGAAAAACAAGAGGGATGAGGCAATGAAATCCAGTAAAAACAACGGCACCACGTGCATCCGGAAATGCTTTCCTCAATGACTCTTCTACCTTTTGAAACATTGCCCGATGAGGTTCAATAGGCTTTCCATGTTCTTTGCCGTTCATCGCGACCAATAAAACACAAACATTCATGAGAGAGAATATCTCTACTCTAGGATAAAGTTTTATTCGAAGTAATTAAAACCCTACAAGTGCCATGGCTGATAAATACTGATGCAGTAAATCTACTAGACTATGCGAAGCGTGGTCAAAGCTTTGCATTTTCCTAACTCATTTGTGTGAAGTGGAACGGTACGGACAATTGGTATGGAGTAATTTTCACTGTTTATTACCAAACTTATCCCGTCATAAAAACCAGACCCTAGAGTCGAATTTGGTGAAGTGTGAGATGTGGCAGCAATGGATCTTGTATCTCTCGACAACAAACATTCGAGACATTCCATAACAGGCATCCGGCTCCGGTAGTTCCTTCAAATCCTTGGCCGAGCGCCCAGACGCAGAATACCAGTCTGGGGCTCTATTCTTGATCCTAGACATACTTTCCTGCAAAAAATATCCCAATTTTTTTCATCACTTAAAGTGAGAGGAAAAATACTAAAAAATGTATGCTAAAAGTAGTTTAGGTGAGATATCCCTCCTCATCAAATTCGGTAAATTTGGCCTCAGTCACTTACCGACGATAAGGTACAGTAAGAGGCTGAGATATTTGTGAAACACATAAAAGCTGATTCCCATAAGATACGTGAAAAGATAAGTCTAGTAAGATATTTCACAATCTATGTGTAAAAGCATCTAAGAATGCTTTTACGGATAAATTATGCGTATATTGTGCATTATTACACGATATTTCACTCTAAACCGATTGTGAAATAATTTAACGTGTACAATTCACATATTTTGTCCTATAATCCAAAAACACATTTTGTTATTCACGGCCATATCTTTAACAAAATCGGATGAAACTTTCGGTTATGATTTAAGACGTTTTAAGCATACACCGAGGAATAAATGAGCCAAGTTGCCATGTATGTTCGTACTTAGTCAATTAAAGAGAAATTATACTCTATAAAACAAAACTTTGGCGCCATTAATGTTACAACATTTACCCTACGCTTCTTAAAGCTGCTCTGGTAGCTTAAGTAAGATATCATTTCACCCAGAAATCAATAAACTTGGTCTCATTTTGATGAAAAATATCTCACCCTTCCAAAAATACCAAAATATTACCCTCTAACCGATCTACATTCCCAGATTTGACGAAAAATATCTGTCTATTCATATGGGAAATGGCGCGTGTATGCACTCCAGAGAGAGCTCACTTTAAAAAATGGGGAACTCCCAGCACCTAGATATCTTAAAAATTTAACAGTGAGTAGCCTGAATGATTTATCAGTTATTTAAAAAGAGGTTTGCAAGGATAGGTCAGTACGGAGGAAGTAATTGAAGCAGAGTTAGGTGTACAAATATGTATTTATGAGTGAAATCATGTGACTCTGCCTACCCCGGAAGGGAGCGGCGTGATTGGTATGTATGTGTGTAAAAAAATCATATGGTTACCGCAGTAATTTTTTCAGGATCGTAAAATACCTTCAATTTTGATGGAGATTAAACACACCGCGTGAAGAAAATGAGTCAAGCTAAAGAATTATATTGATATTTTATTTAAATACCAATAATTCCAGACACATAAAAGTATACTATTGCATCATTAATGATTCAATATTTTATTCATGCTTGCTACAGCTGCTGAAATTGAAACGTATAATTCGATCATGACTAGGGAACTGCAGCACACTACCTTTAATTTAAAAATTAGTTTCGATTAAGGTAGTCCGAGCGAAATATCATTTTACTTAGAAATCAATGAATTCGGTCTTATTTTAAAGAAAAATATTTCACCAATCCAATGACACCAAAAATTTCCCCCTTATCACATTACTCTTGGAGATATTTGCCAAAAAATACCAGCCCTTTTACATGGGAAACGGTACGTGTATGCACTCCAGAGAGACATTATTTACAAAATGAGGTATTTCTAACACTTAGATGTAAAAAAAACTAACAGTGTGTAGTTTGTATGATTTCTCAACAATATTTGAACATATATCATATTGTCACTGCGGTAGGCTCTTGGGTATCACAAAAAACCTTCCATTATGAAGGAGTTTCAAACGCACCGCGCGAAAAAAATGAGTCAAGTTAAAGACTTATTTAGATATTTTCATTTGATTACTTACAATTTCTGTCATATAAAACTATATTATTGCACCATTAGTAATGCAATATTTAATTGATGTGTCCTACGGCTGGTGTAATTAAAACGAATAAGTCGAATATGGTCTCTATAATAACTAGGGAACTGTCTCGCTCGGACTACCTTAACCTCCCCGGTCCTGGCGTTTTGTATACAATACACAGACGTTTGAATGTTTTCCCGCTCAGCAACCCAAAATATTGGCAATGCCACATGCTGATAGTTGGCAGCATCATTATGAAGCTTGAGTGGCAGAGATGTTAACTCTGCAAACATGGCTTACAACGCAAAACGTAAGTATGAAGAATTTTCCAAAAATAATGCTGAATATGTCTCGGGACTGAGGAGGTTAAGTTCTCGGCTCAGTTCGAAATAGGTTGAGACTAGAGACACATCTCGCTCAAACTTAGTATCTTCCACACCGTCAGCGGTCGAACTCTCTCTCTCCAGTCCACCTCGGTTGGAATGGGGCCCCTACATCGGTCACACCTCCATTCATGCCGGTCTGTGGTGACCCCACCCAGTCAGTGCCTTGTGACGGGGAGGGGAAGATGTTTGGCCGGGGGAAGACGCGGGGCGAGGTGAACGGATCACCATCGTGAGGTGGGGAAGCACGGGAGGGAGTGAATGGTGGTTGAAGACTGGCGAGGTGAGCATGGTGGGGGGGAGGGAGGCAGGGAGTGGGGAAGGGGGCGAAGGGAATAAAATGGGAGGCAAGGAGAAAGAAGAAGAGGAAGATGATGATGATGTAGGAAGTGTAGACGCCGTATATCACGCAATGTAAATGAGAGGGGATCGGAGAAAATTTGTGGAACGAAGAAGGAGGACCCGAGCAGGAAGGCGAGTGGGAGAGAGGGAAGGCGAAAGGAGGGGATACGGAATACGGCGAATACGAAATGAATGGGGAGAGAAGAGAAGAGAAAGCAGGGGGAGAAAACGAGGAGGGAGGGAAGAGTACCCGGGCGAGAGCTATGGGGAAACATACCGATTGGAACTGGCAATTTGAAGAAATAATGAAGGACAATTAGCAAAAGGCTTTAATCAACCCTCGGGACCGCACCGAGAACAAAAATTATACGTTGTCAACTTGGTGATATTATGCCATAAAAATTAACTATCCCGAAGTTGCGCGTGTTGGGAGTAGGGAAAATGTCTCAGATGGTGATAACGGTAGGAAAAAATTGCGAACTGCAATTAAAACAACGTTATTTCCATGCTTGATACATTAAGAAAGTAATGTCAGTTAGCATTAGCAATATGAATTCCGAAAACATGCGAATGAAGAATTACAGCGAACGAGGATATTCAAAGTTACTCGGTGACAATGATGATAAGTACTATAAGCCCACGCAGCATTGGTTTTAAATATCTTCTGATATGAAATTCAAATTATTATAGATCCATAAATTTTGAGTTGCATTGTTCCTCATTTATGAAGCAAGACGGGTACTTTGATGATAGCATCAACGGAGGCCTACTTTTTGCATAATATGTTAATATTTCGATGTCACCAAAACGTCACAAATGAAAATGTGAGCTACATGCCAAGTCATTAATGACGAGCACAGTCAACTAAAACGTGCGATACTTAAATACAAAAGATTCATTTTCAGATAATTTTATCTTGCATATCACCAAACGGATAACTCACTTTGCTAGAAGTTTGTCCACCTGAATAAAAAATCTTGAAGTATGATAATGGTGTCCATAAAAAAATAATAAATAGAAATTTTCAACCATAAGGCACCAAACACGAATCGCTTTCAAAAATACTACACAAAGACAAACGATACCGAAAATAGCGTAAAAGCTAGTAAGACCATAGCGTTACCAAAGACGGACGGTAAGATTTTCTGAAGTAACTGTGATACATTACCGGAAAGACAAAACGCCAGACTCGAAGGGAGAGTACAAAGAATGAATGGCTTTTGAATAATGTGCCTTCGAAAGTCAAACAATAAAATACTCGAGAGGAAAACCAAAATATCATCGCTGAGCAACAAAATAAGCGCTTATTTACAACCCATTGTAGTCCTTGAGTGCAGGAAAAGTCGGTGGACGGTGACAACGGTAAAACATGGGAAAAGGGAACAAAAGAAAGATGATGCGTGAAGCGAAGACGAAGGCGATCAAATATAACGATTGTTTGTGTTCATGGGAGGGGAAAAAATCATTTGACGGGACGTGGGCGGAAATATTTTTTCTCAGAAAATGAATGGAAGAAGGACGAATTATAGGAATCAAGGCGAAGAAGACGGAGGTGGGGCTCCAAAAAGGTGAAACTGTAAGATGGAACTGTTAGTGACCAGAAACGCGATATTTGGTGACTTTCAACATAGGAAACTTAGCATTAAACACGGAAAAGTGCATAAGTATGACACCTCATTGCGTTTAAAGCATGAGGTCTTAGAGACCAACTTCATTGAACTGAGGGCAATAACATGAAATAACGGAGAGTTATTCACACCTTACGGTGTGACGGAATGGTACATATGAGTTATATCTTCACGGCTTTAGGCCCAATTTCTCATCTAAAGGAGTAAGAAACTCTACCAAGATCATGTTCTTAAACTCGTTTCTTTATTCCAAATTCAACTTCATGCCACAGTTTACCATATAAGGCCGAGAAAAGTAGTTTCGCTTATGAAAAATATAAATATTTTTTCTTCCGGTGATTCAGATGCATGTCCCTGAGATCCTAAAGAGCCACTCCAATGTTATCGTCAGGTTTGTAAGGGGCGAATCTGCACAACTTGACGGAAACACCCAGTCCCTTGGGGCAAAAATAAAAAATAATCCGGGCGGAACTCGAACCCGCGACCGCAGGAGTAGAAGACAAGGAATTAAGACCGCTGACATTGGGGCCAGCAAAGTTTTTGATTGTGAGAAAAAATGACACTTTTTGGATTAAAATGCCGCCTCCATTGGCAACAAAGATATAAAAATTACACTGTAATACAAAATATATTTTACTGATGGACCAAATAAAAATGACTTTGTCAACTCCACTTGAGGTATATTAGAACGACCCGGGTTTCGACACTTCGTGTCATCTTCAGGTCCAGATTTTAACGTCTGAAGATGACACAAAGTGTCGAAGCCCGGGTCGTGCTAATAAACCTCAAGTGGAGTTAGCAAAGTTATTTTTATTTTCTCCCATAATTTATAACTTCCACAAAGTGAAGCCTGCAACCATTTCCTTCATATTTGATTGAATTCAAAGTTACAAGTTCGCCTTAGAAAATACACATAGTTGTACTCTGTGATAATTTTTCGATTATGTAAATATTCCGCAGTTATGAGTAATTCAAAAGGACATAAACGGGGTGAGTATCACGAGAAAAAACGAAGAACAAGGACTAGGGCAAGGATTTTATCGCTTTGTCAGCAGTAGCTATCCACCATAAAAACAGATTGTGAGGCTATCTACAAAATCTGAGCTTCAGGTACCCATGGAAAACTGTTTGGTGCACAAAAACTTCGCATGAGTTGATTTTCGTGATCATAGTGTGAGCAGGGTCGACCACTCCTCAAGAGTCTGGTCTTGAGTCGCGACACATCGGCGGGCGAGGAGTGGCTCTGTGCGGGGAAAAGTTGCGGAGTGGGAAGAGAGCGAGAGAGCGGGTCAAATATTCGAGGGGTGAGGCCAAATCATCGGAGAGAGTAATGGGGATGGATGGGATGGGTTGATTAGCGCGGTCTTGGGCGGGTCAAGGTATGCGCGAACGGAGAATGGGAGACGAGGACATCGTAAATACAAGTCCGGGCGGAGGTGCCCCAAAGCGGGAGGAGATGCTTCAGTATGTGAGGGAAGGAGGGGGGAGAGGGAATGGTTGGACGAGCGGCTGTACGGTGGTGCGTTCGGTGAGACTCGGGCAGCAAGGTAGCAATATACGCGAAGGGATGGCGAGTCGCGTCGTAGGAAATTTTCGTAAGGAATATGAATGATAAACTGGTAGTAAAGAGGCCATTGACTTGGGTGGAACTTGGAACTTTGATGGGCTGGAACTTTCACTTTGATGGACTGGTTCCGAAAAAACTATACCATGGAATTCCCCAGGCCCCTAGTCAGACCTTTATCAGATGCTAGCTAAGGGGCCGTTGTGCGTTTTGAAAGCTGGCCTCCCTGCCAATGGGGGCACGGGTCGCGGAACAAGCGAAGACTTCGTTGGAATCCCGATTCCAACATGGGTACCAAGTGGAGAGCACATCGTGAACAGACCTCCGTTCAACAGACGAGACGTCAAAATTTGGACCACTTGGCGTCATTTGATGAGAGCACGTCCACTCCGACGCCGGGTTTCACTCCACTTTCCCTCCGTAACCCGAATAATCTTTTCCTATTCAATTGTCTCCCACTCACCTGTCCCCAATGGGGCAAAATTGCCTCATTGCCACATTGATTCTACTAAATTAAAGTTCTACCAAGGCTCGTTGTCTGGAGTAAGCAGGTGTTCACGAATGGATTATACTTCAATTTTGTGTCAAGACTTTGTGCTACATTTACTGCCTGCAAGCCACCACAAGGGTGTTTGGCAGGGGGTCATAGATGGTACTAGACGGTACGGTTTAATTTATTCTACAATGGGGCAGAAATATTCTTACAAGTTTGTTTTAAATGTAAGAGATAGGCTGATTTACTTGACTCACTTAAAATTGATGGAAAATCTCGCACAATTCAATAGAATAGATTTAAATTATATGTCTCGATTAAATCAGAGCATAGAAAAGTAATTGAAAGATGAATTTAACTAAGTTTTCAATAAAGAAGATACAACTTTTTTATGCTTACATTCCAAGTCTATTACACTCGATTTAGATTGACAAACTAACATTCACCCTATTCTATATGATTGTGAGGAGTAACATGGAGATAGCAGTATGTTGAGTCTTTATTGTATCTATAAGAAAAAATATTAATTAATTCATTCTTATAAGATCAACGAAATAATCTCGAAAATGTTCATCCGAAGTTGATAGTTTTCCAGTTTTACAGCCTTAGAGGTTCAATGTTCACTATTTGTTGCATTCAGATGGATTACACCCCTACAAGTTACCCTCTGATAACTATATACTATAAGAGGAGCATCATTTCCGCACCTTATAATCATTTCTCATGAATTTGAAGGTAGGCTAAGATCTCTTGTGTTCCCAAGACTCAACTTTCAACCTTTTATTTAAAGATAGTGGGGAGAGTAAATCTTAGGAGATAAAGTGGCTTGAGGCGTATGGCGCGCTCATAAAACCATTCGCATCATCATAAAAATATTGAACGCAATGAATGCTGGGAGCAAGATCTCCACTTTCCTTTGGGACAGTTATAAATCGAGATATTCGCCAAAGATTGGCAATTTGGTCCAGCAAATGGCATGAAAGTAAAAAAACGTGAAAATACAAGATGGTGAAAAGAGCTAAAGGTGTGGCTGAGACATGACCTGATATCTGAAAATATCTAAAGGGTTGATCCATCTTAATTTTGGAAAATTTAGAAAGTCATACGGTCCGTAAAATCAACAAGTAGAAAGTTTAAGCTGCTGTTCTAGAAGAACAATACCAACACGCATAATAAGTAAAGAATACATCCATCAATATTATGCAGGAGGGTGCCTCAAGAGCAACCATTTTTCAAACTCATTATATTTTGCCAATATGTAATTTAGATGCATTATTGTCTAGAGTGGATTTTTCTTTAATTTTTCTTTAACAGAAAGGAACACTGGGAAAACTTCGGGTGGGAAATCTTACGACCTCAAACATTTCGTCACAACAAAATTCTATGTGGCAATAATATATCTACCTAATGAACGTTTTTATGGCAAACCGATGGTAATACGAGTTTCATTTTACCCTAGAAGTTTAAATATCCTGCATTACGTTCTTTTTACGCTAGTTTCAAATCATTATGATGAGGACCGTTATAATTTTTAGGCATCTGTCGTTGCAAAGGCTGCCATAGAATCGACAAGTAATTAAATTCCACCAAATTATAACAATAATTACGGAAAATACACATAAATTACGACAAGAGTGCGCTAACTCAACGTATGGAATAAGATGACGACTCAGGTTCCAATTAACAGTTATCTTGTCGGAGACAATTCTGCATTTAACAGCGTTCATAGTCTTGAAGTAGCTTCATACGTAATAATCTTATGGAAGAGAGCGAATTACAATGAAGGAGGAGCCCGATTTGTGGGATCGTACATCATGAAAAGTTTTAAAAATATGGGGACGCCCATAACGCATGATAGAGGATTTATAAAATTGGTGAAGAACGTCAAACCAATCCTCAGCTAAAATTTTTACTTGTGCTCCATGCGTTGTGCTTTATATTCTGTCTAAAAATACGGTGCTCTCCATCTCATAAATCCCGAAATGTTTCCCCACCGACCTCCATTAATGAACGGGGATTTATTAAGATCGTACATTTTAATATCACTCCATTCATACTTGCTTTCCAAAGGGCACACAATGCCTTCCCTACCCTCTCCCCCCTCCCCTCCCGTCCTCAACTCCATTCACGTCTTCCAACTCCGTCCTTCCCTTACCCGGCCTCCACCGATACGACGCCCACACAGCGGGCCCGATATCCTCGTGCGTTATGTGGAAGACAATTTACGATCCCGGTTAAGAAAGGAGCATGCCACCACCGCAGCCAACCACCACCCGTCCGAGGACTGCACGATGCTGCCGCTCTTCTCCACGACCGTTTCGCCTTGCACCAACACCACCACCGCTTCAAAACCGTCCATCCAACTCCCCCACGGCCGAACCGCCGCGCACCACGCCAAAGGAGAAAGACAACCGAAGGCGGACGACGAAGGCGAAGTAATCGAGACGCTGCATCCGAAAACTACGGCCGTTTGGGGAACGGAGAGAGAGACACTCCCCAACTCCTTGCTCCGCCTCCGTCCCTTTACCTTAACCTGCCTGCTTCACATAGCCCTCCTCCACGCAGTCACAAACGTACACCCTCTCAATCGCCGGTTGAAATCGCGTCTTGCGTCTCTCCTTGAGTGGAGGGAGATTTTTATGAGGGAGTACTTCCGGCGAGCAGGGCGAGGGATTTCCATTGGATTCGAATGTCGTTTCTTTCGTTGCTCGAAGGAGTAGGAGGTATGGATGGCGAGAATGTGACGGCGCAACGGTGGGGACGGGAGTATGGTGGATTTTGACGTTCCGGCGGATGGGAAATATTTTTAATGCCCGTCATGGGTTCCGAGGGGGGGTGTGCTCCCGGCTCCAGTTACCTAACGATCAAGGAGGCAGGCTCGTGAGTCAAAACCATGAGAAATTCCACATTATCATTTACGCTGAGTTTTGAAATGCAGCATGCACAACTGGAATGGTTAGAATACTCATGAATACTAGCCATACACCGAAGGGGCAAGTAAATATATCATAAGTGGTAAATTTTTCAAGCAGAAGAAGCCAACTGCAGTTCCATTTCCATCTCACCGACTGATTTCATCTGTAGCGACTGGAGTACCTGTATCGGCAACAAATGGAAAATCAAGATATCCCATGGCCATCATTTTATTGCAATTTTATTTCCAAGAATAATCCATGCCTTTTCTCAGGCTTTCAATAAAATTGCATGTTGTACCAACCTAAACTTCCTTCACCTACCCGTTCTCTCCCTAAATAAATATGAGAGTGACATTTGACAAACACAACAGGAAGTATTCAGTAGGCTGGAATATGTAGTAGTTAATAACCAAAGAAATCAAATACCAAGTCTTATTCAAGTATGAAGAATATTTAACCCACAGTAAATTGAACTGTATCGGGCTGTACTTGGTGGAAGCTGTCTATTTTCATGTTGAATAAAATGCACTTGGTAATCTCCCGCAGATATATTTGCCGGCACGACGCATGATTATGCCAGTGTGGTGAAACGAGTTGTACCAGCAAATAAATCTATGGGATATTACCACGTGTTTTCATTCAACCAGAATATTTCACCCTTAAAATTTTCATTTTTACCATCCGAAATACTTAAAAATATAAGTGACATCCCGCTTCTCTGTTTCCTTTATTTTTTTCACAATATTCCCAGTGTCTACCAATTCACTTGGACATTGCGCGAGTGAATGCAGGGGGGACCTAGACGCGAGGCAACGGCGCATTTCATCAAGACTGACGCATAAACAAAGATGCAGCCACTGCACAGGAAACATAACTTAGCGCGACAAGTGGCGAATTAGGCCCGAAGGAATGAATGCGCGAGTTCCCTCCGTCGAAGATTTGCCTCTGCCAGCGCGTAACACGGAAGGTTAAGAACGAGCCCATGTTCCCATTCAATAAAATCTCTACGGTGATCTTTGATCGATAAGTTAGGAACGGCCGTAAATTAAGCCCCGAGTGATGCTGATATCCCTTAAACACCCACGGACCTTGGGGCGGTTATTTTACTTCGATATCCTTTTGGAGGGAAGAAACGCAGCAGTGAGAAATGGCAACGTTGGTATCTTTATTTAGGGATAGGTGAGCATGCAACTCTGAGAGAGAAATATGTCCACTTAAAGAACAGCGGAATAGTATTGGTGGGGTATTTACATTTATCTTTATTACCAGGAAAAGTATGTAAGTCCGACAGGGAAATTTCCTCCTAGCAGTACAGCAGCATAACATAGGGTGATATTTTCATTTGAGAGCAGCTGAGCTCGGATTCGAACGTTCACGTCATGCATGTGAATGGAAGTAATATAAAATGAGACAGAGTGGAAAACGTTGGGATTGATATTTGGTTTTATGATAATAGTAAACAGTTCAGACGATAGAAATATTTCAGTAATGTGCTATGAAACATATGTTACGAGACTTGCGACCATACAAGTAAAAGAGGATAATTGTTATGCGAACTGGACACTTGTGAATTGGTTAATTTAACAAAACTGAGAGATTGGGAAAAATTTGGATTTCTATGACTTTAAGAAATAATTTGGGTGATAGAAATGCCTGAGTAATGCATAATGGTAGAATACTATGGAGACTTACAACCCACAAAGTTAAAGAAAGTCTAAAGACGATGACTAAGACCTAGTATGCGGGAGAGAGAAACTAAATGTAGAAGTCATGTAATGAGAAAAGAGAAATTAGAGCAAGTGGATTCTTTCACCTATTTGGGAAGTACCATCACATGAGACGAAAAAGTACAACAGATATCAAGCGGATAATAGCTCAAGCTAAGAAGGCGTTCATGGGAAAAAGACTAAGCTCATAGAATATAAAGAAAATAAGACTATAAACCAGGAAACAGTATGTGAAAACATTCGTAAGGAGCGCGGCACTCTATGGATCAGAAGCATGGACCATTGAAAAAGCTGACAGAAATGAATAGCAGCCTTCGAAACCTGGTGCTGGAGGGGGATGCTGAAGATAAAATGGACGGACAAAATAAGAAATGATGAAGTGTACAGAAGAGTAGAAGAGGAAAGAAACCTATGGAACACCATACAGAAAAAAAGAACAAATGGATTGGACATAACCTGAGATACAATGGTTTTGTAATGGACATAATTGAAGGCAAAATAAAGGGAAAAGTCTCCAGAGGAACACCCAGGACTTAGGTCATGGACCAAAAAAAGAGGAAAGTATATAGGAAGAGATACCTGGAGGTAAGGGTATTAACATTAGGTAGGGAAGTCTGAAGGGCTGCAGTCAACCAATCTAAGGAATGAACAACTAATGATGATGAAGTTAAAGAAGATAGTTTTAATGTTAACTAGTAAGTGACTAAGAGATCAGTTGGTGGTTGAATAACTGGTTTATTGTTAACGATTGGGGGTATGCTGCGAAGGGAAGGGTTATTTGGGAAAAGAAGGAAGCGGGGAGAAATCTGGCATAGGTATTGGCTTACTGTTAACGGAAGACGACCAGGGATTCACAGTTGAAAATCCCACCTGAAGGACCGGGTGTTGCACTTAAATTGTCACCATGTAGAACCCAAGTAGAAATCGGGAATCCACGAAAAATACTGGCGCGGCACGGATTCGAACCCGGGCCCTGGATTGTAAGACCAGTACTTAAGTCACCACAATAACAGGATAGCAACGCGCTCAAATTATATTTCCTAATAAACTATAGGATCTTTCTTCCATCATCGGTAGCAAAGGAGCTCCCATGGGATCGAATTTCTGCAGGCAAGGACAGATGAGACTTCCACGTTGGAGTCATGTTCTCTTATCTTCCCGAAACACACCGTGGAGGGGAAGAGCATAAGAAGGAAAAGGGGAGGGGGACTGTGGGGAAGATATGGGAGATGGAGAGAAGTGGCGTGGGATAAATAAGGGGGGTGGCGGGGTGAGGATCGTCCCAGGTGAAAGGGTGGGGCCACAACAAGTGGCCTCGTCACTTTACGGAGTGGAAGTGGGACCCCGATTGTGTTCGGAAAACGTTCGATGAAGCACCACTCTTCCAATCCGTCTCCTCCGCCCTTCCTGCGATCCCCTGGCCCTCGTGAAAGAAAAGAGGTGTTCGGTCAAGGGCGAAGGGCAAGTATCGTTACTGCGATGAGCCCGAATCTGAAGCGGAGGAAGAGGTGGGACGGAGACGGCATCGAGAGAGAGAGAGAGGGTGTAGGAGACAAAAGTCTCTCGAAAAAAATACAAAGGCGAGGAGAGGAAGTTTTAAGGGTGCGGCCGTTGAAAGTGACTGGCATTAGGGGTCTCTCAGATTGATGAAACGCATGGGTGAAGTGGTATTTATAATCACTATTTAAAAAATAATAATGGTTCAAATGGCTTTGGTATTTTGAGAGCGCAATATATTCCTCTGGACCTTAATGGGCGTTTAAGTAAAGCCCTGTCGGGTACGGCTCCGGCTCCGGCGAGCTGTCATTAAAATGCATTCCATCAATTATGCCGCTGAATAATGGCTCCCACATCGTTCTTTTTCGTTTTTATTACCATTTCCTGCAATCAATTCGCAGCTCTTAACCAATGACTCGTTCTCTAGAGAAAATTACCTTTATAATTCCGGAAATGTATAAGTCAAGAGGATTATTTAATCAATTAGTAACACAGTGCAGAAAAAAACTTACACCAAAAGTAACAAAAGACACTGAAGACAGTTAAACTTGTTCTTACACACCTTAACAAAGGTTCAATCAGCGTAATGATACGAGTGCTCTATTTGGAATCACTTTGCGCATTGAGATTTTTCAAGGTTTAATAATTGTCTATAGTCTATGTATCACACGCCAGCAATCCGGAAAATATTATACCTACCTGAAAGTAGGAAGGCAATCATATTGTACTTAAAGATGCAAATATTTATTAAAGAGAATACCTTCGGAAAATCCGAACGTCGATTTTTCTCTTTTTAAGTGATGCCAATTAGAAGTGATGATTGATGCAAGCTCTTTGACGTTCTAAACGGCGAAAGGGACATTAAGGTGAAAACCGTGCCCAGCAAACATGATGAATGCTAACACTAAAAAAACAATTTACGATCCATTGACGATCGGAAAGGTCGAAGGGTGTTCATAATTATATCGTGCTTGGCATTGTTCCCAGATTGATTGATGGATTTGCATTTCATTTGGAGTGACTTAAGGAGGTAGAAATCCTTCGTTTCCTTTGGAATAATTGTTGATGCACAGAAATAAATTACCTGTAATTGCTTTTGAGAAGGAACTACCATTTTACAACCACCGTACAACTTTTCTAATCCCCATCTTGCACAAGTGAAGACGATGCTAATCCTGTGATTTTCAAGCCTCAATTCACGCGAAACATTTTTCGGGAGATGCCAATACTATCATTATCTTTCTTCCCGTGAAGTATTTTTGCCCGCGGTATCCAAAAAACAAAAATGAGCTCTGAAACCAAGCAGGAAGCGTTCGATCACCAACTCCTTCCAATCTGAGCTATAACCCGTTATTTTCTCTCGGGCAGAAATCGTACTGAGTACAAGAAAAACAGTCGATTCTCTCAAAATACCCATGCGTACGTGCGCCCATGACTTGGGTCTCAACGTATAAATTTGATTTTCCCCCCCTTCATCGAGCTCTTCGGCGAAAGGTCTCGATGGCCTCAGTCGCCTCGGCTCGAACAGAATAAACGAAGGGGAGAATACGTGATTGGGTGTGGCCCCCGAAGGGACGTATTGGATTGATTGAAGGGTATTAGGAAAAGGTCTAAGAGGTGACGCGCGCAGAGGAGGGTATGGGTGGGATTGTGTTGGAGTTCCGAGAAAAAGAGTGTGTGGTCCCCAAGAAAGATGAACTAAGTGGTGATCGGGATGGATAATAATTGCTGCGGGCATGATTCACATTTGCTTGTATCTAAGGCGGAGAGACGTCGGAGGGGAGTGACGATAAAAAAACCTCTTCCTTCTCGAAGGGTCATATACATCAATTTGGTTTAGTAAAATCATACCGTCTTATCCACGATAAATTCTGCTAGTTTTTCACTGGTAGCAAGTACATATTATTTTTCATAGCGAATAGCGTCTAGAATTTTTCTGAGCAATCGAACGGGTAAATTGATTCTATTCACGTGGTAAATAAAATAATGACGAAATCAATATATAATGACAGTTTTACTCAGAACTTAAAATGGAAATTAATATAAATTATAGTATTAACATATAAATAAAATAAAAATATAAAAATCTTACACGAAAAAATTAAATCAAACGATTCAGAAAATTTCAATCAGCGTTCATCCAAATCACAAAATGTCATAATTTTTTACCGAGAAAGCTGTGACATTGCATTTCTTACATTTCAGGGCTAAGATTTATGAGAGATTGCATGATCGGTGATGATTCAAACATTTATTTTTGAGAAACCAATGCAAGTTCTTAAAATAATCGTTACTGATTTTTATCGCAGTGTCTTCGCCATCAAATTTGAAAAAAAGGCATTTTCCTACTGATGAAAACTACTGAAATAATTATCAATTCAGATATGTACAGCAAAAAACTTTATTATTGTTTCGGAAAGGTCAGCTCCAAAGGTGACGAGGCAATGCAAGGCAAATCTCCATAAGTTTAATACGAGGGAAATGTATGCTTCGATAATAATACCTGTTGATAGCAAAAATTGACTTCGGGAAACTAAAAGAGGCAGAAGAAAATCATAATCATCTACAGAGACTTGACACGTTGTTTTGTTACGAATACCGAATCCCAATTATGCGTGGACAATAATTTCTGCCAATGATAATGGAAAATCTGCTGGAGGAGTCACGTATTTTCTAAGTAATTCCCTAATTCCCCAATATGGAATCCTGAATCAGGAAGGGTGTCTGCGAAAATAAAATTTTTCCCTACAGATATAAACATCATCACTGGCCTTCAATTTGGAAAAGGTTTGTGAGAGGTTAGCCGCTCCTTCAGATAAGGTTAATTCGTGCCTTCTAAACCGTAGATCAAGATGGTGTGGTGGCTAGAATTCTTGCTCTCCATCGCTTAGTTTCGAAAACGAATACCCGAAGAGTCAGAGATTTTCGAGCGGAATCCCTAATGAGTACAAGGAGGAGAGAACTTTAAGCATTGTGTTGTACCCATCCGATAAGCCGTCACCTTGCTACAGGTATCCCTGTGCGCTATCTCCTCCTAACTCCTCAAATTCATTGTTCTCTTATTGTTCATCTTATCTCTCCTCAATGGATCAAATTTGCTGCTTTTGGTCGCCTCCCCAGAAGACTGCGCCACCTAACCAAAGACCTGAATCATATTGTCAAATGCAACATCCATGCTAAATGCGGGATTCGAACCTATGATCATTAGATCAAGCCGGGTAGGCGCATTGCCGACCTGGTTACCGTGGCAAGAGTGTTGTGATGAAACAGTGGGTAAATCCTCAATGACGTCAAGTCAAGGAAGGGGTAACCCTGTGATGACAAACCTATTGGTGACCATACGTCAAGTTCGATCACCAATCACCCTCCCCTCTACTCTCGCTGGAGACCTACCTTTAGACCCGCCAAAAGGGTTCATAAGGCAGGGCCACTAGTCGAAAGTAGGTATTTTCTTCCTTAACCTCGGCCTAGTCGACTCTTGAGCAAGAATGCCAGGCCCGGCATAATAAATAAACTAAGAAAAGTAATAATGACGTCAAACAAAATTTAAAAAATAAATAAACTAAAAAAATAAAATAAACTTAAAAAACTATAAAATAAACTTAAAAAACTAAAATAATAAAATAAACTTAATAAAAAACATCAAAAAATAAAATGTGCTCGCAGATACACGGCATTATTATTTCTCCTAATGTCACGACGACAAGAGAAATTCTGGCCGGATTGAGGTACGGTTACTCAGTTAACGTGAGGTCCGAAAGGGGGCGGGTAGTTATGGGAGGAAGAATCGAATAGCTTCGACAGGGACCAAGAGATCTGGTCGATCAATATCTTGCGAGATAGTTGATGGTTTGAGGATGAAAAAGAGGTCCAGGCTGAGCGATGGTGCACGGCCGATGCCAGTGCTCGGACGGACAAGAGGACGAGGGCTGGGTGCGGACCAGAGAGAGTGGTCGGGGCAAAGGGCGAGGAATTCGATTAAGATAAATTAGGCTTTAATTCCAGACGCCTCTCTGCTAGACCCGAGTCGGGGTTGCGTTCGGAGCGTCCGTTAAGGAGAGGGAGGGGAAGATTTCCAGAGGAGGAGAAGGAGGGGGTCGTGGACGAAAGGGGAGGTGGGAGAAGGGAATGGCGAGAGAGAGAGAGGGATGGACGAAGGGGAAAAAATGGGAGAAGGGATGGGGGAAGGGATGAGGGAGCGCGTGGGCGTTGGAGACAGATGGACGCGATGATCATAATTGCCTGGGATACCGCGCCTTCGCCCATCCTCATTTCTTCTCAATTGACGGCTTTTTGGCGTCGGGAGAGGGTCGGAGGCGGGGGGGGGGGGGGAGAGAGAGGATCGAGGAGAGACTACAAGGGGTTGCGTGCTGAATTTTATTGGGACCGAGCCTTCAAATTCTGTGCGATACGGACCGTGACAGCGATCCTATAACAAAATGTGAGCATGCGTGACCTCTCATGCTTTCTTCACTTAGGAATCGCTTGTAAATACCACCAATTAGGCACTCATTATTTCACATGTATCGCGGAAGTACCACTATGTGGAACAGAAGAAGTACAACGGACATGAAGCGTAGGATAGCTCAAGCTATGAAGACGTTCATGGGTAGAAGACAACTGCTGTGCTCGAAGAAGATGGGACTACAAATCAATAAACAGCATGTGAAAACAATCGTGTGGAGCTTGGCACTCTATGGATCGGAAGCATTGACTATTGGAAAAGTTTACCAGAAAAAGCCTTCGAAATCTGGTGCCTGAGGAGGATGCTGAAGATAAAATGAATGGATAAAATAAGAATTGATGAATTTTACAGAAATGTAGAAGAGGAAAAAACTACGTTGAACACTAGTGTACATTTCTCGGGCTCGCCACCGGGTAAGATAGTCATAGGCAGCCGACGTTTCGGGTTCCGACTCGTTACCCATTCTCAAGGCTAACGAGTCGGAACCCGAAACGTTGGCTGCCTATGACTATCTTACCCGGTGGCGAGCCCGAGAAATGTACACTAGTTTAATTCGCTGGGAAAGTGTTAAATCATACGTAGAACACCATACAGAAAAGATGAACCAGATGATTGGATACACCCCGGAAACACAATGGGTTTGAGAAGGACATGATTGAAGGTAATACAGAAGGAAAAGTTCCCAGTGGAAGACCTAGAAATAAGTTAAGAGACCAAATGAGGGCAAAATTACATAGGACGAGATATCAGGCTTTAAGGGTATTAGCATTCTATAGAGAAGGGTGGTGGGCTGCAGTAAACCAATCGTAGGATTTAACGACCAATGATATGAATTTCACATGATCATGGATAAATTTTAAATTTGCTGGACACCAGAGTAGTGTACCTCACTATTTCAACAGCCAAAAGGAACAGACATTATGGTACTTAGTTCCTAAAAAAGTGATAAATAAGATAATGCTGGTGATCGTCAATTTTAATGTCAATAGTTCAATGAAAGAAAACTTTTGATTCGCTATTTAACATTAACACACAATTTCCCAGCGATTGCTCGGTTTCCTGCGGAGTATTAAAAACTCATATAACGTGAAAAATAATGTGAAAATAAATATCTTTCCAAGTGATTTATAAATCACTCAAGATTAGTAAGGAGTAAACCGAGAAAGGGATACCAAAATTTTATAATCATTAGAATGACACAGGGCGCAGTTAACACACGATTTTGAAACACGTGTAAATACCTCTTAAATATGAGCGCGCTGGAGAGAGCGCTTTGTATAGAAGAATGAAGCAGCTTCCAAACACCATGAGAGAATAAAACGGAAGGTTTACTGAAAGACAACTTGGAAAAATAATTATGCGCTATCAATAATTCTAACCTGTCCAGCTATAAAACATAGCTACCAAAGAAAATATTTGATGCACCATGACAAAATGCCTACAGGAAAAGATAAACGTTTATATCGAAGTCCAGGTCCTTCACATCCTCATAGAGTCTATAAAGAAACTTAGAAAAATAGAGAAAAAGGGCATTTGAATTGGGAAGAAAACAGCATGAGTATCCTCAATAAAATGCGTTCCTAACAAATCTGTAACCCGGGCGTCTCAACAAGTTCAAAACTTAATACACACTCAACAGGCAAACAGGTTCCGAGAGGGAGAACTCAGTAGCCTTGGCGACGCGACGTAAGTAACGCTATTCTAAAATACCAACCCACACGGGCTTCGAGGCCGAGCGATAATTTTTGAGCAATGCCCCCTCGCGGCTCGAAACAAAAATTTATCCTCCGATTCGCATTAATTTATGCGCACAAATTGCGCGGAGGAGTTTTCCGTGGAAGTATGAGTGGAGAGAGGGCGACCGAGAGAGTAGGAGGATGAATGAATGAATAAATGTGGAATGGGGGGAGGGCGGGGAGCGGCATCATCGAGGACCGCGATGACAGTTGAGGGAGAGTGAAGGCTGTGTGATGAAGAGGCCCCTCCGGTGACAATGGAGGGAGACTATCGGAGACCGACCCATCGCAAACGAGGGGGTGGAAAAATATGAAGAGGGATGGAGGGAGGGAGAGAGAGAGGGGGGCGTTAGGGTGGGGACTAGATCATAGTCATCGATGGGGTTGGTATGAAAGGCGGGGGCCGAAGGGAAGGGTTGAGGGGTGCAGCGTGGGAGGTGGGCGGGGGCGGTTTATGGCCACGGAGGGATGTAATGACGTACTCACGAAGCACCGGTCTGTGGAACGGATAGGAAGTGAAGAGGTTGGCTTGAGATTCGGAGGGAAAGAAGGGTTTGGAGCTGGGAGAAGAGGAATTCAGAATGAGTCAAGTAATGTGACGTTGATCAATATATTTGAAGAAGTATTGATGCTCCGAGTCACTTTTACTGGAGTAATAAATCTAATCCACGATAAAATCTCATTTATCTGGGTATGTCAAAAGTGTTCACTGCTGTCAAACGAGTCTCGGTCAAAGCAATCGTCTTAAATATGCGAGAGTTCTCACAATTTTGTGAAATTCACAGTGGAAAAGTCATTCGCCAGGGACTGGGAGTTGAACCCATAACCCTCGACCAATTAAGCTACCAAAACAATTAAGCTAAGCACTTAAGCATCCATGGCGCCTGAGTAGCTGAATTGGTTAGAGGACTCGGCGCGATAGCGAGAGTACTGGATTCGATTCCCAGTCCAGGCGAATGATTTTTTCCACTGTGAATTTCACGCAATCGTGTGAAAACTAGCCGGTAACTCCGTTAAAGTTAATGGGCGGCTAGTTTCGTAGTTCTTTGAATATATGGGAGAGTTTATGACATTACTTTGGCTTGTACACGTTTCAATGACAGCAAACAGGATTCAATCCTTCAATAGAGAGAAGTAGAGAGCAGGAAAAAATGATAAATTTAAACGGAGTACTATAGGTTTAGGTAGGTTTAAATGGAAGTTTACACTGTGTACATGGCAATGCCCTCGTATCTCTTGGAATTCTTAAAAGAAAAAGATTTGCAGCAAAGTTTTAGATAGCCCAACCATAACAACCGTACCTATACTGTGGGTGGAGTAAACATAAAATCTTCAGAATCAGTAAAATATCTTGGAAATGCCTTAAACTGTGATATATCGTGGGGGACACATATACAAAGCATATGACGCAAAGCATTTAAAAAACTACGATTTGTTAAGCGTATTTTAGGAAGGTCCTCGGATGAAATAGTAAAAGAGAGATGCTACTTCGCTCTGGTTAGGCCACATCTCGAATACGCCGCGAGCATTTGGGACCCTGGTAATAAGGATTTAACCAAACAAATAAATAAACTACAAAGAAAATCAACACGCTTCGTTAAAAGCTGCAACGAGTGAACATAGTATTTCACAACTTTTGGAGGGATTAAGGAGGGAGCCCCAAAAGACTCGAAGGCTACACTCTAGGCGTAGCTTGCTTGAGAAATTCAGAACTGGTGTGTTTCAGAGCGATAGAGAATATTATTATGACGTCTCACTACATCTCTAGGTCTAACAGAAGTGATAAAATAAGAAAGATGCATTACCGAACTGATAGATACAAAAACTTGTTCTTTCCGCGCACTATCAGCGACCACAATAAAAACTTAGCTCCACTAAATACACTCCCATAATACACGTCACCATTTCACCTCCCAAAACTTTCATCTTTACACGGCTGGTGTCCTAACATCCCCTGCTACACGTCCATGCGGAGGCTCGCAGGGAGGTATGTAGACGTAGATAACTGTTATTCTTCAATCCATGGTACAAAGTGCTTTACAAGAGTTAACTGAAGCTACAGCAAATACATTCCGATAGCTCTTTCTTCTGAAGAGTTTTATGCCCAGCAATATCTCGTTAAAATATTTCCTTTTGACACTGCAATGATGGCCCTAGGTACATTGCATAAAGCCATCCGACTCATACTATGGAGGGAGACATATTCAAAAAAACCATGAGGCGCATTTCTGTTATCCACTAATTCTCACCACCGACAATACCGCTTCTGATTACCTCCTTCATCGCCTCATAAGCATGTCTCCTTTACTCCCTCTGGAACTGGAAGGCATCTAACTGGAAGACAAGAGAGGTAGGACTTTCCGTTGTCGTCCCCAGACTCGACCCCGAACCCCCTACCTCTCCCCAAATCCTCTCCTCCCTTCTTCTGCCGCCCCTCATATTCGTCATCGTCTGCCCGCCCACGCCCTCCTCGACCCCCCTCCATTCTGCCCCCATCTGCCCCATTGTTTTGCCCCAGGTCGAGCGTCGCCGTCGCCGGCCCCCTCCTAATCCACGCGGCCCACCGTCAGCTCCCGGCGCGCGGTGGAGGCCGGCGCCCTCTTCCCTCGGCCCACAACAACCCTTCCGGAAGACAACTTCCATTATTAAAATTATCATTGCACGCATTTCTCGTCTCACGTTTGACCCAGAGGAAGCGGACGCCCAGGGCCGCGTACGCACACAATCGGGAGACCGCGGTAAAAAAGGGGGAAATCAGTCGAAAACCCTTGAGAGCCATCCCCTTTTCATTTTTTTGGGATGCCCCAGTAAGTTCTCTCCCTCCCTGACTTCAGCGTTTGAGGCCGATGGCTTTGATTCGGCCAGCAGTCGATCCAGTCCCTTCATCTCATTGTCTATTTCACGTCCTCGGGCGGTAATTACGATCCCTTGTATTCCTGCCAATGGTCGGTGTAATTGCTGCCGCGGATCACGTCCGGCGGCCTCGGAATGAAATAGAAAAATAATTATTTTCAGACCACTACAAGGGAAAATGAAAAGGGCATTACGGGCGATGAAATGGGTTGCAATAGGTCGCGCTTGAATGCTGATAACAACTCAATCATGGCATAGTATACTTTTCCATGATTCGCATTCAATATCTCTCTCGATTATCAAGAGCTAAAGGATGAAATACAGTAGGCTAAGGTATATTTAACTTATTCTCGGTCGTTTTTCAATTTTGAACGAATCATGACACCATCAGTTTCATAATTATTCTTTCAACAATATCCCTGATTACTGGAAAATGAAAACAATAAACATGAAGAAAAGAGAAGAAATCACAACGAGTTGTTTCCTCCTAGAGGCTCTTCAATGTAAGCCTGAATTGAATCCTTTGTAAAATGAGAATCAAGCTTCATGAAGCCCCTCCAGCCAGACACAGTACGGTCCACAGAAAATCCGTGTCATGCTCTGGAGCCAAAACTTTCCTTGGATTCAGGCATGCGTTTCCGACAAGTATTCATGAATTATTACCGCCTACAAGTACCTTCCATTAAACGAAGAGAGGCATACATAAAAACAGAAGGAGAAACCAAACCAATGATCGGCAATTCAGACAATGATACACAATATGGAAAGTTGAACTTTTCAGGAGAAAGTAAAAAGAAATTAAAGACAGAAATCCAACAAAGGTAAGAAATAGGATTGATACATTGAAAACTTCAAGCAATTGAATGGAAGGTGACGAAGGATTATGAGAAAGAAAGAAATGACAGGAATGGCTCGAACACGTGGGTGGAAGACTGGGATGGTATGATGAGACTAACAAGAGAGGGGAGATTGAACATAGGCACAGAATTCCAGCCCTCACAATCAAAGATCCATCAAGCTGTCACTTATAGTTGGTGCTTGGGCAATTTGAATTTGAAAGCACTAACCAAACGCCGTTAGGGGTGTAAAAATAAGAATGGATTTCTGTGAGTCATGAGGGTTAGAGAATCTACTGATCATCGGGTACATCGTACTCCAACGAAAAGCAAGCAAATAACGGAATACTTTTCATCTGAGGAAATATATCAATTTAGGTTGGACAGATGACTAAATTGATATGATAATAAAGGAAAGTACTCAATAGCAGTTAAACCAGCTACTCGTATATTCTTACAATAAAACTGACGGAAAACTAGGTAAGCCTCGTAGTGTATGGTGCATCTTAGTGTTCAATCACAATTTATTCCTTATTCTTAATAAAACTTTCTGTTTCATTTTCGATATCATAATTGACTTTTAAGTATTGCCAATTGAAAAAGAGAGGTAATAAAAATTTAAATTAATATTTTACTTCATACATTTTAGGCTAATATTAATTATCAGGTAGTAGCCCAAGGATTTAACGTACCAACTTTAGCCGACTGAATTCAAAGAAAAGGATGATTACGAATCAAAATGCTGTGAGTAATTATAACAACATAAATAAAAAGAAGGAGCATGATATTACCTATATAAACCTGTCTTGCCCACATAAACCTGAAGAGCGTTTTGTGGGTAAATCGAAGCAGAGAATAAATTTCAACATTAACCACTGAATTTTTAAAAAAACTGAGCAACATAGACTCTTGCATATTTTTATAGTAGGTACGCTAAACGTTATATCATATGGCTTTTACCAATTGTTCATAAGAAATCTACCGAAGCGTCGTTCCTCATTTAATTGTATCAATTATGACCAAAGCGATGGTCTTCCACCATATTTGCACTTATCTTGGAGTCCAGTCTTGGATATCCAGTCAGGTGATCCAGGAAGATCAATATTACGATAGTTTCCCCTCTCCAATGACTCGGAGAATGCGACGAATATCCCAGTGGCCGGTTGTGAATGCGAATGAATGGACACGACAGTTTGTTGAGGGAGAGAGGGCGAACGGCGTCGTGGTTAGCGCTGATGGCAGGGGAGGGATCCGACGACACTGTCCGGAGAGGGATGGGAAAGGTTTGTGAGTGACCAATGGGGACCAACCCTCCGTCATTTGCCATTTCCTCTTTATCCTCATCTGCCTCTCGTTCGCACTTTCTCCTTCCACTTCCCATTTCACGCACCCCCATCTCTGTCTCCCGTCTAAAAAAAGCCATCTCCTGCTAGCTCTTGATGCATTTTCCTCCCCCATTTTTCCTGCAATACAATGCAAACTCCACTCCTCCCCCTTCCAAGTTCCGTAGAGAATATTCTATGACGCGAACTAAATGAGACCCTATGATCTTGAGCAGAAAAATCAACTCTCTTTACCTCAATTAAGTGCAAAGATAAACCGCGTCTTCTGTTAAAAACTGAATTGAAAGAATAAGTTAGATACACACTTAAATGATTGGGTTAAAGAATTAATTCTCCAAAAACACCGAAAATTATCATTATTAACAGTTATTCTTCGTTGCAGACCGGGACACCATCAACCAAAAACAGCTCTTTCTTCGTCCGACTCCATTTTCCCGGCCCCTTATTTCTTCATGACTGTTTTCCCAACACTACTAACCGCATACCATAGCAGTGGCTGGCAGGGTATAAGAAAAGATGCTCTCCCATTCTTCCTTAGTATCACTGGGGTGAATCCTTAGTATCACCAGCCATTACTGAACATACACTTTTGTGGAGTGTCAGTCTACGTCCCACTTTTCGATAATTTCATCAGAAATCAGAAGCATGGACCATTGGAAAATCTGACTAGAAAAGAATAGAAGCCGTCAAAATCTGGTGCTGGAGGAGGATACTGAATCTAAAATGGACAGAAACATTAAGAAATGATGAAGTTTACAGAAAAATAGATGAGGAAAGTACCATATGGAACACCATACATACAAGAAAACAAGAATATTTTAACAAATTCTGGGGCACAATAGATTTGTAAAGAACGTTACTGACGGTAAGATAGAGAGAAAAGTCCCCACAGAAAGACCCATTAATTAATTCATGGACCAAATAAAGAGGCAAGTATACACATAGGAAGAGCTACCAGGAAGAAAGGAACCTATCATTATAGGTATAGGGAAGGGTAGAGGACTGCAGTCAACCAGTCTTAGGATCGAACAACCAGTGACAATCAGAAATCAAATCACTGAAGATCATAAAGCACTTAGATTGTTAATGAAGGCAGTTTTGCCAAAGAATAACCAAGAATCCTGATTAGAATAGTTATTCGGCATTATATTCTCCCCTACTCTTTTTAAGTGGCACATCACTGTCTGTTTGGCTGATGTCCCAACACTTCCAATCAAACACCTTGCGGAGGGACGCAGGGTGATACGCTAATGTGGATATCTTCCTCTTCCTATGACCAATACGTTTCCACATCACCACCACCCACTATCTCATCCCCTGAAGGCACCATAAATTGATGCCTCGCGACAGAAAACGCACGCACGACGCGCGTCCAGACATCGCGGGATCGAGATCACTCACGCACGCATTGACGCGCTGGGGACGCACCAGCAGCGCCGATGTGGCGATGCCGCTAATTGTGGCATCACTCGCCCCGGGGTCTCGCATTTCTAGGCGTCAATTGCATGTCCCGCCGCTGTTATTTTCACGTCCAACCGCCCGCCAACCACCGCACCCGCCGATTCCCCTCCCCACACCCACACCCAAAGGCCACTCCTCCCATCGCCTCATCGACGCTCGGCTGTTTTCTTTTTTTTTTATCCGCTTCCTCTTCTCCCACCACACTAAGCCCATCGCTCTCGGAATCTGTCGACGTGTCATCGAAATATACGGAAAAGGGCGGACACGAAAAAGGTGTATTTTTAAGCGTTTTATATCAAAGTAGAGGAGAATGGTTTTTTAATTCTGGAGGAAACGCGTTACTGCAAAAATGATTTTCTATCGCATAGTAATAACGAGTTCTTTTAGGATCGGATCCACTTTTATCACGAGAGCTTTTATGCAACTTAGATAACAAATAAGGTAAGAGACCCAGAGCCCCCCGTCGGAAGTAATCAAAACGAAAAAAAAGACCGAATGATCTGTTCATAATTATAACAAGTCATTCACAGTACTACACCGAACTTCCTACCTCATTCTATAAATTGCTTAGCGTCAAAGAAGAGAAAAAGGTGTATTTTTAAGCGTTTTATATCTAAGTACAGGAGACTGGGAAATGGATTTTTAATGCTGGAGGACACGCGTTACTGCACAAATGATTTTCCATCGCATAGTCCCAACGAGTTCTCTCAGGATCGGATCCACTTTTATCACGAGAGCTTTTATGCAACTTAGATAACAAATAAGGTAAGAGACCCAGAGCCCCCCGTCGGAAGTAATCAAAACGAAAAAAAAGACCGAATGATCTGTTCATAATTATAACAAGTCATTCACAGTACTACACCGAACTTCCTACCTCATTCTATAAATTGCTTAGCGTCAAAGAAGAGAAAAAGGTGTATTTTTAAGCGTTTTATATCTAAGTACAGGAGACTGGGAAATGGATTTTTAATGCTGGAGGACACGCGTTACTGCACAAATGATTTTCCATCGCATAGTCCCAACGAGTTCTCTCAGGATCGGATCCACTTTTATCACGAGAGCTTTTATGCAACTTAGATAACAAATAAGGTAAGAGACCCAGAGCCCCCCGTCGGAAGTAATCAAAACGAAAAAAAAGACCGAATGATCTGTTCATAATTATAACAAGTCATTCACAGTACTACACCGAACTTCCTACCTCATTCTATAAATTGCTTAGCGTCAAAGAAGAGAAAAAGGTGTATTTTTAAGCGTTTTATATCTAAGTACAGGAGACTGGGAAATGGATTTTTAATGCTGGAGGACACGCGTTACTGCACAAATGATTTTCCATCGCATAGTCCCAACGAGTTCTCTCAGGATCGGATCCACTTTTATCACGAGAGCTTTTATGCAACTTAGATAACAAATAAGGTAAGAGACCCAGAGCCCCCCGTCGGAAGTAATCAAAACGAAAAAAAAGACCGAATGATCTGTTCATAATTATAACAAGTCATTCACAGTACTACACCGAACTTCCTACCTCATTCTATAAATTGATTAGCGTCAAGGAAGAGAAAAAGGTGTATTTTTAAGCGTTTTACATCTAAGTACAGGAGAATGGGAAATGGATTTTCAATGCTGGAGGACACGCGTTACTACACAAATGATTTTCCATCGCATAGTCCCAACGAGTTCTCTCAGGATCGGATCCACTTTTATCACGAGAGCGTTTATGCAACTTAGATAACAAATAAGGTAAGAGACCCAGAGCCCCCCGTCGTAAGTATTAAAAACGAAAATAAAAAGACCGAATGACCTCTTCATAATTATAACAAGTAATTCACAGTATTGAATGATCATTATAAATAGCGAGCTCCCTCCCTCATTCTCTAAATTGCTTAGCGTCAAAAAAGAGCCGAATTATTTGAAGAAATGCGTTTCCGTCGTAGTTAGAGGGAAAAGCTCCACTGACAATGTGAGCGATTATTAATGAAAACGGCCCTGAATCTTTTTTTTTTCATTTTTCTTTCATTCCTTCTTCACAAGACAATAAAAAAATCGTTTACATCTTCAGCTACTCATTTATTTCAACAAGTGCTATCACAAAGGCTGATAATATGACCGTGACATCAACAGAAAAAAAACGCGTTTCAAGCCAAATAACAAATAAATAAGCACGTCGGCTTGAAACGTATTTTTGTGCAAATCATACGAAACAAAAGAACCTTAACTTCTCATAAGCATTCTAGAAATATAAATATTTGCAATTACTACATGCATGAATACATATAAGTATGTTAGTATCGGTAAGAAGAAATTGCTTATAGGTGAGCTCAACTAATTGATCATTATTGAAGTAATAATTTAAGCAAATCGTAGCGTGAAGTAAATTAAGAAACAACGCTAACACACAGACACGTGAGGCAGAACATACCACGTGAACGGTGCATACGAGATGGATTAGGGAATCGCGGATAAAATATATATTACGAAAACGAGTTTTGTCCCGGGTGTTATTAAGGAGGGGTGCATCAGGGAAAAAAGACTAGATATAAGATCTTAATTATATTTGCAATCAATATAAGACGCAAATAAAATGTTCTTAATGAAATTGTTTTCATGCAGAAGGCTTATATGATAGACAAGAGAGAGCGTAATGAAGCCTGATGCAAGGCCTCCTCCAGAACTGGACCACGAGTCCAGGCCGTTGCCCCATCTTGGAGGCGCTACTGTTTCGATCACAAAATAAGAGCATTGGCTTCATTGTTACTAACCGCTACACACCACACTATGCCAAACACCATCAACTAATAATATGTTTATCCAACGAAACATGGGTATTATCATTTTACTAGATGACCCGAGCGAATATTTCGCACAGTATGCAGCTTCTTTCTGTTTCTTCCTTCTTTCTTCCTGTTCTTCTACCTGTCGAATATTTCGCACAGTATGCAGCTTCTTCCTGTTTTTTCCTTCTTTCTTCCGGTTCTTTTACCTGTTTCTTCCCAAGGACAATTATATGTTATTTATGTTTGTGTTAGAGATATATAACGTAAACGTAAACAGTAAACGGTCTCACTGATTGCATGTAGAATGTAAACAATCTAATTAAACGATGTGTTAATAGATGGCACCTCCTACAGTCTTTTAGGCACGTAACCATTGCCAAAATAGTAGTTGATTATATTGTCAGCAGATGGCGTTGTATCATTTTTTAACAAAAAATTTAATTTTTAACAATTTGTCTAATTTTCATCAATATCGGGGAACATAAGCTTTAAAACGATATTTGAATCATTAATTTTGATGAATAATTATGGGAGTTATGGCGTTGCGATAAAAAATACCTTTGAGAAGTAATATACACCGATGATGTGTGGAGTCGATATACCTCGAGCGAGTAATCGACATGGAAAAATCGAAACTTTTAAGTCAAATTAATGGGTAAATAGTGAAATTTGAGATTGAGATTGTATTTTTCGTCAGAAGCCGGTGATTCAACGTGTAAAATGATACCTCATTTATCACTGTAGGTGCAATATCAACGGAGCATATACGGAATGACAGAAAAAGACCTTTCTGTAATATACGATTCTGTGGTTTCGAACGTTTGCCAAAATGAACCCATTGTTAAAATCCAATATGGAACACCAAAATTGACTATGATTGACTGGCTACTCCGCAAAGAAGCATTATAAGAGACTTGTACTGACGTAGAATATCTTAAAATAAATATTTAAATATCTTTTAAAATAAGGTCCAACGCTTTGCGTTCTTTCTGAACGTCTTACCCACCGCGGAATACAGACGAAACCTAGCACTAAGCATATAGCTTCCCATTTTTATTAAGTGAGCTCCTTTAATACTTATCTAGACATGCACTGAATATCAAGAGTTTACATTTGTGTTACATCTAGATCTACGAAATACCGTGCAAGCCACCACTAGGGTGTGTGGCGCGGGGAGATTCCACTCCAGGCATACAGCACTCACCCCAGTTAAAATCAGAACATTGCACCTTCGTCCTGATGCCAGGCGTAGCCAAAAGCAGTCAGGATAACAATTCGCGGTGAGACAAGAATTTTGGAGAGTGCTTCGTACAAATACTGGTTATTATCATTATTGCAATGATAAATATTACTGCAAGGTACTAAGTACTCATTAAGTGGACAGAATATCATACGAAGGAATACTAACTGAAATGGAGAAAAGAAGCTTATGGCAATCGATCGTTGACAGAAGAGTCCAACTTATAGGGCATATAATGAGACATGGGGGATCCTATTGACAATCCTAGATGGACTTGTTAACGGAAAAAAGCCCAGAGGAAGACCACGGCTCCAGTTTATATACCAGATAATGAAGGATGTCGGATGTAAGGGCTACGAGAAAATGAAAAGGATGGCGTAGAGATGTGAGGAATGGAGGGTGCAAACCAGTCAAACTGCTGCCAACCAATCTTCGGATTGACTACCAGAGGAGGAGAAGGTACTAAGTCATGCAAGAGCTAAATCATGCCGGAAATTTCATGCGGGATGGTTTGCATATAATGATATTAAGATATTTAGCACAAGCGCAAAACCTACTTTACCTAGGGATAGTCAAATTATTCTAGAACTGATCTATCGCAACTATTATAGTCCCTTATTGTACGTGGCAATTGTAATGACATTCCAAATCTATCGGTTTTGCAGTCTATTTCCTTAATCTAATGCGTGTTACATGCATGCTCTGGTGTTATCTCACGAGGGTGGCCTCCAGGAATTATATGTAGACAATAAAAACCTTCACGCAATAAAATGGCTTTCATAACAAGTTTGGTTATTTTAATCTAACATTAAGTTAAGGCATTAGATATGGATATTGCGGGTATCTTGTTATCCATTTAATGCAACACGAGGACGAAATAAAATATGGAAAAAGTTGTTCACTTCATTATGTTGTTCCCATTATTACACCTCCTACTTGAGCTTCACAGCTAACAGCAACGGAATAAAATTCGAATCTTTATCCATTTATCAATGAATCTTTTTTCTCCAATTCGCTATATTCGAATTGAGGATAAGAATCAAGCTATTTACTGGGTATATCATTTTCTGCAAAGGCACGATAATTGATTTTGCAATCACGATAACTGCGAGCCTTGAAGACATACACGCGGCATTTACGAAATAATGACAGGTAGCTTTATGAAGGGTGAGTAAATAGGTAATAAAGGATGCACTCGTGGAGTAATTCCATCACTTTGACGCGGTGAATTTGCGAAATGAAAGTTCTCCAGAGGTCTCTTATGAAACAATCTGAGGATGCAATTACCAACGAAACAGTCAATGTGCAGATGAAACTGTTAACACATAAATTGTAGAATACCAAGCCGTACTTAATTGAAACAATGATGGGCCTCTCTCCACCCAATAAATTCCTGTGATCATCTTTCTTCCTACTCACTAAACGAAGAATACTTCACGGAGATTGTCTGTCGATGCGATGGGCAGAGTGGTGGTCTCCCATCCCGAGATCGCCAATGTCACATTACTTGCGGTGTTAATTTTTCAGTGGAATTTCGATCCTTACTTACGTGTCCTGTTGAAATTAATCCAAATAAATTTCTGTGCAAGTCGGATGGGAGATTAACCTGTGTTCCCTTAGGACCCTTCGTTTTGAGCAGGCTTATGCCGCGTTTAATCCACCCGTCCATCCATCTCCCAAATTATTATAACCAATTATATTCAACTCAGCTGTTATTTATAGCGCGAATGACTTTGGTTTCCTCCTGGAGTAAAATCAGACATGTTTTGAGGGCTCAGTGCTAAAGTGGGTCAAGCCCACCGGAGTGAGTGAGGAAAACGCGTACGGCTACTATAAACCTGCAGCACTCGGTGCTACTGAGAAATGCTAACATGTAGAGGTAAATAGACAAACTTTGGGCTTGGTTCAGTCTTGAAACTCAGATATATGACGCTATCCGTCCTATACAATGGCTAGTAAGGGTACGTAAAAAGGGTTTGATCCATTTTACCACTGAATCCTCCGGATGAGGAAGGTATTTACATCATTATTTCTATGATTTTGGCCCATATATATAAACGCACTCATACGTCAATCAAATTGCCTTTCGCCTACTGAAAAACATTGCTCTTAAGTTGATGGTCCGTGAAATTTTTCGGGATGGTTCATGATAAATTTCACTGTTAACACGAAGTGGCTACATGACTAAGGGTTCATTTAATGAACGTCCCTTAAGTATTCGATTTAGTAAATAGCATATCATGAACTTTGAAAAATGCATATTTCTTTCTTATCCGTGAGCCAGACGGCATAATATTTGACCAGCTTTCGCCGTTTCTCAGAGTAAAAGGTTGGAAAACGCAGCTCTGAACTACTATATCATTTACCCCCCTGCTCAATGACTATAGGATTACTACTAGTCCCGAGAATGTCATTCCTTCGAGAGAATCTTTGCATATTTACCCAACAACGGCTACTGCTAGCACATTACGCGCCTTATACTTCTTTTTCTCCGCAATATGCTTAAGTCGCGAGGTCTTATGTGCAATCTCTACTATATCATCGTTCAATTCTCACATCGTGCCCTCCCCCAACCTTCAACCTCTCGAAAGCCATCTCCCCTTAACCATAAAACCTTAACAATGTCCTTCAATCTGCAGTTTCTACCCCACACCACTTCCCTAATACCACCCGATCCCACTCCAAGTGGCACAACACCATCCTAGACCCCCTACCCCCGCTCCCGCCGGCTTCCTTGCTTCCCGGAGGCAAGCGTGCGACCGCTTCGTGGAATTGAAGCTGATGGATTACTCGGAACGGCTACGACACGGACAGTTCCTCACTCCAGCTCCCGATCCGTCCTCGCACACTCTTCGGCTGTCCCCCTCATTCCATCCGCAAAAATAAAGTGTTTTAACACCACGCGGAACCCCCCACCTCCCGCCCATTCCCTCTTCAGTAACTCCCTCCTCCTCCTCCCTCCCAGGACCTCTCGATGCTCTCCCCTCCTCCTCCTCATTCTCACATCTCTCATCCCACGGACGCGCTTTTCAAACCCACTTGACTCGTATCCATATCGAATTTCCGTCCATTAAATTGGTGGGCCTGCCCCAAACATATATCCCTCAGCCGACAACGCCTCCTAAATGACGTCCGCTTCATCAAGTGGACACTTCCCGAGCGGTGAGAGTTGGGCAAACATTTCGTCTCCCAAAGCCAAGTGTTTATTATATACTTCGCCAATATTATATTTGGTCGATGGGGTAATATTCAAAATGGGAGTGATGACGACATTAGATTAGTATCTGGTTTTTTTCAGCTCCACCCCACGAACATTCCGAAGCGAGGAGAATTTTCTCCCGGATTCGTAAATGCCATGAGAGCATAGTGTGTTTATGCACCTTCCACCAAGACTGGGCCCAATAAGATTCCAATTCATTCATAATGCCATTCAAAGAATACTGTAAAATATCCACCGAAATTGCTTGGAATGAATTATTTTAAAAATGGGAATTCGACCACGAAATAAAGTTTAAAGGGAGTAAGACCATCGCCAAGGTACTTTCCCCGGCTGATGCGGGAGGTGATCAAAATCGCTCAAAATCCGAATAAATTCAACAGGGAATGTGGCTCTCCGCTCTCCTCTACTTTTAAACGGAATCTCAACAATCCAAGACCGTCCGACTCCTCAACCAATCCGAGGGCTCCGGACCATATCCTAATGGACAATTAACCGACCAGAGCCCTATATATAGCGGAAGGTAATTCACCTGTTCATTAGGACCTGGTGAAGCTGACTGGAATGCCGGCGAAACGGTCGTCCATAAAAATGGTTCAATATGGGGAGAGCCCGAAGAATACTGAAAAACGGGATTTGTACCATAAATATCTATCAAACTTGGGATAAGCTTGACATTAGTGATTAACATGTTGTAGGGCAAGAGATCATGTTTTAGACTTCCGCTCCGTTCAACATATTCTCTAAGTTACATGGTCAGCTGGCATCGTGTAAATTTGATCAATGCCAGAGAAAAGAGATGTTTGTAAATAAATCAACGATTCCGTGAGAGTTACATCGAAGAAGTTCGACTAGTGTGTCTCGATCAATAATATTAATAGTAATAATAATTAAATTCATTTCAGGTATCACAAAGCAGTACAAGATAGGTAACCCCTAAGGATGAGCCTGTACTGAGGCTTTTAACAGATAGTCCACGCAAAAGCAATAGCAACAAACAAAACATGATTTAAATATTGCAATCAAATGTTCAACAATACAGTGAAGAATCAGAAACTGATATGAAAAAAGATTCAGAGATATACAGAGTGATAAAAAGTAGTTACAAAATTGGAGATATATAAATACATGATCGGATATATTAATTATAACAATTGTATTAGAAAAACGCTTTATTTTTTATATGTAATTCAATAAGTATTACACAAATTTTAGAACAAAATCTAGATATTTTTTGTAAGATTTAACCAATATTTTCGGATGATTTTTATTTGCGTCGGAAGGGCATTTAATATTTTTCGCGACATATATAAGAAACATCTTCAGAATAAGGTCAGATAAGGTTTTGTCAGTGAAACAGCAAATCTTTCACGCAAACTAAGGATACTACAACAAATTTCCGCCAATAGTTTGTCCGTATTCTATAAATTTCAGAGAGAGAGAGACATTCGAGTAGATTACTCACGGACTTGTAGGTATATGAAAAAGTTCATATCGTTTGGCTCGGAATAAAACATCACATTTACTAGATGGTCTTGTGTTCATATTTGGAACATCCATGAGTGAAATATCGTGAATGAGATCAGAGGAGGAAATAGTCATGAATTCCAGCATTTCTTTGGACACATTCCTGGCCAAGTAAAACACAGATGCCCGGTGGTTGCCGCTGAGTATTAAAAAAAACAAAAACGAATTAAGCCCCATCACATGCTCGCGACCAAGCCATGAAAGCTTATCGGTCACACACACACAAAAAATCGAGGGAATTCGAGCGTCTTTAACCGTTTCCGCATTTCAATTGGTCATTTCCACCCCACCAGTCATCCATCCTCATCAAACTCAACATTTCGAATTCCTCCGCATATCGCCTTTTTTCGTCTCCCTCTCTCTCTCTCTCCTTTTCACCACAATTCCATCCACCCCCTCCACTATAATCTCCTCCCCACAAACCCACCCATCCTCTCCCACCCTCTCTTTGAACCACTTTGCTACACACTCTGGCACCCCCCTCCACTCACCCCCCCTCCTCCCCTCTCCGCTCCTCTTTCCGCTTGGCAGCTGTCACCAAGTCGACGGCTGAAAAACGTCCGCGCGACGTATCAATTGCCCAAATTTTTCACTTTCGGAAATATTTCTCCGCGTTGATGGTATACTGTTGGGTATGAGAGGGTTCGCGTGTGTGGGAAATGGAAATACACCGGGGGAACGGGAACGTAGGAGAGGGGAAAAGTATGGGGTGAGGGGTGTTTGAGGATTGAAATAGACAGTGTGGGGGTAAGGGTGATGGGGATGAATTGGACGCGGTCCATACTCGAACAGGAATCCCACCGAATCATTATCTTTCCTGTCGGCTTTTCTCCGTCCGGGGAAATTTTGATGCTTCCGACATTTCCATACCTACTGGTACATCATACACGGCTGATTTAGGGTATGAAAAATCGTGGGGGGGCATGTTTGAAGGAAAATGTCAGATAAAATCCGATCGAATGCTAAAAATACTAATGGAATCGAGATTAAATTACGCTGAGGGGAAACATTGGGTAGACAGGGAAAGTTGAAAAGAACAAATTTCCGGTGTCAATGTCAGCCAGTCATTAGCAGAGGCCAATTTTTATGAATCGCCACAAATTCAATTGTTCAGCAGAAATAATTTTATATCTTTACAACGAATGAGCTTGGAAATAATATCAATCTGTATTTACTAAGGCTTCCGTCTCAACATTCCATCATTCTCAACATCAACCGCCGGCCCCGGTGGCGGCGTGGTAAAGTCCTCGCCAGCTAAACTGAGGCTCGCGGGTTCGAGTCCCGCCTGGGTGGGTTTTACACCACCCAGATGTATAGATGTAAGTCAAGTTCTGTTGGTCCGGTCCCACAGAGCTGCCCGGCCAAAAAAATCCAAGAGATCACTGAAGTCATATACTAAACAGGCCTACAGATTTTAGGATCTCGGAGGCATTCATGATTTCATGGGTCATTTTCGACGTAATTGTGCTCGTTGAATCCAAATATTTTCACGAAAGTTGGCTATCACGTCAGGAATTTGACATGTTCTAATCTTAAAGGATCAAAATGGCAATTTTTAGGTCTTTTTGAGCTTGAATAACTCATAAACCAAAGGTAGATTAATTCTGCAAACGAATTCGAAGTCTGCGTTAAAAAATGTGTAGAATAAATGTATGAAATTTAAAAGAATAATTGTTACTATATCCTGAATAAACTTTGCAACCACCAACGATTTTATTATAATTCAACTAATCTATTGATGTGAGAGAACAGATTTGAAATATTGGACACAAGTTTTGGAAACAATAGTTTTTCTCGGCGTCATAGTTGAATTTTATACATTTATAACGCAGACTTCGAATCCGATTGCAGTATTACTCCATCACATTTGGTTTCTGCGATATTCAATCTCAAAAAGACCTAAAATTTTCCATTTGAACCCTTTAAGGTAGTTTGAGCGAAATATCATTTTACCTATAAATCAATGAATTTGGTCTCATTTTAAAGAAAAATATATCACCCTTCCATTGACACCAAAATTTCAACCCCTTACCATACTACTTTCCGAGATATTTGCCAGAAAATACCATCCCTTTATATGGGAAATGGTACGTGCATGCACTCCAGAGAGACCTTATTTAACAAATGAGGAATTACCAATACTTAGATCTCGTCAACAAATCAACAGTGTGTATTTTGTGTGTTTTCTCGACTATTTTTTAAAATTAATCATATTGTCACCGCTATAATTTCTTCGGAATCACAATAAACCTTCCGTTTTGATGTAGTTTCAAACGTACCTCGTCAAAAAAATGAGTCTAGTTAAAGGCTTATTTAGATATTTTCATTTGATTACTTACTTCATTTGATTTGCGTCATGTAAAACTATATTATTGCACCATTAATAATGCAATATTTAATGCAAGTGTATCACAGTGAAATTAAAACGTATATATCGAATATGGTCTCTATTATGATTTGGGAACTATCTCGCTTGCACTACCTTAAGGTCTGAATAGGGATTGGAAATTGAAATCCAGAATCGATTTTCGATTAATCGAATTTCGATTTCGGTTTTTAAAATCGATTGTCTAAAAATTCGATTTTTTGTCCAAAATAATCGAAAAATCGAAATCGAAATTTTTTAATAGTAAATTAATTGTCTGCTGAAATACGGATGTGCTGTTCTAACAAAATTCGTAATATGGGTTAATGGAAGCACTAGGGACAAGAACTGAATACGGTTAAATTTATTAATACAATTTATTATTTTAAAGATATTAATAAGGTATGCAGGAAAGTAATAATCCATACCAGATACTTATATACATATAGGTAATATAACAAGCAAATTATATATAATTTAGTAGCCCACGCGCAGAAGACGATATTCGGACTGGGCGAATCTATTTTGAAGACGAATTCTCTGAAGCGATTTATTGAGAAAACGTTTACAAAAAAGGCACAATGTCAACGCGAAGTATCATTTCAAATCTTCGTCTCGCGGTCTACAATGTATTACTTCCGAGCGTGAGTCCCCGCCTAGACTAGAATTATTGTAATAAAAATCCGTAGCCCCACAGTTGGCAACTCCAACCTGCCGGTGTCCGAAGCACTTTGCCTTCCCACCGAGGTTCCCCCACCAGCGATGCAGAGTGAAATAGCGCGCAGCGGTGTAAAGCGAGGCGGCAAAATTCAAATGCTGTAGCAAGCTAAAAATCGAAAATCGATCGGCTAGAATCGATTTTGAACGATTTTTCAAAACAAAAAGTCGACTACGATTAAATCGAAAATCGGAGTGTGATTATCGATTTTCGATTAAAATCGAAATCGATTTTCCAATCCCTAGGTCTGAATATCTCAAAATCCTAACGTGATAGCCAATTTTAGTGAATAGATTCGGATTCAGCGCACAAAACTACAAAAATGGCCCAAAGAATCGAAAAAGCATACCCTTTTTGGTCTTTGTTATCAACATTGGTGCGAAGAAATCGATATACATTCAACTGAATGAAATCTTACAAGCCAATCATGAAAAAATATAATGAAGGACTAGATTCAACGCGAAATACTATAATTTCAAAAATCATCAAAAGATATGGTGTACCGATAACTTGAGTTGGGCTACAGAATTCGATGAGATCTTACGATTAATTACCCAGATTCAGCAAAAATATTCCTTGGCAGTTCAGTGGCAGGATTCAAAAAAATTCAACGGATCGATCATTAAACAATATAAGTGAAGCAGTAAATACCATTAAAAATTGAGTGAGAGTGACTTACATTTAGCATCTGCATATATTTTTCTCTCGTTTTTAAGAGACACGACGGATGCCACATTAACCGAAATCACTCGTTAGCCATCCTTCGGGCGCACCCCTGTTGAAATACAATTTACACCGCCCAACACCCTGCATTACTTTCTTAAGATACAACATTAGACAGAAAAATGCTCTTAATGGTTAGTCATAAATATTATCCTGAGCATGAAATGCCCGCGGGTAGGCCGCTAAACCAGCATAACAAAACATATCCAGGCCTAGCACAGCGCGCGTGTGACTACGCGACTACCACGAAATTAATGCGCAGCCATCACCGTGGATGCTCTCGCGGATTGGTATGGTAAACACTCAAATGATTAGGTGGGCGAGGGAAGGAAGAATGAGTTTGGCAGCTGCTATCCGCGGCGTGGGAGGATTTGATGCCTCTTTTTAGGAGGGATGAGTCGGGTGGGAGGAAGCATTGGGAGATTGAAGGAGCGTGGGCGACGGGTGGGGAACGCAGGAATGGAGAGCACGGGCGTAAAAACGGAGAGCTCTCTGGGGTGGCAAAAGCAATGGAGTAAATTACTAGGTTGTGGATATCCTTATTGCACACGGGACTGCTCGTCAAAATGGGACAGAAAGATGACTGGGAAGGGCGAATTGTATGAGGCTCTGGGAGGAGGAATGGGGGGGATTGTTAAAGAAGATGGAAGAGAAACAAGACGGGTATGAAAGGAAATGGGACCATGGATCCCGATGCTGGGTACCCGTAAGTATGAGTGACGATGAGGGGACGCTATAGCCTCATGTGCAAGAGCACAGTGGAGGCATGCACAGCACGTCTTAACTGCGTGGTGAGGGCGGCTAGATTTAAGAGATTCATCAACACCTTTTGCGGTTCGTCATCTCATATTCGTTAGGAAACTGTCCATCGTCGATATTAAATCCAGGGGAACCGGTCGGTATGATGGCTAGAGCAGAATGCGTCAACCTGTGGCCCGCGTGCCAACTGTGATACGCATAAGGTTTGTCGGTGGCGCTCAAAGCTAACACAAATCCACCTAAACTTCCGATTACGATTCGCATCGTAATTAAATTCGTGCTGCATGCCTGGTGTGGAATCACCCCGTGCCACACACCCTAGTGGTGGCTTGCACGGTATTTCGCAGATGTAGATGTAAATTAAATGTAAAATGTGGCACGCTTATACACATCGGTAGCCGACCGGTGGGCTTTAGTACCATTCTTATATCGAGAGAATATTGACTCTAACTTAGGGAGATCCTTCATTGTAAAATCCCAATCCCTGCTCGGGGTGCTAAGAAAAAGGCATTCATAAGGTGTAGTGCGGCGTCCTTCGTGTGTGACCCAAAATTAAGGACACCTTGGCACTTGTTGACTAAGCAGCTCCAGCCCCGGCTGCCTAGCCAAATAGTCATTTCCTTACAAACTGACCAGCCAATTCTTAATGGTGTATGTGACCTCAGCTGCATGTTGTCTCCCAAAATAACTTCTTATAACTATTAACAAACAGCCGCCACAAAACTTGTAATTCTGGTGAGTACTCCTCGGAGATACATAAAAAACAATATTTTCTTTGATAACCCTGCTAAAAAATTCTGTTTAGTTTCCTTATATATACTTCTACAGAATTTCTTAAATAGTTCTGTAGATATTCCTTGAAGTATTGAAACGCCATTTTACGGAATTGTCTGCGACGTTCGGCAGAATACCTTAGGATGTTCTGCAGAATATCTTAGGATGTTCTGCAGAATTCCTTGTGACGTTCTGTGGAATTCCCTTCGACTCTCCATACAGGTCCTTAGCAAAGGAACTGGGTCAACGGAAACCTCACATATTTCCGTAGATTTGCTGAAGTTCTACAGAGCAGCTTACAAGGAGTTATTTTGCTCTGAAGATAATAACTCTACAGAACATATGTCCTTTAGAGTCAGGCTCTCATGTTCCGTACAGATCCTTAGAAAAGGAACTAGTTCTGAAGGAAAAGAGTCAATTTCTGTAGAATTCCTTATGTTCTACAGAAAGCTTATAAGGAACTTTTTAGCAGTGAAATCACAATGCATTTGTAATGAGTCTAATTTGTTTCATCTACTACCAGAAAATTTTTATAACTGTCGTGTTTCGAAAAAAAATTGATATGGTATTGACAATACAATGTTATGCAGTACGGTAGTATTACATGGATCCCACATCCACAGGTAAAGCAATGAAGGAAATGTTTGGAATATAACCCTGGGGCTACATATATTATAAATTAAGGACATTTCATAAAAATGAAAACAGCATGGTGATTGAAAAATGGAGGCGAGACCATTTTATTAAAACTTCTCGCAAGTTTATCGCCTGATTATCTGGACTGACTACTCGAAAGAAGACTAGGGAAACATAGAAGCAGCCTTGACGAGTTTCCTGACTTTTCATAGTTTAAATAAGCCCTGTATTTTCTAGGTAGTATGTATGCAGGGCAGCACCTTAACAGTTATATAAAATGAATATTCTAAAAGATAAATTAATAAAATGTGACTCATTCTTAAAAGATGCAAGTAGAAGCAAACAATTCTACAGATTCGATCATTCTGATATGATGCCGATATTTGTAACAGAATAAAAGTAAAGTACGACCTGCCTGCCAGTCGCAAATCTTGAAATAATGTATAGATATAAGAGAATGGGTCATGGATGCCAACGTTTTGGTCCAAGGAAACAAGAGATGCAGAATACGTGGGGAGGGTAAGGAAGAATGATGCCTCTCGGGGTCAGCAATGGGTGTGAAGAGTAATGAAGCGATGAATTAAGCGTGCGCTTTGAGATGACTGCAGCAATAAGGAAATGAAGAACTTTAGGTCCCGTAGATTTAAGATCATAAAATAATACTCCCCAAGACGCTTCCCAGGCGAGGAAATTCCACTACTTATCCACGAACGATGGACATGCATGAATAATTTGAGGAGGTGCCTTTGATGCTCGCCTACATGAGTTGGGTGGGTGTCAATGCACAGCTCAGATGATCCAGAATGTCTTCCTCAGTCTTCAAACGTTACCTGAAGCCTGCGGCAATTTTCATAGTGTGTACGCATGGGAATTTTAAACTACGACGACCGTTACCCACAAATATTGAGGGATCATTACATCAAAGTCAATAGGAAACTAATGGTTACAATACATGTGGCAAAATTCAACGCTTCTGCCCCTTTTCTGATGAACGAAATATTTACATAAAATACTACCAATGTGATGTATAATTTTTCCAGTGAACAGAAAAACATTAGTTTACCAATCTCATAAATTGTAAATTAAATGTTTAGCAACTACTCGGATGTTTATTATCTAAAGAACAAATAAAAGAACATGTTTGTCGACAAATTTCTTCCTGACTTTTCCAAAGGTATTAATTCCTAAAATCGCACGGCGTCTAACAATATATGTAGATTGAAAACTACAGACAGGATAAAAATAAAATGTCGGAGGAAATCGAAGGGCATCAGAATCTTATACCAATTAAGAATGTTTAGGATAAAGTCGAAAAGTAGAGTTAAAAGAGAAACGAGAACACTGTCTTCATTCTGAAAACCAGGGTCCGCCACCGGAAAAACCAGGGGCAATCAATCAAATTTCTCACCCTGCCACCTCTCTAACCTTTGAAGTTGGCTTTGAAAGCCGCAAAAAATGAAATGGGGAAAAACAAGAGTATTTTTGAGAGAGGAAAAAAGCGAGGGATTTAGAAGCAAACAAAATCTGTCCACCTACTTGATATAGACTAAGGAATGACTTGACTATTGCTCTAAACCGATTTAAATAAATACTACAATAAGAAAAGAAACATACGTTCTATGTCACAATTTAAAAAATATTGATACCCTCTCATATCGAATGGTCCAAATAGTATCCCCAAAACTTTGGGCAATGCGAACGCGAGACCCGTATCCCGTTTCTGCTAAACTAAAGGTATGTATTGTAGTTCGAAACATTTAACTGCCACTGAAACCTCTTTCAAACTGACCCCATTATGAAGGATCTATTGTTCAAATATTGCTCATTGCTGCATACTAGTCAGCATCGTTGAAAGCTGTTCCATCGCTGTCTCGACGGTGAAATTGATGTTAGCAACGGTTTTCAGTTATACCAACCAAGGTAGAGGTATACGGAAGTATTACATCGACCAATATCTCATCATAAAAGCTTTTAAATCTTACTTACTGCATCAAAATTAACTATTCCATATTCATTATAAAAATATTTCATTATATTAATTATATATACTATGTTAATTCGAAATCGCTGAAACCATCAGATGGCACCCATAGAGAACGTTAATACTGATAGATTGAAAATTGATTTATCTGCTGCTTTTTCTTGTGCCGTGAAATATGATAGACTTTTCCAAGAAAAAGCAAAGTCCGCAAGACTATGTGAGCATAATCATGACATTATACACTTTGTTTGAGGGGAAAAACGTTATACTGATTTTAAGCATTTATTCCATACTTTATGCTTCGTTATACCAGCTATAGTTAAAATCGTAGTCTCTCTACCCCATATTATAGAAATAATTTCACTTCACACTTCATTCTGACATTTTATCAATTACCAAGTTTTAACCTACTTAATTGATTCGTGACCAGCCCATTAACAGCCGTAGGAAAATTTCACGAGTGTTTAAAACTTTCACTTGTTTTCCATGTACTGTTCAATCTAGTCAATTTTCATTTATTTTTTGAACAACATCTTGAAAAGTGCAAAATAACCAACAACCACTGCCTATTAGAGCCGTTAATCCTGCTAAAGCTGCCAGTTTGCTTTTTCAGCCAAAAATGTCGATAGAGAAAAGTTATGGGATAGTTGTCCTGACACAATTGACTCTAGGAACATTTCCGTTCACGACATAACACATAATCAAACCCATAACTTTCTCATAAATTCAATTAGCTTGTGTTTTTTCACCATCGCACTAAGAAAAACAACGGCCAAATGCATGCATAGGTTTGGATGGGGAAGGGTAGTTACACAAAGAGCTGGAATAGAAGAACAAATTGAAAGTCTTACCGGCGAATAAAAAAACCATTACCAATCGAAGGGGAGGTTAAGTTATGCGACGGGTGGAGATGGCCATCTGCGGGCAGTTGAGATATGACTGCTCTTCGAAAGGTGGGATGAAAGTAAGAAAATCACAGCTCGTTGCCAATGGTAAAGTGCTCGGAGGTGTAAGGAAATAAAACGACTGTGATCAGGAGACAGTGAGGAGAAAAAGCAATGGTCAGGAGTAGGAAAATATGCCAATGAGGATGGAAATGCAATCGCGCTAACGAATGCAAGGCGCCGACGCAATGGAGGCCAACTTTCCCTGCGGTTATGGGAAAAATAAATCTTGAGAGACAGCCAGATATCGATGAGACTATTTCTATGTCTATGAAAATATTTTCCTACAGAATGTGATATAGATTTCCCACAGATTCTGAGCGATAAGCGCAAAGGGTACCAAATGCACCGATCAAAACAGCAAGCATTCGATTTCTCATAAATGGATGGGCTGAATGGAGGGATTTGAACTACCATATTCCCCTGATTCCTTAGAAAAGCAAGGAAATAAAGCGTATTTTAGTATGCGCGAAGTAAATTTTACCTCAAAATTCAATAGAATCAATGGCATTGGCAGGTGGAATATCCTCATAATGAAATGATTAATTACTTAGTTCTCCACAAAAGATTTATTACGTTCTTACGATCTGGGTTTCATCACTGCGCGACATCATCAGATCCTTCATCACCTCGCACGTCATCAGGCATCAGACGGACTTCAGGCATCATCAGGCGCACTTCATCAGGCGCGACATCATTACCTGATGATGGAACTAAGTAATTCATAATTTCATTAACTGAAAATACAACTAAGTTGAAATAAAAAATAAGTTTAGCAAGGGGATGGAAGTAATATAAATTCAATAAATATAAGGAAGGCTGAGTATATTTCCTTTTCGGCTGGTGTGGACAGGCTGATGAGCAACATCAATACTTGCACCCGAGCAGTTGAATAAATAAATATTTCCAACATTCTTCGGACCCTGCGATACCTTCAAAGCTAATGATCAAATGGTGCAAATCACGTGAAAACTAAAGGCCAAATGACAATATATTAAGGAATTAAGTGTAGGATTCTGTTGCAAGAGCACCAATCCTGTAAACTGCTCGAATTAAGCACAAAGAATTTGCCGAAAAGTTGAAATCTGTAAATGAATTACCAAGATATTGAATTACTCTTGGAGTAATACGTAAGTTAAAACGTCACTGGTGCATAAGTAAAGTCAATAGCGGCCCGTTAACTAATCAAATACGATGCTGAAGGTATGTAAAGACATTGGAAAATGAACACGGAAATTGGTTTGTGAGAGGCGATGTGCCAATTTGGTGACCAAGTAATGAATTTGATCAGTCCGGCAATCCTTTTGTAAATCAACTCCCTCGAGCAGGAAAAAAATGTAGACGTTTTTTAACTTTTACAAATGAGTTAAATTCTATAAATCAGTATGGTTTACAGAAATGTTGTATAAATCAGCACATGATTCCAAAATGCTCAACTTCTGAACACCAAGTCAACAAAACCATACCTTAAGAGGAGGCATCATACCCTTTGGTAAGGAAAAGTTCAGTCGAAAATCCACAAGATGGCGTCACTCGCACCCGATCGAAGCGTTTTGGTGTCAGGAGTCTCTTACTCCAGGATAACTCTCGCACAAGGCAACAGTCGTCAGTAATTTGTAGCCAAGTCTCCGGCGCGTAAGTACAGGCAGCGCTTATATAAGATCTGTGAAAGAAGACAGAACTAATTGCAACACCGTCCGAGCATTTCATGGCCGAAAACCATTCAGGTAGCTTGTCGAAATATACCAAATACAGATTCTATCTTACAACCGTGACGGCTGTTACTTAGCATTCCGATAGAGGAGGGATTGATACATCTCCATTAGTTTTAGATATGTCAATAATAATAATAGTTTTTATAAAAATATATCCTACATCTTGCCGTTTTCCCGATGGTTAAATTATGCTCCGCGATAACATTTTCATGTTTCAGATACGAACCTCCCTTGGCAAAGGTCTATTCTTTATACTATAAAAATTTCAAGTTGATGACGTATGACATTAACAAAAAATCTGGTGTCGGAAATCATCACAAATCCGACCTGTCAAGCGGGTGAAATGCGTCGCCTTAATGGAAGTAATATCAATTTGTACCCATACTATTTGTACTCATGAAATGAATTCCTTTTTTTCTTATTTATCACATGAACCGTTCATCACCAAATGTGCGATCACTTAACCTCTGACTCACATGTAAAATTCGATGCAAACTCAGCAAGCAAGCAATTAATGACATCTTGCGGACATGATTCCTTGAGTGGATGAAAGGCTCAGCTGCGATTAATTTTAACAGGACTATTGAGCACTATCGCAACTACAATTACAGAATGCATCAAAGTTTAACGTAAGTGTGAGGGCATAAAACCGTGGACACTGCGACATTTTCCACGCAAGTTGAAAGCTTTTGAAACTCTCGATGGGAAATGCACGTAACTCCCTTGGGATCACTTTATGCTACTCTGAGAGAGAGAGAAAGATATTAAGCTCGTCGAAGATCTCCAGCACGGATAGTAGGCTGGGGGGAAAACACGTCGTCAATATAAGACCAGTCCCTGTGTTCAAGAAAAATGATCGTGTTCTACAAGGTCACGCACGAAGCACGCACGTAGCGATCGCGCCCAAAGACTGGTATACGATATTTACACCTCTCAATTCGAGCCATTCCGCCAGTACATTACCGACACTTTTGAACAGCGCGCAAGCACCGCTGTAAAATAAGCCGCTAAGCTATGCATTGAAATCAAATCGCAATGGGAGAGCGCAGGGAATGAAATCTGACTGATCATAACGGAGTAGACTTCGGAGTAAATTTCAGTCGGGTTAAAATAACGATTACCAGGCATTATTGCCTCACCACACACGAGTGAGCGACTTTTTTGAGAAAAAATATGCACAAGGGCGAGAAAAATGTCTAGATTGTAATACCAATAAACTTGATTTTTCCACAATTTTTATTTTTCTCCCACTACCTACGTTTCGAGGAGGCTACCTAGGTTTGGAAGAAAAATAAAAATTATGAAAAACTCAAGTTTATTCATTGATATTATAATGAATTGTTTCCACCAAGCCGGCCGACAACACCAACTGTATGTCTAGATTGTTTTGAGGCAATGAACTGATGATAGGTACAGAGAGGACACCTCCCGGTGAAAGAACACGGAGTTGATGGAATTAGAAAATCTGCTGAAAGACGAAATGAAAACTCTACTGTGAGGAAGGGATGGAAGAAAGAGAGAAGTTCAAGAAGATGAGCAACACAAAAAACCACGGACACCGCATAGTCGATCGGCAGCCGGAGTGGAAACCTTTTGCAGGAGAAGAAAGATGATCGGGGTGTAGGAGAAGCGGTAGCAATCGAAAAAGCACGGACTTCTTTCAACCTTCGCATTTCGCGAAGTGATAAAGTTGCTCAGATATACCATCCGCGTGTCGGATTGAAACGGCGAAAAGAAATTGAACATCGGGATTGCGGGACGGGGGAATGTTATTTGCTCGAGCATGTTTACCTCGAGTGATTTAACACGAGATGGCATGAGATTTCTGCGTGTCCGATCGAGTGCACACATAAGCGGCCGGAATACTCGAAACGAGTAATATCGAGAGAGAGAGAGAGTAAATTCAAATGAGATGGAATACGGACGAACCAATGACTTCATTTAAACCCAAAGGGGAGAGGTATCCGGGGAGAAAAGGCGAGGGGTAATCTTAAGGATAGAGGCACAGATTCGGAATTCCCACATCTCTCGTAAGAAATGCACGCAAATCCATGAAACATTAAATTCAACAGAAAGAGTATATAAAGTAGGGGAGGAGAAAATTAAGTAAATAAGCGATTTCACTACGTGAGAGAATTCTTCAAAATGAATACACAAATGTTTCTTTAACGCACTAAATAGGATGGAAAAAAGAGAAGCGAAAGGAATTAGCAAGTGATTGAACCTTTTTTTATTCATGGTGACAATTATCTATCTGCTATGCTGCTCTGCGTTACGGATTCAACATCGCTCATAGCAGATTTTAACTTAGAAAATTATCGGTAGTTTATTCTTTTATTGATCATTTTAATTATACCAATTTCGGAAATTATTTATCAATGTATTTTATCCACGAAGATTTTTAACGCTGCAATTCAGTCCCATTTGGAACGGGAACACAGTGTTAATTCTTCAAAATGAAGCATTGGGTCAATTTTCGTAACATTTTGTTTTGTTATCGCAAAAGAAAGGAGTTGCATTGACTACCGATTTTTAATATGTCCTTCGTAAGTTGTGTAGTTTGAACAACAGCGCTGGTTTTTGAAAAAAATCATTAATCAAAATATAATTTTAAGTAAAAGCCGAAGAAGTGAAACATGAGCCTTGAGTATCGATGTCATATCTGAGTTACCGCATATTTTAGTAAATAGAATACCGCCTCACGTAGAAAGTCTAAGCGTAAACCTCTACAAATGGATGCCTGAGGATGTGCATGATGCATGTACAAAATTAACGGAAATCACGAAAAAATGTAAATTAAAATATATACAATGTGTATATGCAGTATAAATTCCTGATCAATGATTGTATCCGATGATTGAATGCTAAAGGCGTGTTGAAAATATCAGCATTAATAGTGGGATCATAGCATGAAAGTGGAAACGATCTTGGATGTGGCAAAATTAGCAGATTTTGAAACAAAATGTTGCCATATCAAGTTTACATAGTTGAAAATTTTATAACACGACGTAACAATAATCCTTCTGGTGCACTCGATTTCGTATTATGTGACGAGTTTAATTCGGAATTTCGTTTCAATCTCCTGATGTATTTTTATATTGAAGAATTTTGACTCCACATAGATCTACCTAAAGGAAGTTTTTATCACTAATCGATGTAATATTTACGTCAACTTTCATGCTATGCTACATTCGCTCATAGATTGCTTACTCGACCGACTGAATTATTAATCTTGCCATAAAAGCAATGCCGATTTGATAAAGATCAGCTGAAATCCTATCTCATGGCTGAATTAAATGATTTCATAATAGGTAAGTTGGTGTACGATTACGGTTTACTCCTTGGGAGGTTGCCAATCTTAGGAATTTACCTATTTATCAACCAACATCATTTCTAGGTACAAGAGAAATAATTCCTCATAAATTAACTTCACTTTCATATTAGGAAGGTACAGTAAAACATACGGCTTCGGAAATAACATCTCTTCTCAAGATTGAAACTCAGTAAGGTAATAGATTTTCTCGTATCACCTTAGAAGGATTGAATGTGAATTATTTCAAATGTTTTGAACTTATACATGAACTAGAACCGATAATGCATGCATAGAAAAAACCACGTGATATTCTATGCGTCACACACATAACCACAAGTAAAATAAATCTGGCTTTCCACTCGTTTGATATAGTGAGAAGACTCTCTCGAGTGAAATAGTACTGCATTTCGTGAAAATGGCTCACCTGAGTCATAGGCGATCCTCAATGAAAAACCTCCAATGAATCTTTCGCGCACCCAATGAAAACCAAGCCACTCATAAAGCTTTAGAGTTGATAGTTCCGTCTCTCCTAAGTTGCACCACACTCGCGTGGAGTTGAAGAGTTAAGAACCGAAATCCGTAGACAGCGTGTAGACACGTTTCTGAGAATTATGCCAAGCCTAAAGCCTGGGATTCTGGTATGAAATAATCGTTGTAATATATCTAACTCAGGTGAAGTGAATTATTCGCGTATGTACCTTCACAATGTGGTTACTTAAATCCTCGACAGGAATCGGCACCCAGTGGATTGCTCAAGTTTAGGGAGAATATCTGCCTATTCAGCAGTGTTGACTTTCATCTATGATGCTCAGTTTGGATTGTGCGCGAAAAGAACGAGTTTTTGTTCATATCTTTTCGGCAATGCATCTCTCTTATTTTATCGCTTCTGTCGGACCTATAGATGTAGTGAGGCGTCATGATAGTATGCCTGGTGATAAAATGAGTAGCAAAAAACACTTTTTGAAAAGTATAAATAAAAATTGTTGCAACTTCAAAACCTAAAATCTTCATCTTTGAAAAATATTAACAACATTAACGGATTCTTTGGTTTATAGAAATTTCTAACCTATTCATAGGCTTAAAAAATACCACCTCTCTGCTTTACTATACTACCATCATGTTATAAATTCTCCCACATTTAGCTATTTCACAACGTAGATATCTTTCTTCACTTTTCCTCAGAGTATATATTGAAACTCAAAACAACTTTATTGTACTTATTTGTATTCAATACCTTCTCATTATACAAGCTTTATTATACCGATAACTTTTTCTCAGTTTTCTCAGTCTTAAAAACCTCAATCTTACTGCTCATTCACAGTTGGTGGAAATGCTGCTTTACATAACTCTATCCATAATTTCGGAAAAACCTTACATGTGTTTCTCATACAAATAAGCTCTCCTTATACCCAGGAGTTTATATTATTAAAACCATCCTTCTGTCCACGAATGTTTGGTCCTTACAATGTCATCTTCAGTTGTTTTTTTGCCTTGGAGAGAGCACTCTCGCAATTGTAATCCAGTCATTTTTCTTTACGTACTTTTCCCACTAATCCTCACGCCATTCCTCATTAGTTTGACTACATCAGTGAAGCCGTCATAACGTCTCCAAATGCGTCACAGATCTATAAATATACGTCTTTTTTGGAAATTTGGCTTTACACAATTCCTTCAGTTGAATTAAAAAATAACTAGGATTGATTGATAAATCATTAGATTGCCAATAGTATATATTTGGGAATATTACCCTCTCTGATTCTGTTTTCTCATATTTGATTTCAAAGCAATCCGATAGATCCATCAGCCTCCAGCATTTACTGATAAACAAGACCTGTGAATTTTGATCACATAATTTTCTCACCTGGATTTCTTAAGTCCAGCATAACAAAGATATAAGGGTGAGGAACAATCCATTAAATGAAGGTAAAGGATATTTTAATTTTTCTTTGCTAAAAACAGTCTGCATCTACATCTACATACTACCCTACAAGTCGCCGCATGGACGTGTGGCAGGGATGTTAGGAGACACCAGGCATGTAAAGATGTAAGGTTTTTGGAGGTGAGATGGTGATGTGTATTATGGGAGTGTATTTAGTGGAGCTCAGTTTTTATTGTGGTCGCTTATTGTGTGAGGAAAGAACGAGTTTTTGTACCAATTTGTTCGGCAATGTATCTCTCTTATTTTATCGCTTTTGTCAGAAATAGAGATTTAGTAAGGCGTCATGATAATGTTCTCTGTGTCGCTCTAAAACACACCAGTTCTAAATTTCTCAAGTAAGCAGTCATGGTATGTAGGAAGTGAAATGGAAAAGTAACGCCGAAAAGCCGTTTCTTCATCGAGCTTTCAAACATTTCACTGCATTTCCCCTTTTCTCTCTCTTTAGTCGTATTGAATTCTGGGTCCAGTTTCAGCCCCGTCCTTCCTCTGCCAATCAGAGCCACACCACCTCACCATCCCCGCGTAAAAACTCATCGCCGCCTTCAGGAGAGAGAAAGACCACACACCACTTCCATCCTCTGCCCTCCCGGAGCCGATGATCTGTACTTAAAGGCAATAACCGAAGGGCAATAAAGTGAATGGTGGGCAGGTGGGACGGGGTCGGAGGAGGAGGGATGGAGAGGGAGGAGGGGGGAAAGATCATTAAAAGGAATGGAAGAGGGGTGGGTCAAGTTGGGTGGGTCGGCTCTGGCCTGGTCCGGGGCCCGAGAGGAGGAAATAAGGAATTGGGGGCGTTTGGAGGGGGGGGAGGGAGAGGGAGGGATCAGCGAGTCTGGATACTTCGACCGAATGGATAATTTCTCGAGATGAAGACCCTGAGGAGGTTTAGGGGCGATATGAAGGCTTAACTTAATTAAGAAATGAAAATGAGGAATCCGCGCGGATGGGGACTTCGGATGATTGCTCATTTTGCCAAAGCCTCCGCTCCACGCACCTGAAGGGGCCGTCGGGAAAAACCTTGATGCTGATGAAACTAATTCGGGAAGGAAAGGAAGGGTATACACTCAAGAGTGCGTGCACCTACGGGCCCACATGCGACGCACAGGAAGGGTAATCATTCTGCGCGCAACAATTAGAGAGTGAGCTATTTGTGGGGATGAAGTTAATTTCTAGGCTATATTGAGGACGCTGATTTGACCCTGATTCACCCCTGGTTCTTGAGGACTTCTACCTTCAATGAAAATAGTGATAAATTAATTTCAGGGGAATTACTGTCTCTACCTCAGAGTAGAATAGCCCAAGCTATGAAGGAATTCATAGGAAAAAGACAACTGCTGTGCTCAAAAAAGATGGGAACACAAACTAGGAAGCAGTATGTGAAAACATTCGTGTAGAGCGTAGCACTCTATGGACCGGAAGTATGGACCATTGGAAAAGCTGACCAGAACAGACTAGAAGCGTTGGAAACCTGGTTCTTGAGGAGGATGCTGGAGATTAAATGAACGGACAGAATAAGAAAGGATTAAGTGTACAGAAGAGTAGAAGAGGAAAGGACCTCACGAAACACCATACAGAAAAGAAGAACAAGATGAATTGGACACACCCTGAGAGAAAATGGGTTTGTGAAGAATATAATTGAAGGTAAAATAGTGGGGGCAAGTCCCCAGAGGAAGACTCAGGCATAAGTTCATGGACCAAATAAAGTGGAAAGTAAATAGGAAGAGATACCAGGAGGTAAGGGAACTAGCATTAGATAAGGAAAGGTTAAGGGCTACAGTCAACCAATCTTAGGATTGCACGACCAATGATGACTCGTATTTGGAGAGAATCTAAAGTAAACTTACTCCACTTGTCGGAGGAGAAGAACTATAGACCGTTTGGTAATTAACGCTAAGAGCTGGCTGATACCGACACCTTGCATCTCTCAATCTTTCCTCCACATCACAGACAATATAACTCAAACCATCAACATCCTTATGATGAAAATCACCTCTGCTCGGTTGCCGCCCATAATGACTACTGCAACTATTGCATAAGCTAGTTTTTTCCAGAACATGGAAGTGATAAGAGTAATGGAGTCGAAAAAACTGTGATTATCGATTATACTAGTAAGAAATCACCTCTAAATACAACCAACGACCTCGGCGTCGTGCAAAAAATTATATTTTCCAATGACACTTAGAGGTGCGCCCGCGGAAGCAATGGAATCGCTCCTGGATGTACTACATGCTTCAGATATATCGAATACAAGAGGAATACAAAAGACATGCCACATTTCTTCTATACCTCAGATGATACTACTACATAAGTACCTTTCGACTCTAGCGGGCAGTCATTTTAGTCAAGCTCCATGCATAAAAACAAACCATATTTCTTTCGAAAAACGAATCAACCATATTTCTTTTCCCTTAGAATGAGGATAATTCTAATAATTTAAGAGTTTAAGGACTAAATATTGTATTATTCAGCAAAACAGCGCAAAGCCAGTAAATCACGATGAAAGTATCCGCGGGGTGGTCTATTTGAGGTATTTTTCTCGCGTGGCATCATCATAATCGACGACATTTTTGCCTGTTTTTTGGGGAAACATCAATAGGGACAACTATGCGACCTCAAACGCCTGCAAAGGCTTCTAAACGCTGGAGAAACAGTCGTGAATTAAGTATATACGAGGACGAAAATATCCCAGATATCTCACTGCTTCAGTATATAACAAGAGAAGTCAACAAAAAATTATACTCCAAACTATTACGACAATAGCTTAAAGAAATACCGAGACATTTCCAACATATGAAACGGTAAAGTAGCGTTACGGCTAAGATGTACCAGGTATCGTATATGAACGACTCTTCCATTATTTTTCACGTTGAATGCCGACTGAGCGCTGGTGGACATATTTATGTTTGCATTTTCTCTCTTTCATATGCTCAAAGGAATCAAAACGTTGAGTTCAAACCGCGGGCATCGCATTCATAGCAACCCCCCCCCCCCTCAGTGGCTCCCCGTTCATTTAAAGAAACTGGTTGTGCACATGACTGAATTATGCGGTGCCAATCAACCGTTAAAGGTCCGCCCATGAGCAGCGTGGAATGAATCGGTGAGAAATGGGACGACCATGCAGGCAGGCGTCGCTGCAATAGCTGGACATGCAGCCGAGTGTGCGATGGACGAGAGGGTGCGGTGAGGAAGTGTTTGGCGCGATATCGAGACCCCACATAGGCCATTCGTCTTGGTACCGTTTTGCATGAGGAAGTGCAGAACGCCTAAAAACATCTTTGGATGCAGATGAGGTGCGCTACCAAAGAAACATCCCTCACGATCACCAAGACGAATCGCGTCTTTTGCGTTATTTTCAAAGGGAAAAACGAGTAAAATAAGCGTTTACAGATAAAAGCAAAACGATACATGATATCCCCTTGAAAGCTTGTTTATGCCCTGCATGATATCATGGGCTAAGAGTGTGACTTCTTTCAGGTGAGAAAAATACCGAAGCATTTCTCTATAAATAATCCCATGTCACTCAACAATATCAATGAGACTGACCATTCAAGAAGTAAATACATCTCTGTAAACCTATGTACTTTTCCAAGAACAACTATTTACCAAAATTCGATCCTAATTACTGCCTCCAAAATTTGTAATTCTCTGCACGATAACTTAACATATAAAAGTCCCATTTATACATTTAAAAATATGTTACTCATGACTGCACTCAACGCAGAGCAAAATATAACTTAGTGTACTTAATAAATTATAGCCTGCAAATGGTAATATTGTTTCCTTATCTATCCTCTTCCTTGGTTTGTATATAATCATTGTATCTATGTCTACATTCATGTATTGCATTCATATACTTTTGTCCTTAAAAATCGTATGTTGAATCCTAACTATAAAATTGTATCCCTATTTCTTCGATGAGCCAATTTTAAAATTTTCTTTTTTTTTCTTGTACTTTTTGCTGTCAAACTTGTCTGAGCTGCGTTAATTAACCGCATAAATGCTGTCAAATTTGTGTTGTACTCTTTGATGAGCCAAGTAATTCCTTTTTTAATAGAAGTTTTCCCCAAGGGAGATGCTCAGAGTATAACAGATATTTATTCTATTCTACTTTTATCATCCAGCGACATCAGTGTCATTCGAATGCTGCTTTCTCAGCCGTAAAATGCGGAGTAGAAATCACTCCAGGAAATCATTTTAGCCTGTCGTGTTACTTTGTAGCAATATTGATATTAAATCTGATACATTTATAGGCATCCACAACTTTTATAGACACTGTTATGACATAAGACGGATATCATGCATTATCATTGAGAACAACTTAAATATGTCTTAATGGAATGAATTCCTTGACACATTTTCGAAGAGAAACCCCTTTAAACATCGCGTATTTTTAAGTGTTGGTGTTTCTTTTTATCGAATATTTACTGGGCTTTAATGAATATAACTTTCATTTACATGCCTCGAGTTTCTTTTGAAAGGTGATACCACCTAAGGAAAATATTGTCGACGGATCAATTCGATAAGTTCCGAATTCAATGGATCTAACATGACACGCCAGGTAAAGCTAGTCTAAAGAGGGTGAGTGGTACATTAGATAATTAATTTGTATAAATATCTTATACACGCCGCCGGTAATTTTTTTACAATCCGGATTTTGATGTATGGCATCATTTTTAGGTGCTCACTGGCAAGTAAATTAGGTATTGCGAAGGTTCATATAGTAAAGGAAGGTGGATTGAGGAAAAAGTCATTTTTACTGGTTAACATGGGACTCCAAAATGTTTAACCGAGTTTTATTTCATTTATTGGTACATAAGGTATTTAAAGCATCGCATTACATTTGTGGTAGAAAGATAAGTAAAGGAAAATTGACTAAAGAGTATAGAGAATACCGGGATAAAAATTACAATAGATGCAGGGAGTGCAAATCCTCACGTGGGGTCAAGAACTCCCGCTAGCTTTGTACAGGGAAGTTAAGAGACAACTGCGTTTCTTCCTACACGGAAACGACTGATTAAATTAAGATTTAAACCCGCCTAGTGAAGGAGATCGTATTCCCTATGACAGACGTTTTCCGAAGTCACGCAGCCGCACAAAGACGCGTCGGAGAAAACTCAAGGCAGAAATCCACCGAGAAAGCAGGCGAGGAGAATGCAAAGAGGAGTTAAATGGAGTCGGATGGTAGAAAAGGGTGTGGACTGAGTAGTGGAGAGATTGAATAGGGCGTCATACTGAATGTGTGCCATCAAGAAGCGCGAATAAGCGCTCAACTGCCATTTGCAGACAGCGGTAAATGGAGCGACGGCTCCGCGGGAGTGCATTCTACCACTCATATTCCATTTCACGGTTTGGGCAATCAGCTTATTGTGAATTTGTTTGAGTAGGGAAATCCATGTTAAAGGTCAATTTGTTGCAAATGCAATGCAATAAATCTATGAAGTTCGCTGGCGAGAGATCTGGTGTCAAGATCCTGCGTTTCACTTCAATAATAAAGTTTATTGCTTCTCAGGTGAATGCACGGAGAAAGATGACATGATTCAAGATTGAGACAACATTTTCCCTTCGGAGGAAAAGCACCGGAGTGGAGCTAATGCGAAGAATGCAAAACATACAGGAAAATCTATTCATGAATTGAATTTAACCTAACTTCTAATTAAATTCTCGGGTAATAGAATTACATGCACCAGTATTCTTTCACTCTCTCCCTAATCTGTAATAAGACTCAAATAAATCACCAAATGATGCTCATGTTAATTATTTTTGTCACTTAATCAGGCTCATGTAGTTTATTTAATGATTGCATTCATAAATAAAAAATAAACGAGATGAAAAGGATTCCGTTCCATCACCATTATATCCCAGGAGAAGGCTCTTGGTGGAATATATTTTACGATGCCCTATTTATGTGTATTTGTCGGACGGAACAAGAACGTCTTACGACTGTGAGTACTTAAATTACCAATAACATTCGCAGTTTAAAATTAAAATACTACAGTGCTTTAGCTCATTTCAACGGTTATCATATTTCTGTGCTTATTCCAAAGCAGTATAAAATTCACTTTATTGACACTTATTTTACCGCAAAATCTACGACCTATAGCTCTCGCAAGCGAAAATACCGTAAATATGCCAAAGTTGTATATAGCCATCCATATAATAAATGTGTCTTTCATACTTCATTAACCGAATGACTATAGTTCTGTAGAAGGAAGTAATGGTATTTTGTATCCTTTTTTCTGTTTCTCTCTTCTAGAAATGCCAGTTAATTTTCTCTCGGAAGGGTAATTTATCTTATACGCTCCTTTATGTTGTTCACTTCCTATTCATCGATGATAGACCGGCTATTTCGCAACGCATACGTGACCTAACCGGCCCCATGCCTTGTTCACAGTATCCTACATAGTGCACCGTCTGGTGCACTCACATTAAGATACAGTTATCTCTCGAATCGGGTATGCGAAGGATAAGTGCCTGCATTTTATCTTATTTATGATGCTATGCCGAACACAATTCGGTAGTAAATGACCTAGTACACCGATGCACTCAAGGAGTAATGCATCCTACTACTTGCTAGACTAATGACTTAGCCATAAGGAAGAAAAACAAGTCTGTTTGAGCGTCAAATATATCTGATAGTGCTCATAATGAGAGTCTCCTGACGGATCTGCTAAGATAAACCTCGTCAAATTCTTTCAAAATGAATTAAAATATATTTTCGTAATCACACGAGATCCAAAAAGGAGAAAACTTGTATTTTTATCAGGTATGTGTTGACACAATATAGATATAAAAATCCGATCTTCAAAATAATAAACCTTGAAGCGACAATTCATACCTACTATATGGTGTTTCTTTCGAAAGTTAATACTAAGCCATATAGACTTCTTGCCCAATTAATGAAAAACAATTAAGTTTTACGAGCTGTGGTCAAATATTCATACTTCATTGCCAAAGTATCGCAAACATTTGGTATCACTAGGGCTTCGAAATTAGCAAAATCCAACAATTAAACAAAGCAAAGGTTGACTCTTATGAGTTCTATGAACAGTATTTACAGCTCATGTGTCACACTTCGTCTGATGGTTGGATTTTGCTAATTTCTGAGCCCTTGAGGTATCAAAAAATTCAGTAAAACAATGGTACTGGAATATATGTATCTGACAACAACTCAAGAAAATTTACTCTAAAAATTTTTAAGGTTTAGAGAATTACTAATGACAATTACAACTATGTTTCAATCCACTGGGTTTTTATTGGTAGAACTAGTTGCAACACTACTGCGTCATCACCGGGTATTGACGCAGTGGCGTTGAAACTAGTTGTACCAAGAAAAAACTATGTGTATTGAAACATAGTTGGCATTGTCATTATAATTTAAACAACGGACTTCCACAAGATTACGCCTGATAGGATTGAATTCTTTAGGTTCAATATTTTCACAACCAAGTCGCGAAGATGGTAGCTCATTTTCTATAATCAAGCAGAAGTCAAAATTAATTCTTAAACTAGGATGACTAATTCAAGTAGTATGGCAGAGACGTCACTGCACTAATTTTAGATATGAATCTTCCTTTCGCTAGATCTACCTATATCTAGCAGAATAAGTGTTAAGATGTGAATGATGTAAGTAGAACAACGGATGCAAACAGAAAAACGTTTAGGTGGTGAAATAGGAAAAGAGGTTGTAGTGAGTTGCCATAGATATTTGAATCTAAAGAAATCTTCCATCACAGATTTGTTTATTTCACATGAAACAGAGTAAATGAAACGGGCGTGAAATTTTGCAAACATGAAAAAATTATTTTCAGTGTTAGGAATTACTAAAAGACAGCACTTCGAGCCCCAAATGCTCAAATTTAAGTATAAACTAAGTAGGTATGACGGAGACAATCGAGAGGATTAAGCGTTTACGCCCAGCTTCTCTGTTTGTGTTTAATTTGATACCCATTGAAAAGATTGAAACGCTTTCAATGAATCGTGGATTATAGCAAATTGCGCACATATTTCAGTGACAAATAGAATCTTAAAGAAAATGCACAGTATAATGCATGGAATAATTCCATTCTTTACATTTTATTCTCGATTTCCTTAAAACTTCAGAATTAAAAATGATTCCTTCAGACATGTATAGCACCACATTCCGATCCATTACAAATACACTGCGTCTTTCGATTTCACTTATCACGAGACACAGTTTAAAATATTGTCACCTCCTTTCAAAATCTTAACACATTTTGGGACTGCATTTTTACATTTTCTGGCGAAAGAAAGGCTGAAATAGTAAAAAAAAAAAAAAACCAACGCATAAACTCCGTCTCGATGACCGCAGAGAGTAACCACCCATTAGACGGAGAAACCAAATGATTGTCTCAGTTTTCTCCGGAGAGACTGCAACGGAGGTGGGTGAGAGGAGAGAGAGCGAGGGACGCCGAAGTAGGATAATTGAATTGGATTGGAGCCACCCGGAGGATTTATAGCCCGTGCACTCCTTTGACGCATTTCCATCCATCCTCATTCGAATGGGGGGACGGGAGTGGGGCGGGGGGGGGGGGAATTTCGCCACCACCCCGCGAACGATTCCGTTTCCCAGCAGAGAGAACCAGCCGTCCGTCCGACTGGGGGCCCTTAATGGCAGCGCGGCCGTGCCCCCCTGCCGCCCCCCCCCATTTCCCACCGAGCAGCGCACACCATTCCCTCCCTCTAAGAGACGTCCCGACTCTTTGCGCAAGCCATCTCAATCACGTTAATTGCGTATTTTAAATGGTCGACCTCCCGACCTCAGCCGGCCTACCTTCCCCGCCCCGACCTGTCCCACCGCTTCTCTCCCGCGGTAATGGTACTATTGAAATAAGGGCGTCTTACGGCGACGCGCCCCTTAGCGCTCTCACACACACACATATCGAGCGTGAGCGGCGCGACACTCAATAAAACTCTTAACGGGACGCGTCGGGGAGACCTCGAAGGCTCGAATGGCCGACTTCAAAAAACCCTCTCTGCACTCACGCACATTCACACTCTCCCCGATGACTATTTATCCTCGGCCATTGGATGCATTTACACTTATCCCATCACCTCCTTTGGGTCGCGAGAGTGGGTCCACTCCCTCTTCCCTGAACACTTTTTCCACGAGCCATTCCCAACGCCTGTGCCTCTCGCGTCGGAGCGAACATGCACTTTGCCGCCTGGTTGCGTCGCCCGTTTCCCGAATGAATTATTCGGCTTAATGACAGAGTACGGATTCGCATATTTATTAAGAGATCCTATATCTCTGTTTCCCCGGACAAATTATCGAAATAAAACTCGTATACCGACACACAAAATTGCAGGAAATTCAAGATGTATACACATAAATAATCGTTTATTAAACTAAATTGAATATGTCCTTCGTGCTAACAATTTTGATGATCTCATTATTGCTCATCTTGTCTCAGAAAATGCTTGTTAACGTTTATAATTTTGTAGGCACACAAAAGATTCATTTATGATGATTCAGAGCACGGCTTTCTCAATGATAGATATATTATGGCAGTCAGATGACTTCCTTCCGGCGGCTTGCGGACCCATTCCAGCTTGGGACGCGAAATCATTGCCATGTACAATATTTTGATTTAATGTGTCATAGCTTTACACATGAGAGATAATTTGCATTTGGTAAAAAAATAATCACGAAACAACATTTAGTGAAGCAATATTTACTCAAATTCACAATACGCCTTGCGTTTATTACCCTGTGATGTGAATGTGACCTAGGTCAACCCAGATACGCAGCTGCATGGTGAGAATAAGAATAACCTGATTAAAGCTTCCTAAGATTGCATTTAGATTATACAATGTGAGTATTGAATGAAGCTTTTAATGAATAATAGATTGGCAGTAGAGAATGAATTATTTGGCGGAATGACAGAGTATGGATTCGCTTATTTATTAATGGAGACTATATCTCTCTGTTTTCTCGGACAAATTATCGAAATAAAACTTGTATACCAACACGTAAAATTGCAGGAAAATAAAGATGCATGCGCATCAATAATCGCTAATTAAACTAAAGTGAATATATGTCACAGAGAATGCTTTTTATAGTTTATAATTTTGTAGATACACCAGAAATGATTCATTAATGATGATTCAGAGCATGGTTATCCCAATGATATATTACGGCATTCAGAAGACTTCCGTCCTGACTTACTTTCATCGGCTACAGACAAATTACAGCTATGGACTCCAAATCATTGCTATATACAATATATTTTGATTTAACACTCCATAGCTTCGGTCATGAGAGATAATTTGCTTTGGATAAAATTACTAATCACGAAACAACATTTAGTTAAGAATTATTTTCGCAAAATCAAAGTATTGCGCTCATTACTCAGAAACGTGAATGTGACCTAGGGAAACCTAGATGAATAGTTGCATGGTGAGAATAAGAGTAACCTGATTGAAGTTTACGGAGATTGCATTGGGAATATATTATTTGAGTATTGAAGGAAACATTCGATGAATAATAGATTGGCAGCGGAGAGGTTTGTTCTCTTTGGTAGATGTTATCTAGAGAAACCGTAAAGTCATGCATGGAAATCGATCGCCCTCGTCTGGCAAGTACGTGAGCCGTTTGTAAGTACATAATCTAATGATTTTTATCGTGTGAGCAATGGTATTTTCATGCAACGTGAAACGGTAATTAACAATAAAATGCGTAAATCAATTATCTCTGATTCCGTGATATAGGTTCTGGTAAGTATTCAAAGAAGCTGAGAAATACTTCCAATAGAATGGAAGGTCAATTTGCGCCTTGATAATATCGAATACTCAGTCGCGTACTTTCATTGGTGCAAGGACATAACCCAGAAAAGCAATTAGTCACTGGAAGTGCTAGGACTTTAACGTATGTAATACCGTATCTCTTTCCCATTAATTTCAACGATGATTATTTTCAAATCTTATTTTACGATTATCGATTGATAATCCAAGTTTAGAAAACCTTTAAAGCAATCTTTGGAATTCTGTTTTAATATAAGAATGAGGGATAAAGAGATTCCTCCGGAATGTGACCTCTACCTAATGGATTCAATTTGCCATAGCTTTCCAATCAAGTGATCCGGAAGCCATTCGTAAAATAAACAAACATCGTTGAAGTCAACAAAATGCTAGCTTGCGATAATTTGGAACAAACCTGGAATACATGTTTAAGATTGAAAAATAATTTTAACACAGAATACGCAGAGGACGATGCCACTGAGGAAGATAGCGTCCGATTTAAATGATGGATATCTAAATCGTGAAAGACATTCGTGGCTATAGGAAGTAAAATCCTTGTATAGTCAATAATTCAACAGCTTTCAATGTATTTACTTTTTTAATTGCCAAGATACACACATCATAGAAATACTAGACGCATTCAGCCAATATCTGATAATACTGATTTTCGTATCTAGGAGGAAGCCATCTACATATGGTGTATATTACGAGCAGTGACACCATTTGAATAGGAAATAGCTGATATTTGATCAACTCTCACGTGAATATCTACGGGAAGCCGAAAAATCGATCTCTGTATGCTAATAGTTTAAGTCGAGAAAAGAGGGCTGACCAACTCTGAGGTATCATCGTAACTACCCTCAGTCGGCAGTCAGTATAGAAGAAAAATGAATGTCAAAATCGGACATTCCCTTACGAGTATAGAACTTACGATATCGTAGTCTGTTTAGATACTTTCAAAAATGGTTACAGAATACGCCTTGACGTGATCAATCATTGATACGTTTATGGCGGATTGCTAAACACACAACAAAGTAATAATTCTGCACATCATCATTCCGACAGGAGAAAACAAAGAAATAAAGAAATGATGAAAAATTGAACACAATATTAAATTCCATAGTAAATCAAAGAGGAAAAATTGACCAAAACTATACGACCATTATCCAATAAACGGGTGTAATTACTCCAATCGCAGGCATAACCATAGCCGAGCTTTCGTCCCTCGCTTCCCACAGGGAATTCTCATTCCGTGTCAAATGAAAAGGAAGAATAATTGCTCCAGTTGAAACACGGGGCTATTAACAGTAAGAAGGGTGGGGACGCGGAGACGAAGGAAGAACAGACAGACACGGACGGAGAAACGACGCAGTCAGAGGAGGAACGGAGCAGCGAAGAGGGATGTTACGGGATCGGAAGGACGGCAAATGGGACGAGAGACAGTCGTGGAAATAAAAACATGTAGAGCAGAGCACGCAGGAAGGAAGGATTGAGTTGAGTCTCCCCTAATTAAATCAGTCTCCCGAATTACCGCCACGCAACGGTACCGCTAACGCCACCTATATGCAGGAACGCCCAACGTACCCACCACCCACCCACCCCTCCCAACACGGCCTCCTCTGATTATCCGAGACGGTGGCTCTTGGGTGTGGAACCCGGGACCGTGACGGGGAGGGACGAGAAAAGAAAATAACGGGCGGAGGAGGCGTGCAGACGTGCCCGAGACAACTATGAAGGTGGGAGAGGAGGAGGGAATAGACCTGCGGTGGTTTGAGTGAAGTGGGAGCCTCGCGGGTGGAGTTGATGGGAAGGAGGAGGCTGAAGATGGCAGTCTTCGGGTAGGCGGGAAGCGCGGAGGACCACGGTACGTGATGGCGGGGAGTGGGACCACCCATGCCGGCGGGATAGGGACCTCTCGAGTCGGGAGGAAGAGGAAGGAGAGAGAGAGGATATTGCAATGGGGAAAAGGTTTCCCTTGAGGGGTCGGTGGGCGGAGACTTCGGTAGAACGGATCTTACGCGATCCGAGCGTGGAGAATCTTTTTCGGCGTTTGAGAGTGCTCGCACAGACGGGAGTTTTGTCGCGAGTGGAGGCATTTCGGGTGAAAAGGAAAGGGTGTCGGTTTGATTGAAGGGAGGAGGACGAAATGCAAGCAGGGAGGGTTCGGGCGAGTGAGCGTGAGTTGCCAAACAGGGAGTCGGGGGCACGTTACCTTACTTTTATCAATCTTCTTTCCCTCTTGGAGACCTTAGGAAGTTGCGATTCAACCGTCATGAAGTGCACTCCCATCAGAGGACGTGGATATCAGCGGGTTAGGCGCCTATTAATATTAAGACTATAGTTGGTGAATAGCCCAAGCTAAGAAGGGGTTCGTGGTAGAAAGACAACTGCTGCGCTCAATGAAGATAGGACTACAAACCAGGAAACAGTATGTGAAAACAATCGTGCGGAGCGTGGCAAACTATGGATCGGAAGCATTGACCATTGGAAAAGCTGACCAGAACAGACGAGAAGCGTTGGAAACCTGGTGCTGGAGGAGGATGCTGAAGATAAAATGGACGGGCAGAATAAGAAATGATGAAGTGTACAGAAGAGTAGAAGACGAAAGGATCATATGGGACACCACACAGGAAAGGAGAACCAGATGGATTGGACACACGCATAGACACAATGAGTTTGTGAAGAACATAATCGAAGGTAAAATAGAGGAAAAAGTCCCCAGAAGAAGACCCAGAAATAGGTTCATGGACCACATAGATGAAAGTACATAGGAAGAATTACTAGGGGATAAGGAAACTAGCATTTGATAAAAACGGTTAGAGGGCTGTAGTCAACTAATCTTATGATTGAACAGACAATGAATGAGTTGGTGAATTCAATCTGTGGAATGACAATTTACATACCTAGATACCCATCACGCTGTTCCCATTCGGGGTCGGGGTAGAGTGAGGTGACTAATGTACGTGCCTTCTAAGAAAAAGGATATTGATTTTTAACAATTTCCTCCGCACTGCCCTATCCTTGCAAATGTCTTTGGCCTCCGTCACATTCAATCACTGTTTCACAGCACTATTGATTGATTTTATAATGCTTCCCGCATTTTCCGGCCTTTATGTGTGCATCAACTTATTTGGACGCTCTACACGCACCATTAGCAAAGTTATTGATGTGAGTTTTACACCAAAACGGATAGAGGCTTTCAAAAAAGTGCAAGATATACAAGGTACAAGTCTTTTGACTTTGCAACAGATTTATTTTTCTCTCCTTTCAAGTTACGTATCTTTCCATTTGTTATTCTTAAGTACCATGCACTTTATGCTTTACTATTAATCAAGCGCCTTAAATTTACGTGTAGGCTACAATTTATTTCAGTATTATGTCCGAAATTTCCCGCCCTGTAGACTTATCAAATTAATTTTCAAACTAAACACATTTCCTTCTTCCAATTTCCTTTCAATTCTGTGGATACTTTTCTGAAGATGAAAACCCTTGCTCGTAGGTGTATCCTCTTTCGTAAAATGCACAATTACAAACTACGTCATAAATCTAAGATTCTTGTCGCACAAGAATTCTAGCTCATTAGCTTTTTCGGCGCACAACGTAAGATATTTTATGGGACCTTCAATAACTTCGTGCATACGAGCAATTGGTTTGCATCTGTCGCTGAATATTCAATTAAATATATTTCCCTGAATATTAGTTCATCGAATTTATCATTAGATAAGCCATACAATGCCAATAGATTCAATAAATTAAAAAATAGAAAGGGGCAGCTTAAGTATTAGATAGGTATGCAACGGCTACTCAAAAATAAGGCAAAGATATTCCAACTTACAATAAAAATTCAACACTAAATTGCATCACATTTTCATTCGAATTTAAACGCATAAAAATGTGAAATTAGTTGGAGTGTTCGACTGATGAGAAAAAATTTTAACGGTATGAGTCAGGAAATGAAAGAATTGAAGAAAAATAAAGGAAATGAAGAAAAGTCTGTAACGTTATCTCGTTTATAACATTCCTTCTATATTTTCAAACTACATTAGACTTATTCTCACATCACCGGTAAGAGGATTTGCAAAAAAAACAGCTTTTACGTTCTAAAGTGCAATGGGTCATTTTTTGCTTCCCTTTGCAAATAAAATCACATTTATGGATGCAATTGAATGAAAGGGCAAAATTTATCGTGATCATTTCATTTATGAAAAAAGATATTCCTGCATGTCTATACAAACGGGGAAATCGAGAAGAGAAATTCTCCATAATCATATTCCCATGCATATTTTATGGAATAAGAAATTCACGATAGGATGTATGAAAAAATGACAGCTTACCGTAAAAGTAACTGGTTTTCATTCATACGCATCCACGACTTCGAATACCAATTTCTCCCTGCCGGTCATTTAAATCCAAGAGGATCGGCAGCATTAAAATTTTATGAATCAATCAAAACTCTCCCACATCACTCGCATAAATGTAGCTGAAACCCAGGTCTGGTCAATGAAAGCACACTCAAAACATGGCACAGGTTTTTATAGCCATATTTCTTCACTATCATAAATTTTATGAGTGTCTTTCATAGGTTTTCAGCCAAGTTTCGATCACGAACAGAATACGCATTAGTAATTAAAAGGATTGGAGCTCTGTTAAATTTTGAGTTGATATGCTAACAGCCGTTTTATCTCCGATTGTAAGCCAGAGAATGTGGCAGAGGGATTGCACTGGAACATAAAAGCTATTTCTGAAGCGGATCAATTGTTTGGAATCACGGAGTTGTTCTGAACACGTGTCCCCGTCCTCAAAATCCTCCAGTGCAAGAAACTGCTGTGGAAAAAAAGTTGACGGTGAACGACTGAGTAGATTTAACGGGCGCGATATAATGAATGAAAGGAATAAGGAAGAGAGGGCAATATTAGGTTTGCGAATAAATACTAAGAAACGGTATACTCACAATAACCATTCAAATAAATCATAACCATTGATTCCGACTCAAGAATATAACCATAAGGCGGATAAAAACACATCCAGAAAGACCTCTGAAACTATGACAATAAGACTACTTTCTTTGTGGAGAGGAAAACAAATATGGAATGACCATTAGAAAAGGTGCCAAATATCGTGGTCATACAAGAATAAATATTGATAAAGCGTTTCATATTCTGAAGATGAATCACAATATGAAAAGCCAAAAGGAAAGATTACATTTGCAAACAATAAAAATTTTACTCAAACTCACTCCCAGTTCATTTATTACTCCAAAGCTATAAAACGAACAGTATAAGGTTAAAAACGCCAATAGTGAGAAGTATGGTCAGTTTAAACGTTAAACTAGTTAGATAAATATGCTCCGGAAGTGGCTCCGTTCAAAATTTGCGATAATAATTTGTCAAGATCTATATCAAATGTGTTCCATTCAATAAAAATTACTCAAACCACATTTAATATGCCACAAAACACTGATATTATATCCATGCTCCGCCGGTTCCGAGTAGTCACTTCCTTAAACAATATCCTAAGCAAGAATGAGTACAGGGAGAAACATTTTATTACATCTCCAAAAGTCTAATTTTTTCAATTACGAAAAATCAACACTCAAAGCAAAAGCTCATGTTTTGGAAACACCAGTCAATGAAATCCCACTTAAGAAATCAACTTTCAATGTAAATGGTTGCATCCCTGAATTCCATTCTTTAAGTAAATCATCGCTAACATTCCCGATGACGACTACTGTAAATTGCGTTAACTGGAGTGCCTGAAACATAAAAAATACGACAAAGTTTGACATTTGGAGGTAAAAATATCGGATAGTAATGAAACTGGCCAAAGTCGTACATTAACAGAGTCAAATGTACCTTAACTACCATATTCATACAAACATAGCATGAAAAATACACGAATTCCTAAGACCATATAACTAAACTTCTCTGATGGAATTTTGAAGCTCTTCAACGAGATTACTGACGTTGGATATTACAATTATATGGGCGAGAGAGCAAGAAAATTATTGGACGAGGGATGAGGGTAAATATTGAATGGTAGCTTGATGAGATAACACCAGAGAAGCGAAAGTGGTCGTGGACATATGACGCGGCTGAAAACATGAAAGCTATAAAGGCGGACCTGATCGGCGATCGTTTATACTCGACTCCTAACTCGCCTCGTGGGGACAGCCGAATTTCCGGGTCTTTATTCTTTTGCCTCTCCAGTCATCTCTCTCCTTGGAACATCCATCTTTTGTCACTTTCAAAAACTCATGCCATCCGTGAAAGAAGTGATTTTCCTCTCAATATCGTGTACTGGATAACCTTTCTTCCAATTGCATATAGAGGCAAAGTTTTAGTATAAACCTGCCTATAAAACAGTTTAAATCTTAACGCAGCAAAAATACCTTCGACATCGGTAGATGCCAATGTGAGTGCCCCCAGAGGTGACGCGTATCTAGGTTTTAGCGTTTTTAGCTTCAGTTTTGATAATAACGCTTTTTGTTTGACGCAAATAATAGAAAAAAGGAGAGCTACTGACTGAGAAGTGCACTTCATATTCATTGATATCACAAAAGCTTATGACAGCGTACCTTTGAAAAACCTATGGGAGGTACTTGAGGCAACAAATATAAATAAATCTATCATAAGGGCAATGCAGAAACTTTATACAGAATCTACAGCTCAAGTGAAAGTGGGAAACAATCTAGGAAAACCATTTAAAACAAATAAGTATTGGAGGAAAAAATGAAGACATTGTGCTAGAGGATAGCAACGAAATAGTAGAGGCCTGTGATTCATATGACTATTTAGGCATAAAAATACACAGCAGTGGAAAGAGCGCAGAAACGATTAAAGATAGGATTAATAAAGGGAGAACAACCATTAATATGTTAAATTCAATACTATGGAGCAAAGATATATCAAATAGAAATAAAAGATAATACACAACACCATATTTAAAAGCATACTTACATATGGGAGTGAAATATGGCAAATGAATGTGAGTGACCAAAAGAAACTTTTAGCTACAGAAATGGACTTCCTCAGAAGGGCAGCCGGAAAATCCAGGCTTGATAGAGTAAGAAATGAGAGAATTCGAGAAATTATGAAAATGACAACAACCATTCTGGACGAAATCAAGTCAAAACAACTGCTGTGGTACGGACATGTTCAGAGGATGCTCAAAGAAAGACTGCCCCGCACCATCATGGAGTGGAAACCCTATGAAAGGAGAAAGAGAGGAAGGCCACCTAATTCATGGAGAAGCGGAATAACCAAAGCCATGGCGGAGAGAAACCTGCAAGAAGGAGATTGGGAAAACAGAGAGGCCTGGAAATTGGATGCCGTAAAGCGCAAGCAAGCGCTCTAAAGACGGACATATATATATTTGATGCTAACTAAAACTAAAACACTCGTCACTTGCAAAACTGTATCAGGGCTATTCATATCATGCCATAATTGCATTCGGTGAAATAAATTCAATTTAAGAATCCAGGAAAATATAAATTGATGCTTTCTGCCGTCTTGCATAATTCAACACGTGTTAATCGCTATCCTGACTTACAGGAACAATATTAAAGAAAATTAATAATGTATTACTGTGGTAGCTCACGTTTTGTCTAATCATAAACACAGCAAGCCACAATAGCCTATGATCGGGTATCTGTTTGGTCAATATGATAATCACACTGCGCAGGGAGTGTCAGGGGAATCATAATACAATTTCTACGTAAGCATGCCTTGAATAAAGATCAATTCATCGGTTTTTACTGCACCAGTCAACTGAATAAGAGAAGAGCGTACTTAATCCAACAGGGAAGGTAAAAATTAGAAGCCCACGGGCAAAGGAAAAGTAATAACAATAATCCTACTCAGAAAAAGTACTATCAGAAGAATATTTGAAATTTATTGATATAATATGCATCGTATTAAATCCCTCTTATAAAATTACTCTCCACATTTTTGCCATAATTTTATTTTGACTAAATATTAGACCTAAAAGCTCTACCGGAAAAAATATGATAAGGATTTGTAATGCTTTGTTGTGAAGTACTAAATATTAGACCTAAAGCTCTACTGGAAAAAATATAATGATTTCTAATGCTTTGTTGTGAAGTACGTCGATATAAAAGATGGCATTATTCAAAATTAAAAAATTAAGCCTTATTTTACAACTATTACGTTAGCATTAATCCTTGGAACCTTAAAATTGCTGTTCATAGAATAATTTGGTTCCCTGCTTTTCCTGTGGAAAATAAAATCTAGTACTGAATCTACTGAGCTGAGGGTGTTTCAAGGCCTGAAAAATAAAACTAAACACGAATTAATATTACCAATTCATCTTTCCCGTCCAGAAATTCTTAAGCTACGACTTAATGGGAACACACTGACTTACATATGAATAAAACTAGCAAAATGCTAACGAGATAAGCATAGCTCTGGCTTCAACGGGATGATGGATGCAATATTTACTCCCGTCAAGGAATGTCAGCACTTTTTTCCATCGTCTTCAACCTCAGATCGTCGATCCTTACGCTTGATCCAATCCCGTGCGCCTTCACGCCTTTCCTTTGTCTATATTCTCCGCTCCCCTCATCGCTTCGGCATGAATGGCGCTGGTGAATGACAAGGATACAGGGTGGTCTCCCAGAAATAAATGACCGGAAAAAAAACACCATCGGAAAGCGTCCTTCTTCTCTAAGTTCAAAATACAAGGGACTGCGGAGACGGAGAGGAACAGAGGAGATGGGACTTGGAGACCGAATGAGATAGAAAGAGATGGCATAACGAAAGGCTTGGTACCGCACGTGTTCCCATCGCTTCGCGTCTTGCGGGGAAAAGCTGCGCGTGTAAATGTGACCAAGGGGTGGGTGGGGAGGGGGAAGGGAAGGAGTAAATGGAAAGGGGATTTGGGGGGGGAGCCGAAACCCAAAAGTGGTTGCGGAGGAGGAGGAAGTGAACGAATATATATTTTAACGACAGTGCTCTGTGAGACTGCGACACGCTCATCGAGCCCTTTACGGCTTGTACCACTGTGGCAACAAAACGTATTCGAGGCATCTGTCAAAGGGATCTCCGAACGCCATTATCATAAGAATTCGTTCACGAGAGAGGACGGACGTTCGAGGAAATCCTCCACGTCTAAGTGAGTACGGGATAAAATGAACTCCGAATAGAGCGTGAAATTGCATCGGTGGGGGGAATACAGAATTACTGCGCTTGCTCTTAATGGCTGCATGATTGTAAATCCCATGAAGCGATACAAAACATAATATCATCACTCTATCGATAGCATTTTCAATACTCTCATCACAAGAAAAAATTATGAATCCTGAATTATATGAATATTTTGAAATTTATTCTGTGAGCCGAGGAAGACAATCCAAAAATATAAGTACAGGAACTTTCAAATCAATTGATTGTGGCGTTACGTTGTGGAACGACGAGAAGGAATAACTCATAATAAAAACGTTGTACAGTTCCACAATGTTCTAATGCTGTCTTGCGGTTTCAAGACAACAAAATTTGGCTTGAACATCTGTTTGTATTAAAAATGACGAGAAAGACATCGAAGCCGGTAGTCCGCAATAAAACATAGTGGAACTCTGCAACGTTTTTATCATGAGTTATTACTGGAATTCTGTTGACTGAATACAATTCTCCGAGGTGGAACCATCATTTTTCGAGTTACGGGCATTTAGTACAGCTAGTGGAACTAGTAATTAGCCACACCGTAATTTCAACATTACCAATTATCGATGGCTGTCAGAATAAACAAAATTATATGCCTGAATATAGGAAAAAATAAAAATCATATTGAATAAACGCATTTGCCTACGACAAGAAATGAAATATAATGTATTTGATGGCCATATATAATTTTATCAGTGGTGTATTCCGTTAAAATCTCTTCATATTTTTCCGGCTGTGTTATCGTTGCTTCTCGATTCTAAAAAAAATCTTGCACACAACCAAATTAATATATGAGCATGAGCGGATTTCTGCTGGCAGTAAAATGGAAAGCATCTTATCTTCATTTCACTCCGCACTCTCAGTACTTTTAGATTTACAACTTTTACTCCGTCTCATTACCCGCCTCATTTCCTCCTACCTTCCCTCTCCTCTCAGATCGGCTCTTCCCCTTCGATCCTCCGATCCTTTTGTCGTGCGCGTACATGCATTCCGAGTTGACCTCCGGGACCCTCCTCCGGCGTACAACCTCATATTTCATTTCTACCTCGTCCTTTTCCCTTTCCACGTGACGTAAATGGCAGTTCCATAAAACTCCTTCAACAAGTTTTCAATACGTATAGGGAGGCTTTTTTTTATTGTCACCACCCCAAACACGTACCATAAAGTTTAACGGCTCGTCTTTTTTCCCAATAGGCAACGTTTCCCGGTAACCGACTCGTGCATTGTCCCGCTTCGAATCAAAATACCGCTTGTTTTGCTTGGTTGTTTTTCACTGGGGATTTCTGATTCCATAGGACATTATTGGTGTTCATTGGAAGTTCGATCTTTGGGATATTGTTGAAATAAGAGATGCATGATTAATTCAGCTTAAAACTTCTGGTATATTTACAAATATAAAAACTTACGCGTGAATGATTCTCTTAAGAGATCAACACAGTTATGTACAACCTAGAAAAAGTTGTATTTGAAAACATAAGTGTACTTAATAAACATGGGACGTCGTTCAGCGTAAATAATTCTATGCCAGTTTCAATGAGAAATAGTGTATCTACGTGCAACATGTGTCTATAAGACCGTGGGAATCTACTATTTTTTTAATACTCATCTAAAGTAATCCAAACTCAAATCTATAAAATATAAATAAGAATATGTATATCCTACAGTTTGCGGAATTACAGTCGCGAGACGTTAACGTAAACACATAATTGGAAATTTTTAAGTAAATATGTTTTAGAAGAATTTACGGACCAACACACGAGAAAGTGCGCATATGGAGTAATAAGACAAACGTCGCCTTCGCTGAGCTGATGATGAGTGATATAATTTCCTGCTGCGCAAAATCACAGATAATCTTATGTATAGATCGTAAGGGACGCATAGCAGAGACAATATCGACATAGGAAATTATTGGCTCGACAGATAGAAATAAGCCCAGACATTGGAAAATTTGGAGAAAAAGCTGGAGATACGATATCACCGAGGATATGCGAATAATGAAAACTACAAACAGGTGAAGCAAGTATAACAGAAGATTGGCGATGATGGTAGAAAAGGACAAAACTCGAGGAGAGCAGTATCGCCCAAGGAATACGAATAATAGATGCATAGTTATTTAAATGAAAAATGAATCTTAGTATTTTGACAACAGTGTGGGAGGAAAAAATAAGAATCAACATGAATGATTCAATAATATAACGATACGGAAAAGTAATAAAACCCATGGTAACTAAGGTAGACACAGTTATTACAATGTTAACCAAGACTTATCGCACAGTAAAAAAAATGAATCGCTTCATTCGAGCAAGGTAAGAAACAGTTGTCACTATTGGTCACTATTGCTTCAGAATTACTGTTATACACAACATCATCGCAACTAAAATAAATAATATCCAGAATATATGGATATGATTTCACTAAAATGTTGTAATTAGCAGCTAAATAGAGATTTAGTGGGTAAGGTAATTTAAGTTTGGAAAAAAATAATGCTACTCGGATTTCATTCGTACAAGAGTGAAATCTTTACCGTCAGCTCCGCCGACGATGCCTAAGGATGGCATTTTCAATTTATAAATATTTAAGAATCAAACATGACATGAGTAGGAATTTTTGTTTCATAATATTCTAAGAAAATAGATATGTTACGATATGCTGATGATATTGCCATAGTTACAGAAGAAAGAATATTTAAAAATTATACTTAACGAGATGGAAAGAATTCTTAGAGACCAATATGGAATGAGGATAAACAAGCAAAAGACTAAAGTGATGGTATGCGGTGCTCAAGACTGCTGTGAACCTGTAAGGATAAGAATAAATGATGAAGAACTAGGACAAGTTACAGAATACAGCTACTCGGGAAGCAAGATAACAGAAGATGGAAGGAGTAAACGAGAAATTGTGAATAGAATACAACTAGCAAAAATAGCTTTCAATGATAAAAAGACTCTACTGACTTGCAAAAATGTTAGTTTGGAAGTAAGAAAGAGGGTTATGAAAGCTTATGTTTGGAGTGTGGCCATTTACGGGTGTGAAAGCTGGACTATAGGGAAACATGAAAAGAGCTGGTTAGAGGCCCTAGAAATGTGGTGCTATCGAAGGATGCAGAAAATCAGCTGGCGAGACAGAATCACCAATGAGGAAGTGCTGAGAAGAGTACAAGAAAATAGATGTCTCTGGAGACAGATACAGACAAGGAGACTTAAACTAATAGGTCACATTCTACGATGCAATGATTTTATAAAATTAATAGCTGAAGGTTTTATTGAGGGGACAAATCGTAGAGGACATCCTAGATTAAGCTATATGAAGCAGATCATCAATGACTCTGGATGCGTCTCATATGGTGAAATGAAGAGGAAAGCTGAGCAAAGAGCGGAATGGCGTGCTATTTCCAACCAACCCATAGGTTGATAACCGAAGAAGAAGAATATTCTAAGATTGGGGAAAAGAGTTGCAATATATTATTAACTGATATTCGTATAAAAGAATATCTATGGCTTTCCGATTAACGATTCCTTACATCTCTATGAGACAAGAAGAAAGAGAAACTTACATCTACAGAGATCTCTCACCAAGACCCATGTAAAAGGAACAAATATATGGATATCCACATCTACAACAAGTACCCAGTTAAAATTAATTACTCCAACAATATACCGGATTTCAGGATAGAGATATTTAAGTTTCTAATGAGGAAATGTTTCAGTTAATACAAAAAAAAATAGTGAAAATGTGATCGCTTACATAGCTAAATGAGACTTATGAAATTTATTTACTGCGTAGTTTTATTTAACATCATAGGCGTCCACTATTCCTAATTAATATATTATGAAATTTTATAATTATTACTATGCTGTCTAGTATCAGCCAGATCAATCAACTGAATGGAGTTATTATATAATAATGGCTAAAAAGGTCTGAAAACTATAGCGCATGAAGATCGATCGCCCAAACTCTGTTTGGGACGATTCCTCAAGCAAGGTATACATAAAAATGACGCCATCTCTCCTCGGGAGTCCACCACCACTTCTTTTGAGACAAGATGGACCAATTTTCTGCAGTGGTCAGCATTCCGAGATCGTTACTCGCACCTTTCGGTAAACATTGGTGTCGAAGGGCTCTCAAAACGGCCGGCAATATTGCCTCGAGATAAGAGCGAGCACTTACCATAATGCAGAGAGACTAATTCTTTTTTCTCCGAAGCCGGGTCCGACCGAGGAGCCACTACCGTGGAGTCTCTCTTGTCCCGGCAGACGGAGAGTGAAGGCAATAAGCGTACACACAGTGTGCGGAGAAGCGTGGGGGTGTTCCTATTCCAGGAGCCTCGAGGGAGAAGAAAGAAAGGGGCAGTGGTGGGGAGTGGGGGGAGGGAGGCGAAGGACTCCGCGACGGGCGAAGGAATCCTTAATTAGGAGCCTTCAAAGCGAGGCACCAATGGCTGCGGCGTCTGCGGCGAGCTTCCAGTGTTTGCCGGGAGGACACAAATATGTCGAATGGCTCCGACGTCGTCAAGGGTTGAATAAACATTAATGGTTCGTTGATGGCCTTAAAGGAGCCAAGGGCGCAAGATGGATGGTCCAATGGGATTGACGTTCTTGGGTCTGGGGAAGGAAAAAAAATAATAAGGGACGAGAACGAAGAAGAAAAATCGACTTAGTGATGGTCAGGGGATGAATAGGGACACTGAAAGGGAAGAAGAAATCGTGGCGAGCAATGGAAAAGGAAATATAAATGTCACTGTGCTTTCCACATTACTCCTTCTCCCTATACTCTCATCCGTTGTTGCCCTTTGGGGATTTTTTTGTTTTTTGAAACTCGAGAAAAAAAAGGAAAAAGGCCTTCCCCATCCAACCTTTCATTTCTTTCGTTGCCTTACTCCCTCGTGCTTCTTTTATTTTCAAGCTGTTTCCGAAGCGTAATACGAGGAGGAGGTAAAGGGAAGGTTCCACAGGACAGGTGACTTAGCGCTGCGTCAGTGGCTGTCATCAGTGGAAAAGGTCCTTTTCTTCAAGTGGGTTGACGGATGAACTGATGATTTGTGTGCGCTCGTGTGAAGAAGAGGCTGAAGTGAAGGAGAGTGGGGTTTCTAAATAAAGTGGAGGAAGACGGGGTTGTGGGAGTTGGATAGAAGGGGTGGTAAAGGAGCAGATATCACGGCCCTGGCCCCTGGCAAGGGACAGAAAGGCCGGGGGAGGTTTGTGTAGGATTGCCTTTGTTCTTCGGGACAGAGAAATGAGCAACACTGTGTGGCGAGGTATAGGCAGAGAGGAGGTGAGAAAAATATCTCGGACGGAGAGGGACAAATAAGTTTTTGTATGAATGGTACGGAATAAAATCAACAAAAATAAATATGAACATTTTTTTCATGCTTTCACTCTCGCTCAGTCATTGGCAATTTGAATAAAAATCAGATCAATGAACTCTCAATGTGGCTTCAATGAGGAGAGGAGGAGATAGACTCAGAGAAAAAGTTGCCAAATGGCTTAAGTATTATGTAATGGCTGAATATACAACCATGATTGTCTCGAGTTCTTCAGTACTAGGAGAGATAAAACTAAAATAATTCGGGCAACAATGAATGCCAGCGGAACGAGGTGTAACTCTCGCTAAAGTTCTGGACGCAGACCTATATTGCAAAGAGGGATTGTTGTATATTGTACAATGGCTGAATTTACAACCACGATTGTCTCGAGTTCTTCAGTACTAGGAGAGATAAAACTAAAATAATTCGGGCTACAATGAATGCCAGTGGAACGAGGTGTATCTCTCGCTAAAGTTCTGGACGCAGACCAATATTGCAAAGAGGGATTGTTGTATATTGTACAATGGCTGAATACACAACCAAGATTTTCTCGAGTTCTTCAGTACTGGGAGAGATGAACCTGAAACAATTAAGGCAATAATGAACGCCAGTGGAATGAGGTAAGGTGCAGCTTTCGCAAAAGCTGTTGGCGCAGACCTGTATAGCAAAGAAGGAGGGAAGAAGCGGAGGGAAACGGAGAGAAACAGAGGGAGGAAACGATAGAAAGTAATCCAGAGAAACCAAACTACTTAACAAAAAACCACCAGGCGCCACATGCAAGGCTAATAGCAATTGTTTTAGCGGTTAGGAATATTTTCCGTCTGACCCTCCACACTAAACATCTCCACTCCCCCAATTCGTAGTATTTTGCTGGCTACGTAGCTAATATCCTCAAATGGTCAGCAGTGCAGCATCATTAACTATAGTGGGAGCTTTTTTAATGACAATAATAAGATTCTTGAATATTGGGTCAATAATGAGTTAAAATCACAGCCAATGTTTCGCCATAACATTTTTTTTGCAAAATTTGATAGTGGTTAATGTTAATTTAATTTTTGGTTTTTTAAATATTTCTTACCTGTTTTAGTTGTCATTTACATTGTTATTGTTAAATATTAAGCTCAACAGTAGGTAAAGTTTAGATTCCTCAACTTTTATACTAATATTTGTAACAATATCGAGCTGTGTCTCTCCTTTTTTTGTATTGCAAAGCCCTGAGGATGCCAATACATTTGGTGAAACGTCGACCGTGAGTAAAATACATGAATGACCAAATACTTAAGAATATTATTATTATTCTTATCTTATTGGTCGAGAAAATTATAATTATTTACTGATGGCTGCGGAATTTGTGGCCATAAGGGATAAGGGCAAGCTGCAGATGGTAATGCATATTTCATATGATGAAGGATCTCAGATTTTCCCGGCATATCTGATGGATAAAGGTGTCTCGGGTCTTCCACCGGGTGAGCAGGTCCATGGGGCCCAACGTTTCGGAGAACGACTTATCCTCCATCATCAGGGGGGGGGGGGGGGTTCAGCTTCCGAAAGGAAGAAGCTTCCTTAGCATCCTTACGCAGTCTTCCTTCGGAAGCTGACCCCACCCCCCTGATGATGGAGGATAAGTCGTTCTCCGAAACGTTGGGCCCCACGGACCTGCTCACCCGGTGGAAGACCCGAGAAACCTTTATCCACAATATTTCATATGGATTCCCTAATTATTTTATCCTTAAATATTATTAATACACCTCCTTGTATACTTCACTAAAAATTAGTCAAGCTAAAAAAATGAGTGAATGGAAATATCACACATAAAATATAACACAACAATAGTAATACTCACACTTTAATACACTACTTCAACACCGATCATGGTTTTGACATACTGTCATTTTCAAGGTCAAACTAATGACATAGTATGTCGAAACCATGGTCGGTGTTGAAGTAGTGTATTAAAGTGTGAGTATTACTATTGTTGTGTTATATTTTATCATGGATATATCGCATTTCCACCAAGTAAAGCCTTAAACGATTTCATACGATCACAGATAACATTAACAAAATGCTGATTTGGAATTAGCAGAGCTTTCAAAATAAATTTTAAGGAACTAAAAGAGAGTAGAATTAAGTAAATTAAAGCTGCAACTCACATGATCATGATTGTGAGTGTGAGTACATTTCTGATTCAAGTTCGGAATATATCATTTTAGCATCTCTTGTATATTTTGCCTGAGTCAAATGGTGCGCATTAAAAAGTATAACTACCACTCAATATCAAAATGATATATGCATAAATATATGTAACATAAATTTTATACAATGCAAGGAACTTGATTTGGAGCTATTATAGCTCAGTATTTACCCAAAACAACTGAATAAATTAGAGGATAATTCACTCTTTAACAGCAAAAGTTTTAGTTTCTAAAACCAAATGGCATTAAAAAAATCAATGGTAAATGCATTAAAAGGACGGACTAACATAATATAATGAATGATCGAAAGTAAAACCAATGAGCATCGAATTTGTCAAGTTCTGAGTCAAGGCAGTTTTATCAAGATATTCCTCCAGTTATTATAGAAACCACAAGCTTAGTTTATAATTATCAAAACTGTAGCATAAGGTGCTTGAAAAAATTTTCATTGACAGCCTCTAAGGTACTGATCTAAAATTCACGAAGATTTCTTGGAAAGTTTTTATTGAAAAATGCTCTCAAGTCCTGAAAATCATTCAGTTTTACGACTGATGGCGTGGTAGGATGTCTTTTCCCAACGGCAATAAGTTGTCTGGAGACTGAAGTTTTCCGTAATTGCTCTAGTTAAGCGTTAAAAAAATAAAAATAACCTCTTTGAATTTATAATAACCCAAAGCTCCAAACATATCGAGGTTCCATTTCAGTTCCATTCCATTTCCTTTCATTCCTCGGCGCCTAAAGACATTTTCAAATGGATTCATTTATTTGACCATCAATTAAACATGCCTGATTTGAAACCCAAGTCAAAATGTACTTGACTCGTACCTTAACCATATTCTTTTATTTATCGTTCACGAGAAAAAGAAAATGATAGAAATACATAAAAGGATTATTCGAAGGCGGAGGCCATGTATTTGCTCCTTTGGTGTCCCAGCTTTTTCTTGGGTTTCAGACCAACAACAAAAAAAGATTGAATGCCGTTTGAAGGGTAAGAGAGACAATACTTTGAGAGGAAGAATTTCCGTTACGAGAAAGACGTTGTGTCAGGTTTATAGTCATACGACTCATATGACTTGACGAAGGATGACTCTGTAAATGTTTGGAATGGAGCTGAATGTGATTGATGGCCGGGAGAAGGGAGCGGGCTGAATTTTAATCGCGGGCAAGTCGATCGACTTGGGCGGGAGTGTGTCCACGGCAACCCACTGGGAACTGCGTGTGTGGCTCCGCGGATGACGGATGAAACTATAAACTGTATTTAATAACACCTTGATTAAACCGGTAGCCATTGTCATCGTGGGAGATGTGTTTCACCGACAGAAATCGTGAAAGGGTGCGCCGGGGGAGCCTCCTAAATATTCCACGTGACCGCCATGCGCGACAATACCTCGAGACAAATTCCGACACTTGATTGATTCGCTGGATACGTGAAGCAGATAGCAATGCCTGTCACGAACGCGAAGACAGAATGGGGGTGAAGAAATATGTATCGTTTTTGCGGGGCTAAAGGAAACCTCGATAGAACCATCTGGTAAATATTAAACCGCCAGAGAGATATAAAAAGAGCGAGAGAGAGACAACATTTTGCCTCATTTCCAGCGTCGATACTTTTTCCACACAGGGAAAGAAATGAAAGTACTCCACGAAGCATTTAATCTTTATCGCTCTCTCACAAAACGAGCCGACTTGCGCGCACGCAAAAAACAACACAGCTCTTCTCATAGTGGGTTGTCTGCTAATAAGGCCGCAGACAATAAAAACGAAAATGATCTTAGATTATCGAAGGAGATGGCCTTCATTAAGACTTTTTTAAACGAATCGGGACGCTTAAAAAAGAATAAGGAATCTCGAGATAATGACCGGAATGTCGGCTTCGAATTCTACCCCTCCCCCCATCCACGGCGTGCACTTATTTGCCCAGTCGCACCTGCGCCGGGGAAGGTTAAAACTTCTTATGTTTTTTTTCAGCTCTGCTCAACTCCTCGAGCGTGACGAAAAAAATCGTGCGAAGGTAAAAAGACGCAGGAGGAGGAGGAGAAAGAAACGGTTTGGTAGGGTGCGGGGAAGAATTAAGCGGGGGATTAAGATGGAAAATGCAAGCAATTCGGGACGGCAGGAGTGTGCGGCGGGGAAGGGCGAAGTTGGGAGACATTCACCGCTCTATGCGCGGATGTGGGGGGTGGGGGGATAGGACGAGGGAGAAGAGAAAGATGCGGCTGGGGTGGGTTACAGAAACATTCTCCGTGAAGACGAAGCCCACTCCGGGCATACACGGGAAGGAGGTAATGGCAGGGAGAGGAATGGAAAGAAGGAGAGGTAAGCGTCGGAGGCACGGATTTGAGAGAGTATTTACGTTGAAGGGATTGGACGACTGCAGAATTGGTCGAGAATGCGAAGATGAAAATTGAGTCGTTCGAAAGATATGAAAAAAAAGTAGAAAGATAGCTAAGGATAGCTGCGCCACTGGTGGGGAGAGAGATACGTGCTGGAAGTTGTAAAGGTAGAAAAATGGAATGGGGGAGTGAGGGAATGAGGAAGAATACAGGAGGTGGAATGAGTGGCTATGCGAAGCTTTTTTTTTTCAGGCAAAAGGATGCTGGAAAAGGGGTGTATGCGAAGGGGTCAAATAAAATCTGCCCCAAAAGATGAGGGCGGAGGGAAGGGATCTTGAAAGGGATTGAGGGAAGTGGGGTGGGTGGCAGGGAAGGGTGTACGCGGAGAATTAGTGTTCGTGGGAGGAATTAAAAAAAACAGGCAAGGTTTCGGTTGAGGAATGGGGAAATATGCTTTGAGGCTAAGGGTTTAAGGGTGGGAGGGGCGGATCTGCGGATGTCCGCGGGGGGTGGCATGGGATGGAAGGTAGATGAGAAAGGTTAAGGGTACTGAGGTGACACGTGGAAGAGAGGGAGGGGGGAAGTGAAGGGAAAGGGGTTATTTCAGGCGGGGGGGTGGGGGAGAGGGAGAACAAAGAGGGAAGATGCGAGCGGGTGGGGGTTAAGGGAATGCTTAGCTCCTCCCTCGCTCCACCAATGTCCTCCCACGGAAAAAATTACCACGTCCGACCATCCCCTCCTCCGTTACTTCTTTTCCATCCCCTAAAAAGTCTACCACCTCCCCCCCGTCATCAGCCTCACGACTCTGCGCTGCGACCGAAGGGGGTGGAGAAAAAAAGGGGTGCAGAAGGGAGCCTTGCGTGTGTTGTGTGAGAGTCTGTGAGCTTCCTACCCCACCCTCGAAGACCCTGTGGCCATTAGCGGGCGGCACAAAGGTGGCGGGGGAGCGAGTTAAGGGTTAAGGATGCATGCGTGCGAGTGTGTGCCCTGGATACATAAGAGTGGTTGGTCGAAAAGGAGTGAGCGAGAATAAAAAAAGTGAAACAAGGTGAGACACGGGAAAACTAGGAAGACGGATTCGTAGTTTTATAAAAAAATAAGAAAGGTAACGAATGGAAGGTATCCATCGTGTTAATTTTGTATATTAATTCCGAGTAATTTTTTTTTTGGGAAACTTTAACAAGAGAATTCCTTAGGAATCGTCCTGCCTTGCAACTCTCCCACCCCACTCAACCCCTCCTTACCTGTCCCCTTTGCCACCCTGCTGCTTTTTGCTGTCATTTTTTCGGAAGTTGTAAAACGCGGTTTCTTGTGATAAAGACGGATATGTCCCAGGGTCCCGAGGAGGAAAAAAATGGGCAAAAATAAGTGCGCTCGTTAAAAAGGGTTGGTTGATAAGGACAAGTTGTGCTTCAGGGGGGACACAGACGGAGAGGGGAGATGGGTTAATAAGAACGAAAAGGAGTAAATGAGAGCACACTGCGTACTCATAATTGGGTTGATTTCCGTTCCTATGGTCTGTGTCGCACTCGCAGGCATATTTTTTTCCCAAAAATACGTCAGTAGAAAAAAATTAAGGAACGCTTTCATGTGCGTTATGTTTTTTTTTATTATTAAAATCTGAAGGTATGTCAAGACATCTCAAAAAGATCCTGGAGTCCTGATAAAACTTATACCTACGATACCTTGATGGAAGAACTTGTCTCCCGCTCTTTGGCTTAATTTTAACGAGAAGAGGAATGGAATCTTTGACTAAATCCGTTTATATATACAGAATTTCTCTTGTGTTAAGGTAAAAGCTATTTTTGCCCTTATCAACTCGGCTCAAAACGCGAAATCTAGTCCTAAATTCAATGGGAAAAGAAAGCAGGCCAATAGATGAAAATCCAAAAGATATACATATTTGAGTATTGATATCAAATCACGCAATTAATGTTACGAATTGAGGCCTCAATGAATTTTGGGTCGTAATCGACGAGGCACTTCATTAGAAAATACCTGCACCCGACTTTCCTACGTGCTACATCACATCTAAAGAACCCTTTCAGAGTGATCTAAGAGCTGATGAAATGAATGAAAAGGCAGAAGAACAAGGGAGACAAAAGCATACCCAGGAAGAGGACGCAAACCAAATGTGGGCAGAAAGATAAGATCACGGAGAGTCTCGGAATAAAAAATAAAGCGACAGGCAGAAAGGTGAGCTTGGGATTGGAGGGAACAGTACAGTTTTTGGGGTTTTATTCCGCAGTGGTCGAAGGGGCCGGGCGAATGGTGGAGTGGAGTTGCGGAAAAAGCATGGATAGGTGGGGACGGATACGCGCCTACTTTTTCCAAAGGGAGAGTCACGGGAGAAGAAAAGGGAACGGAAACAGCGAGGTTAAAAAGGATTGAAGTCTTTTTTCCGTTGAGAGAGAGAAAGAGAGAAAAAGACAGATACGCCAAGGGTTTTTGGCGAGAGAGGCGGCGGCAGAAAGTTATGGAGGTCTGGAGAATGCCGTCACTGGAATATCCGAAGCTTTTGATGTCTCTCGCCTTTCCTGACTCCCTGAAAAACCAGATCTCCTCCTCCGCCCTGAGTTCTTCCATTTTTTTATAAATATATATATATATATATATACATACACACATGCATGCATCTCTCAGCCCCATCCCCCGGGCCGGGAAGCCACATCCCCCTCCCGTGGACCATCCGCAGAGAAGGGCGAGATCGCGATGGGAGTGGTCGGCTGGGGAGAAAAAGGAGTAGGCATTGGCCGGGGGGCATTTGGTTGGGAGGAGGGAGGAGGGGAGAAGAGATAGGGCGGCCCTAAGGCTTAAGGCGAGGGATTCGGAAAAAAGGGGTGAAGGGGACGGAGTGGCGGCGGGATGTGTGGGTGACAGCGGGGGGAGAAGGGTGGACTACTGAACGGGAGTCCAAAGCATGCATGGAGGGATAAGGGGGTTGGTGTGATACCCCTTACCCTCGAGAAGAAAAAGAAAAAACCGGCGAGGAAGGAGAAGGGAGGGTGTAGCTGGACAGGCGGACTGTAAGGTGGACAAGAGAGTGATGGCGGAAGAGGAAAGAACGAAAGACGCGACGGATGGAAATAAATAAATAAATAAGAGAAGGCCAGTGTGGGAGAAGAAGAAAGAATTGAGGAATTCAGGAATGGGGAGACGTTGGGTTTTTTTTTCTTCCCTCGCTTATTTTTTTGAGTGCGGATAGGAGAGTTCGGACCCCACAAAGCTGGGAGAGAAACTATGGGAAATGTTTGCTCGCGCGCGCGCGCGTATGTGTACGTGGCTTGAGGAATTAAGGCGGCTGCGGTAAGAGGAAGGGTTAGAACGACGACAATGCAAAGGGATGATGGAATAAAAAGGTTTTTTTTTACCTTTTTGTAAATAACGGAAAACGTTGAAAAACTCGGGAATTCCGTTCCCGGACATTTTATCCGTGGAATATTTTCGTTTTCGTTTTTGAGGAGTCGCCGTCCAAGGGAGAGGATGGCAAAGGGGGCGTGGTCGGCGCTGAGAGTCGGAGGAGGAAGGATGATATGAAAAAAAATGCTCGCGAAGGAGCGACCTTGAGAATTTGATCGTAAAAGATACTTTCACTTGCTAATATTACTGTCCCTTTCGCAGGATGCTGGACTCTTGCCCTTAATTTTTTTCAGCCGGAGCTTCTTTCAGAAATGGGAGAGCATAAGCTATTGGGATGAAGTCCAGTCCTTATAAATGTGTGTCCGAATAAGGACTGGATAAAACGAATACTTTCACGGAGAAAAATCTATAATCAGGGTGTCAATAAAAAGTCTGCATCAATCTCGTAAAGGAGTGGTAAAAAACAAGAGGATTTTGATAATATTTCAATAGTTGTTTTCAAAAGAATCAAACATTGCTTAATAGCTTGGCATACAGCAGATCAAGTCAGCACCTTGAATATCTCTAAAACTTAGGTGAAAAGAGTATAATGTAACCGATAGCCAAATGACAGACCTACAAGAAGGAAGTCAAAGGTTCAATAAAATGCTCACGCTCTATTCTGAATTCTAAATACAACGTGAGTCATGGAAAGGAACATTCTGAAAACGTTTACTCTAAAATGTCATGATTTGTTTATTCAACAAACACTTTTATGTTAATCATTGAAGAAAGCAACTATGCAAAAAATAAGATACTAGCCTTTTTAAAACAGGTTATTATTGGGTCACGAGCTGAACATACTCCTCCGTGAAAGACCTAGCGAATAACTCATTTTTATTTTCGGCTCAAGGGTTTGATAATTAAATGCCCATGTATGTCAACAAAACTCCTTACACCCGATGAATAAGTCATGTTGTTGATATTAAAATTTCACAATCGCCTGGAAGAATTGATTACTAACTCTTGATTATGCCTGAAAGTTTTCACGAAATTGCAGAATCATCACATGGTGTACTCATTATATACTAAAAACATTAAGGTACCCACACCTGCTAATTAAAACAACAACACGCGGTTGATGGAAAAGAAACTTCGAGTGGCAGCATTTTATTGGTGGGGCAGAAAGAAGAACGTATACAAAGTAGAGAAAATACTGGTCAGTTAATAGATAGGGGATAAAGGAGGATTGTCAAAAATATTTTGAAGATTGAGTAAAATAGAGAAAAACCATGGGGTCTCAACAGACTTCACTTATGAACCTTTAGTGTTAGATAACATTCACAGGGAATGCAGGAGGAGAGGAGTTGACAGACTATATGGATGATGAAAAGATACAACTTGGTTAACTTGGTTAATTCCACACTAATTAATTAAGGCCCACCCGGGTTTCAGCAACTGAGTACCATTTTCAAGGACTATATGAAGCAGAGAAAAGTTTTCAAAATGTTCTAAGCTAGGCATTCGGAATGACAGTTATTCCCATGTTTACTTTTTGTGCTTATCCATTCTCTTGTCCTCCCTCACACTCTCTATGTCCCTCCGCAATAAGTCCATTACGTAACACAGCTTTATATTTTAGAGTAGGAAGAGTATTGCAAAAGTTAAAAATTCAAACAGCAGAATACACGAGAAGTGTACACTGAAAATTATGCAAAAAATGTCCGGTAAATGGTCACGTGGGTTAGGGTTAGGACTATTACATCACCCTTGTTAAATCTTCTTCGCCGTTTTTTAACTAGAGGGTGATGAAAATGATTATGACAAACTTACTTCTTCATTTATTGGTATTTTTCCGGTTCTCCCCGCGTTGCACCATTTTTTTGGATGACCGTTTAGCCGGCATTTTAGTACCTGATGAAGCCGACTGGAATGCCGGCGAAACGGTCGTCCACAAAAATGGTACAACGCGGGGAGAACCCGAAGAATTCCAGTAAACAAGAAAACCGCGGAATTCCGTAACAATTTTGACTATTTTTCGTCATGTCTATCCTGTCTATCCTGTAAAATCATCAATTAGTTAAGAAATGATCATTTATTGTCAAATAATAGCTTCTCACTATTTTTTAATAGCTTTAAAATATTGATAAGTGATCGAGAGGCTGATAAAATCTCAAAAGAAAACATCGTTTTCACTCGAATCATTTTATTTCTAGAGGCACTTTTACCTGAGAATGTAATAATAGCACATATGTGGTACGGATAAAAAATCTCTGATGAGTATTAGGAGAGGAGTATCAAGCTCGAGTGGAACCTTACGAAGAACTAAGACGACCAGAGTAGACCACATTTAGAAGCAGAGGTTTTAGAAGTCCAGCAACAGGGTAAACGAGTTAATTTACCATCTTCCGCAAAGTCATCTTGAACAACCATTCCTATTTTCTTCAAACTCCCCTTTGCTCCTTACATGTGTCCCTTTGACGGATATCTGTGCGCGAGCTCGAATATTTCCCTCTTCTTTTACTTTCCTTCTGGCTATGCGCCGCCACTGCGGTATTTGTTGAGACTTAGAGAGCGAGATGGGAAAGCGACACAAATGCTGTGGTGGGGAACTGAAAACGTCATGCCCCCAAGGATGAGAAGAAGAGGAATTCAATAGAGTTTCCACCTCTTTCGAATAGCTCAACTTCTGCGCAAACGCCATTTTCCCGCACACTTTGAAGAATATGGAATACTTATCCGTCAGGAAAAAGTTATTCCTTTGCACTCATATTTCCATCCAGCTTTCGTCAGAAAGACTAAACATTTTTGTAATCGGCTAGAGAAGACGAACCATAACAGCAGTAAAGTTGATTTGTTGCTTAAATCTTTTTCATAGGATAAAGCACTATCATGGGGAAAAAAATTGAAATAACTATCTTTCTCATACGTTCATGGACTTATTTCATCAGAAAGACGATAGTGGAATATTGCGAGAGTCCTGCTTATTTCTATCTCAATTTACAGCAACACCAATGGAAATAAATCTCAGAATCTCTCAATGAAGACGTAAATTCGACCGCTAATTAACAAGTCCTCCCCATATTACTTGAACAAAATTGATGGTTCTGCAGTTTCTGGGCCGCAATTCAATTTTTTTATGTGCTATGTTTGCAGGCATTACAGTTACGTTAAGAAATTTTTTAACGCCTGCTGCATAGACACACGCACTTCAGTTAGAAATAACATCTCTCAGCAATCAAGATATCTAAAATTAAATTGAAATTGACTATTAAGTTGGATTTGACACTAATGTACGATTTTGTCTGAACATTTTTAATAAGTTCAGCGATATGGATGTTTCTCACGACGGGATACTGTTAAATAATTTAACAGGAAAACATTTTTGGTTACATTCAGAATACACACGCTAACGCCATATAATGTGTGTGGATAATTTGCCTGAGAATGACATCAAAGGGTAAACTACACGACGCCAACAGTTTAGAGCAAAACTAAGCAATACCCTAGCTAAAGGAGATACCAGCGTACATACAAGGAAAATGCCTGATTCTAGTCACAGTTGGGTGTTTTAAGAGTAGAGACCTTTAGATCTTGCAAAGACCTCTGCGTCCGCCTATCACAAAAAGCCAAAACACAATCAGGGTTCATTAATATGCGCATTAAAAGTGATTAGTGGAGGTAATGATGATAATTCCAGATAATTTGTGTATTAATGCGCCAAAGAAGCAATCCACAAAGGAAGCAAAGAAAGCCTTACCAAACAAAATCACAGGCCTAAATGCCTATCACAGGCCTATCCTTAAAGTTCCACTTAAATGAGCCATGTATTCTGAAACTTTGGGCCTTATCGGGCGGTGAGAATGACAAAACGTGCTTGATGGATTGGAAGGGAACGGGGTTAACTAAGATAAAAAGCAACGCCAGCTCCAGAAGAAAACCTCATGCAGAGTATCAAACGTTTTCATCGCTAAACATACTATCTACCCAAAAAGATGAATAGGGCGTACCCAGATTTAGGGAGAACACAATGAGACAACAGGTTTAACTAGATTTATAACAATTTCAAGAGATCATGTAAGGAGAGGGAAGTATTAATAGCACAATCATTATGAAATTAAATTGTGCCGTAAAATTAATTACCCTCCGATTTTTAGATAAAAATATTTTATTTTTGGCAAAGAGGTAATGACAAAAATTATTAGCCATATTCATACTCACCCTCTTCTTTTTAAACACAGAATTAATAATGGCAATACCCCTATGTTTTAATCCACAAAGTTTTTTTCACTGGTACAACTAGTTTCAATGCTATTTCGTCATCTTCAGGTGCCATCAGGATGACGGAGTAGCGTTGTAACTAGTGGTACTAATGAAAAAATCCATGGATTGAAACATAGTTGGTATTGTCATCATTTATTCAATAATGGACTTCCACAAAGTTACGCCTTAAAGGATTCATTTCATACTCATACTTGAATATTTTAGTCGTTCTTCTTTACAACATGGTTCAGAAACGAAACCGATTTCGTTGTATACACAGCCTCCATCAGATATTATCACGTGAAAGTTTCAATACGTAAGCCATTCGCTCGCATTCGATGATGAAATATGATGGTTTTCAAATAACCAGGTCGTTGATGCTTGATATGAGAGGGCAAATCCCGATCCAATATGTACCATGACGCGAACAATACTTCCATCCGTATCTAAAATCCGGTGGAAATCGAGTTGGAAACTTCTCCAGTTCTCTCTGAAGAGTTTTTAGAAGAATCGGGGACAAACTTGCCGGGAATTAATGCTTATTGCAGGATGAGCGACTGAGGGTTGAACTGGAGAGGTTTGGAAGGTTTCTAGAGTTTGGATGGAAGGGAAGGGAAGAGGTGAGGGACGCTTTCAAAATGGGAATTCCCACAGAGATGAACTTTCAAAAGGCAATCGAGGAATCTGCCTGGTTCTCACCCACCACCAGTATCGAGGTTCTGGTCTTTTTCTGAGACTCGAGTTTTAAAGGAACGATCTTTGACTGCCAAGGAATTTATCGGGAGCGATGGAATCCACAAGGAAAACATCAAAAGCTTTTCTGCCGGGGAGGGAATGTCGATTCGTGCCAACTTGAACGGATGGGTGAATATTGCGATGCGGACTACCGAGATGAACTATGAGGGGAGGGAGAGCCCATAAGTGAAGACGAACGGTCCGGAGGTCTCGGCTTTCTGGTAGGTGGAATTCGAAAACAGGAAAGCGCTGAAAGGATTACGCTGGATGAAGGATTTATGTGTGGATGATGGGAAATCAGGAGAGGTGGGAGGGAGCAGGAGACAACAGATGGTGAGGCGGAATGTGGGGAGGGAGGAGAGGGAATACCGTGGATCGTTCGTCAAGCTGAGCAAACAATTGCAAAAGAAAACAAGGTCCATTTGGGGCGCAAGTAATAGCTTAATGCGATATCGAATTGACTTCGTGAATTCGCGGATTGACGATTCCATGTACCGTTGTTACTTCCAAGATCAATATACCGTTAAAGAGATTACTAGGCCGAGCATAGTCAAGCAAAAAATTGAATTTTTCTCGGGAATCAATAGCGAAGCTAACTCGACTGATTTCCACTAATGGGTTTAATTCCTCAAATATTCATGGAACACCAGGTAAACAATGAAGTCGATCGCGGCTTGATTTTTTAAAATTATTACGGATAAAATAGATAAATATTAAATGATGATTTTCCGTGATAAAATATGTCTCCATTTCGCATTCATTATTCACTTGATTCTATTATAAATTACAATGTTCGTAGAAATAATTCTATTTGTTAATTGCCTGATACCGACGAGTTCATAAACTAAATACGCTGATAAAGAGAATAAAAATGGAAGTAAATCATGAACATAAAGGCGAAAAAATGAAAAATATAGGCGGGTAAATTCCGCATACAATGCAATAAAACCGACCACCATAAAAGTTTGGAATAAATGAAGTAGTTTCTTGGACAGAATTATTTATTCAATTTAGAAAAGAAAGAATTCAACTTATTCTTGGAATAGAAGGATTAACACAAAACTTTCACGCCGCTGTGCACAAATACATTAAGGTACATTCAATGTTAATTTGTAGATGCAATCTATCTGTTTTAATGGAACAACATACTCACAGATTCACACAGGCTTGGTGTTTGCAGAGAAGGAGAATTAAAATAAACTTCGAGCTCTGCAGTTAACTTAGCGTAATAAATGTTGGAGAATGTGACATCTACTGTTCTCAACATGTAAGCCAATGGCTCACGTACGGAGGATTTAGCACCACAGAGCATAGCGTCAAAGAAGAAGACAAACTCAGATCAAACGGTGGCCAAAAGAACTGTACCATCTCGCCGAACTCCTCCACGATAGCACGATAGCCGCGTCGATGAGGGAAACAAGAGGTAAACGGGGCGCCATGACCTTTTAAGGGAGGTTTGTCGAGAATCAAACCGGGACATGAGAAGGGGGGGGAGGGGTGGAGGATAATGCGGAACAAACAACGCCGGCCAGAAGGAGAGAGAGAGAGAGGAACGTTTTGCGGGAGAAAAGATGGACACATGCGGCATGAAAGGCTTTTCTGGGGGAGAGAAGGGTGAGGGGTGGGAGAGTCAGAAAGGGGTGAAATTGAAAAGAGGCGTGGAAGAGGAGATATTTCCCTATGCGGGGAGCCGGGGAGGAGAGAGAGAGAGAGGTATATGTGGGTGGCGGCTACGGAGAATATGAGGGGTGGGTGAGGAAGGAGAGGCACGGAAGGGGCTGAGATAAAAAGCGGTTCGGTTGAGACCAGCATAAAGAGATGGGGGGGGGAGGAGAGTGGGGAGAGGGTTGGTTTGACGGCTAGGAGAATAGCGGGCAAGGGAAAGGAAGGGGTGGCTCGGATGGAGGTCGGACTTTTGGCGGCATACGACTGATGAAAACCAGAAAGCGCTCCATCGGATATTTAACAAGAATTTTGGCTCGCCGATGGATCGTGGCGAGGTAAGCGGTTTTTGGTTTTCAGTTTGTTATTCCTTCACCCTCCACCTCCTCCCATGCCTCCCCCATAACACTCTCCCACAACTCATCCTTCCAACCAAAAACCTTTTTCCCACCGCCCCTTGGATCCCTGCCCCCTCCCACTCCGCCCTACACTTCGTCTTTGACCCCCCCTTTTCTGTACACCTCTCCAGCCCCTATCTCTCTCCCTCCCGAGTTCCTTTTTAAACCAACCCTTCCCTCTCGACCTTCCACGCTAAACTCCCGGTCTTCTTTTACACACCCCTTACCACTCATCATCAACCCTTTTCTCTCCTCTTTTTCCGTTCTACGGGATCTTCTTTCGCTCCCGCTACCATCTCTATCATCCAACCCTTTAACCGTCCCTCTGTACTTCCATACCTCAGACAAACGGCGATTCCCCCGCCGCCGCGCTCGCGAAAAAAGTAAAATGTAAAAAAACCGGGTAAAACATTTAACGGTAGCGATATTTGTATACATTTTGTTGAAACTGTTTCATTGTTTTTGTTTCTTCTGCACCTCTCCTAGGTTTTTCATTTCGGAATGTAACCGTGAATGCTGTGCCAAAAATTTACAGGAGCGGACGAAAACCAGCCACTGTCCTTAGCGGGATGCATGTTATATACCTAGTATTTATTAGTACAGGTATACTAGCAGTATACCTGTAATCTTACACTTACTAATGTATAAAATATTACCTTCTGAGTACAAATTTGCCCGTAATCTTGCTTCTTTTTTAAGAGAAGTTAAAAACTGGCTAGTTACCTATGAAAAAATCGAAGATATATTTTGCTAAATAAAATAATTTATTTTTGTAAACATAATTGTTAAAAGGAATTTTTTTAAAATGTTGGTAAATATATATGTATATATATATTTTTTTTTCTATATGTAACAATGTATGATCATGTTTCAAATTGATGGTAACCTAAACACAGGATCGCCTTATAGGTCACCTAAAGCTCCACTAAATATCTTAATATTATATTCCTTGTGTTTTTTCTGTATTTATTCTTTTGAAGCAATAAACATTATTATTATAAACATTAAAAAACATTATTTAATCTAAAAGCTAAACACACTCACTTTTATCGTTAACTTGAATGTATCGGTTTAACAGAGCTCAAAATTAGTCAAGAAAATCGAAATTATTCTCCCTGAAATGAAATATGAATTTTGCAATTTAGCATGCATGGTCTGACAAGAGAAATAAAATGTAATACAAGAGAGACTATGAATGACGTTGGCATTCGGCCTTAATGTGGCAATTCGGCCTTAAGGTGGAACCTTCATTTTAGGTAAGCCTGATTACCTACTTTCATATAAACATACATCATACATCAAACTTCTACTATCGAATAATTTAAAAATGCTTCTTAGTCATTGGTCATTTAACGAAGGTATATTGGCTTAAAAATGATGAAGTTCAACACTGGAATACATTGCCTTCACGGCATTGCGTTGAAATCTCTTCACATAACTTTTTTATCACATTTTCCGTCCGAATGATATTGTTCCAAAACTTGTATAACATGCACTACATATTGAGATACCTTTATTTTTCCGGCTTAGGTCGTCGGTAATATAACACGAGTATTTAGGTTTAAATAACTTCCGGTTTTCGTCGGAGGACATCGCGACATATTGGGATGAATGTGGCAACATTGCCAAGAGAAACTGTTACTACTTACCTTGTTTACCAAGTATATTTTACAATGTATATCATCATTAAGGATTTAATATACATTGTAAAAATTTTTTAAGCCTGAAGATATTGAGAAAATCATGATATAAAATCCTGCGAAATAGCTAAGGAGGCTAGAGTCAGGAGCTGAAGCCCGGTCTCACAGACCGACAATATAATCTTTCTGGTGACGCCGGTGAGGTATGAAATTTTGCAGTTCATGCGCTTCAGTAGATTTCAATTTTATAAAGGTCTTCCGATATACGAGCCTTAAAATCTCTCCGTGTAAGCATATAGCTACATGTAGACCGTGCGTCATCACTGTCTACATATACCACCTACTTTGTTAAGCTATGTAAAAAGATGATATGATAAAAACGCGGATAAGTAATTTTTCTCCAAGAAATCAATAAAAAAATCAATGCCCTTGTCTACACTTTTTATAAATATTTTACTCTAAAACCTAAATAGATTACTGTGTTGAGTATATTCTCTTACTTTAGTAAAAATTTTGAATAAATATAGTCGTTAAACATAGTCGATTGACGTTATTATAGATCATTAAAGAAAAAATTCATATCATCTTTTTTAAAACACAGAAAACCTAATCGACATAATAGACCTAATAGGAGACCGACGTCACTGCCCATGTCGCAATAACCCTCGTCTCTACATTAGGGTTAATGCTTGGGTTTTACGCTTTGTCCTATTATATTTTACACAGAGTATTTACACGGAATTTATTGAAATATACCAGCGAACACTAAGTCTAAATTTAGTCGTTTCAGCAAACTTTGTTCATCGTAAGAAAACACTACTTCAAAGCCCAGGTTCCTCCTAAACTGTAAAATAATCAACAAGACTTAAACTCCACGACTAACTGTAGCACTTCCTTAACTCAATTCAGGCACAATCTATCGTGCGCGATTATTCAACAAAATATTACATATTCAACACTGAGGCCTCCAATATCGACCAAAAAGCAACATATGAATATTCAAATACCCAACGCACACGCATGGATTAATATTATAGAGCTACACTTCTATTTGTTAGTATTATAAATCATTGTGCCCAAGGATAGTCATGGTGATACTCATTGAAATAAGATGTGGCATAATTCTCTGGTGTGTTAATATATTTTGATGGAATTGAGACGGTGTGGTGAGACAAACAATTAGGAATACCTGCGTAGCATTAGCAGCTAACTAAAGTGTTCCCAGTGATGGATTCTGGCTGATTGAAAAGTCGTGTCTCGAATATCGGATAAGGGGAGGATAAAAAGGCAGAGATTTAGGAATGGGTGAAGATTGTCGACGACTAGAACAGGTCATGGCCAAGGGTTCGAAGAGAGCAAGGGAACTGGGGGCATTCCAGGTGTTTACCCTCAGTGTTTCCCCCCTCATCCCATCTCCTTCTTCTGTCACTTCCCTCCACCCACTTACTCTTGATCTCATTCCTTCAGAACCTAAGACCCCAGCCTCTAAATACCCAGCTTTCAATGCTCTTATGATAAACGGAAATTTCTGAGAGGATGAAAATCACGCTATGATGAACCTACCCTTCGTTTATGATAGTCATTCCATTGGTTTCTTTCGAAACGCGACTACCACACTCCAATTAACAATTTTCATTGCTATCAATTATCTACAAGGCTTATCAAGCAGGCCCATCTACGTCTTAGCCTTGTTGGGACTACTGCGTAACGCATGAATATTTTATGTTAAGTTTTTCTTGTGTACCGAAGTACTTCAAGGAGTTCTAATCAGATACAATAACAGTGACCGTGAATGTGTTTTTCAACTTAAAACATCACAACTGGTATTATTTGGTAGCAATAATGATTATCTCCAACATTTCAAATTTGAGGCAAATTTACAATTTTCATAAGTCATGGCATACTTTCTTTCCGTGCCGGGTAATTAGACTCGACAGAGCGTGTTTCACATTAGTTTTCTGAATGCAGTTACCATAAATTATTCATCGTGGCATTTGTAAAACTCAAAACTCATCTAGACAGCGTAATGATCATTAACTGAAAATGACTTCCAAGTTAAGCACCCGGAATTCAATTCATTATAGATTTTACGGTGAATTTCCTCAAAAAATTTCCAGAATAATCTAAAGGGCGAAAAGGAAAAAAGGGATATTTTTTCGCATGGCCACATAGGACGCCCTAATTATCCGAAAAACATTAAACAGCATTTAAATGCAAAATAATTCCGAGCGAGTCGGAAAAAACACGTCCTCTTACAGAGCATGGGGTGTTCTCTTCCGGTGAGTGCTCGGCACGCACTTTTTTGGAGGAAACTTTGCCCTCTGGCTTCACAAATAATAACGAGGCATCAGAGAATAATTTTGGGACAGGTAGGGGCCTCCCAAAAAAAAAACACAATGATGACCTGTGCCCCCATTCAACGATAAAATCTAATCGCCTCTAGGACCTCTCACTGAGGATGGTGAACGAGCAGAGTGCGCAGCTAAATGATATAAGACGTGAGATAGAGCCTGGGAAAGAAAAGAGGACAGCGGGAGGATATGCTGTGTAATGTGCGCACCAATTGAATGTCATAAATTTTTAGACGACTAAATGCCAAAAAAAATGAAAATAATCTTAGAATCACAAAGCGTATTGCGATCTTAATGAAAATTCGTTTCCGCTCCTATTTATAATCATCATTAGCCTTTATAAAATGAACATAGGCTTGCTGTAGTTTGCCATTACGCTATCTTACCAGGTAACCAATGTATCCCATCACTATTCCGAATATTAACATCCATGATTTTTTTGGATCTTTGTTTTATTGCAATTCTCCTTCCCAAGCAATTTTAATTTAGTTATCTGGAGAATGCTACTGGAGCATCATTCTAATAAATTTAATGTACTGAAGATTAAGTAAATGATTTAGAATTGTGTTTGTTGAAATTCATCCTTAGGCGTTTGATGTTTATTGAATGTCAAATATCAACATTGACACAGAATTGTGCACATTGTTTTCATATGCGACATTAAATTATTATCTAATAATTTACAGTGGGAAATGAGAAAGATATTTTGGACAATGGTAAGTGAGTTATTGAGGAAAAAAGGCCGAGAACCAATGGTCTAATAATTTAGTCAAGATTATTTCGAAGTTTACTCAGGGCTTCGCAGAGTATTCAATTTAATACGCAAAGATTTGATCAAAAATCCTTTCCTTCCAACTTCTTGCAAGACATCTTCAAAGGGGATTCTCTTGGAAAGGCTTCTTAGGCGATCTTCTACGTCGTCTTGTTCATTATTACTCCACAATAGCACATTTCCATTAGTGATATATGCCCCTTTTACTAATACAATGATATGTATAAGTAACACATCCATATGAGAGTAAACTTTCGGGGCATTTGAGGATTTTCGAAACTCCAAACTTATATTTCTAGCTTAAGTTGACTTTTCTTACGCTACATGTCCTCTTAGGTTAAACTCTTCTTCTGCCTGTATCACCTCTTGCCTCATCAAGCATTGGCGATCCTAATTTTCAGATCTCGTTTATCATAGGTTTCACTGTACATCTACATAGCGTGTTCAAACTATAGAGCACATTTACAACTCATAAAGAAACAATTATTATCAATAAGTGATATTTTGATATCGTTATCTCCCTACAAGTTATACCGGACGCCTTTAAATGCATTTTAATCTAATTTTCCCTATCTTTGGTCAGGATCGATTAAAAAGGCCATTAATTTCTTTCTTCCTGGGAAAACATTCTCATGCTGGGGGTAAAGAATCCAATGATTTACTGGACCCTTTCAAACGTGTAGAGCGTGTTATAATTTCAACACAGTTTCCAGGCGTAACTCATTGTGTGGGTATTAAGAAGGGGCGACGTTGCGCAAATAACCAGTCTGAGCGTTAACTCATCATATTTGGGCTTTCTACATTAGTCTGACTTCCGCCATCTTAAGATGCGATTGACCCACTTTTGAGATTACCTTAACGACAATTAAATGTCGGTTGCAGATTCTGAGGGCTGATAATGTGCCATAAAAAATATGCACATAGCATTAATAGCAACCACCAAGGGTGACTCCAACTCATATCCCTGCGAATGAGATGGGGAAAATTAGCACACAATGAGATCAGCGCATTAGAGCGAGAATTATCTGCGCACCTAGCCTTGATATCATTTCGGTTTTATTACGTTCATCACGGAATCATCTAAATTAGCATTTCACTCTTGACCAACCCTTTCAACGTTTTTCTTTCTTCCGCATACAAGCAAACATACATTCCCTTCATAATAAACACCAGACTTGGGTTTAAAAGAAAACCGATTCCTGTGATATCTGATGGAAGTGAATACTCTGATATTCGACAAATCGCCGGCAAAGCTTCGAAAAAACAGGAATTCACGAAACTATCAGTTTAACACGCTACGGTATGTGGTTTCCACACAGCTGTTTCGAAACGAGATGGGTGCGTCAGCTGTGATTCCTGTGCGCTAAAAACTTTTGTCCCCATGCCATGATACAAACGAAAATTCTTGTTTGATTTTATCATGGCGAGTGGGAATGTATGTTTGATTGAAATAAAAATAATGTAAATATGGACATATCACCCATGGGTGATATGTCCATATTTACATTATTTTTATTTCAACTAGCCTTCGTTGAGCTTCTCTGCCTGTTGTTAACTATTGACAATATTAATCATATAACCAGCCACCTCATAACTGTATCTTTGTTATTCTAGAGAATGAAAACGAATTCCTTACTACTCCGCCGGAATGCTACTGATATAATGGATTTCCTGATATCCCATTGGCTATCAGAGCCAACGCCATTGCCATGTGGTTCAAAGAGACTCATAGCTTCAGACCGCTTGATTAAATCCTCAGCCGCCGATAGAGCTGGCTATCGTGACAGTGTTTCATCTACATCTACGTCATACCCTGCAAGCCACCCAATGGGTGTGTGGCAGGGGGTGCTTCCACACCAGGCATGCATGAATGATACGGTAGAACACCGAAATTACATTGAAACCCGCGTACCACACATGCAACGCGCCAATTAAAAATCTAATACCCAAGAAACATTCTATCGTCAATCGTTCCAACATGCAAGGGATACAAGGAGTACTACTACAGATTCTAAATATCATGCATAAATAAGAACCTCAATATTTACATCATGCATAAATAAGAAAGAGGAGAATATAAAGAAAAAGATTTACTGTCTGCCTATTGTCACAATTCGAACTATTCATGACGACGATCACAGCTGTTATGGTCCCGAATGGTACGCGGAAAAAAATGACATTTTATACCTATCGGTTCTACAATCTAGCTCTCTAATTTTATTGGCGCAATCTAATCTGCCGTAGTACGAGGGGGTTAATAGTATGTTTTTTACGTCGTCAGAGAAATGATTTTCTTGAAATTTAGTTAGAAGGTTAAGCCTATAATTAAATCTACGCCGTGATAGCGATTCCCATCCTAATTCTTCTAACAGTCCAGACACACTAGCCAACTTATCGTCGCATCGTTTCACAAACCTAGCTCCTCTTCGCTGTACGCGATCTAACTCTGATATCAACCCTGTTTCGTATGGATCCCATACACTAACAGCATATTCCAGATGAGGCCTAACGATTGAAAAATAACAACGTTCTTTCACTTTCTCATCACATTTTCCGGGTACTCTCTTGATAAAGCCTAGCTTCCTGTATGCTTGACCGCATATTTCCCGAATATACCCTGTTTCCCTCTATAGGCATATTAAAAATGTAGTAGCGGACCTTCCCATTCTTTTTCCTGGTACAAACTCGAAAATCTCGAATCTGGAAGGAAATGGTGACTGCCAGATGAACGTGGCAGAGGAAGGCGGGCTGCCCGTGCACTGGACACGAGTTAGCATTACCAGACAGATCTTAAACTACGATTCGAGTTTCACCTCCAATTGGTTATACTATAATTGTGTTCAGTGTTATCACATTATCACTACAAAATCATCAAATGTCAGTTGCTGTGCCGTCTTGGTTAATAATATCTCCGAGTAAGTATTTTTACTTTATATAATTCGTTGTCTCGGGCATGACTTCATGGAATCGACTTAACATAATGAAAAGTAAAGAAAACATTGTAATTCCACATAAATATTTAAGGTACGACCTAGGTTTCGACGTGGCACGTCATCATCTGATGATGACGTGCCACGTCGAAACCTAGGTCGTACATTAAATATTTATGTGGAATTACAAAGTTTTCTTTACTTTTCATTATATTTTTACTTGCTTAAGAAACTCTAGGAAATAATCCGTTGAATAAACGTAAATATGTGTAACTACTTTTTATATTATCGAAAATGTCTAAAAAGGGAAGTTTAAGAGGTGAATATGGTACATCGAAGTTATACGTTTAATATATGTCCCCGTCATTCTAGTAAATGCTATTCTTGGTGACATAGACTCACCCAAAGAAAAAAATGATATCGTATCTGGCGATCGTTATGGAAATGAATCATTGTTAACAGCATCGTAAAATGAAATTTACATCGTAAATTTGTAAACATTTTTACTACACCGACCTACGTTCTGACAAACTTATGCCATCATCAAGGTACAACGGTTCATTTGTGTGACCACATATACCCCTCCAAAAGATGTCAGCTATCGTTACTTCAAGGAGTACGGGCCGTAAGTAACATGAGTTGATATTCGGTGATATATGTCTCCTTTGAAATATTCTGATTTCACCATCACATTATCGGATATTTTCCAAATGGTTCCTCCCCGATTTAACGATTTTATTTTTCATTTATACCATGTAAAACACGAAACATATTGGGAACATATCTAATAAATTAATTGACGCCTTCCCAAAGAACAAATTGAATGTTTCATTTTACACCCCAAAAACTATGGGCAAATTGTTGTTCAACTCAAAGGATGAAGTGACACAAAGTGGTGTAAATAAGCTTAAATGTGCTACTCCCAATTGTACTTCGATATACATTGGACAAAGTGGTCGAACCATCTCAGTAAGGGCTCGAGAACTTAGAGCGTGTTGGGTGAAAGGAGATATCTCATCAGCCTTTGCCAAACATTTAATCGAAGAGGACCATTAAAGTGACTTTTTGCCGGAAGTGCTACATGTTGAGAAGAAAGGAGCCAAATTGGACTACTTAGAACATTTCGAAATTTTGAGTGCTGCCAACATAAGTGGGAATCTCCTAAATGAATTAGTTTTTCCCTCCCACTCTCCCCTATTATCAATACCTTTCCCCCCACCACCTCCCACTGACCGTGACGCACGTCTCTGACGTCAACCAACCACTTCTTCCCCTACCCCTCCCCCTCCCCAGATGTATATATTAACTCGCAGACCAAACATAATGTACCTTTGATGATGCTTGCAAGGCAGTCGAAACCTGGGTCAGGAATAAAAATTTTAAGTGTGGATAATACTAAGAATTCTTTCTTTTTCGTCACGTCTGTAGTGTCATTCCACAAAGTTACGCCTTCAACCATAAAGTTTAGCCAATCAACCTTTGCAACTACTCCTACTTTTGCTGCTGCTGCTTCTGCTGATTTTGGGCTACATTTCCCGCGCCCCTCCTTGCTCCTTTCCGACAAAATTCTCCTCCTCACAACCCTTTATTATTAGTTCCCCAGCTATCCCTCCCGAAAGTTCGTTTGTTTTCAAAAACTCGCCCTACTTAGCTTAGGGTTGCTATCACAACAATCAATATACATATAAATCTAAGTAAGCATGTGTTTTTGACAATACATCTATCTGCGAAAGGCGTTGTACTCAATAACTGTGGAAAGGTACGAAGAATCTTTTTATATGGATTCTAGTTCGAATTTAGTCCTCCTTTGTATTATATATATGCCGATTCACCTTAGCGTATCAAATCTGGTATATCAAATCTGGTCGCTGCGGAAAGAATATGAGCATAGCATGAGCATGCACTGGAGATTAAGGATTTGAGAATAATGGAAAATAAAATGGAATTTCGCGAGGAAAAAAAGGGTTAGAAGATGATTGGAAATAAATTAAATACATCGGAAGGAGGCAGCAGATTTGGCTGTTGTAGTGACTGGCTCGGTACAAAGAGGCAAGGACTTACTGAAGAGGGTATAAGAAGGGAGAATAATAGGAGAACTTTGGAGGAAGAGTGAGAGGATTAAGATATTGAAAGGTGTTCAAGGGAGCGAAGAATGTGTGTAATGCGACTGGGATTCGTGAGAAAATCATTAGTTGCATAAAGGAAATGAAGGAAAACATTCCCAACAGTGGGGAAAACTATTCGAAGGACTTTCAATAGAATTGAAATACAGAGAAATAAATGCAAAAATGCACGGCAGTATCCTCGGTAGTGAAAATATTGTCGGCCCCGGTGGTGGCGGGGTCAAGTCCTCGCCTGCTACCCTGAGGGTCGCGGGTTCGTGTCCCGCCTGGGTAGAAAATTATCTGCCCAGGACATGGGTGGCACATTGTGCTGTATTCGGGATAGTGAAGATAAATAAAAGAAATAAAAAATAAAGAAATATTGTTTTCCCCATAAGATTTATAGTGGCATGTCATGGATTTGCTGAAGAAAGGTCGAAAAAGTGAAGACAGCCATTTTTACCATAAACGCAAGATGAAGGCGAAAGAAACGAACATCTACATACTACCCTGCGAACCCCCGAATGGACGTATAGCAGAGGGTATTTGGACACCAGCCGTGTAAAGGATAAGTTTTTGGGAGCTGAAATGGTGAAGTGTATTATGAAAGGACTTCAGAAGATATCAGTTTTTATTAGGGTCACTTATTGTACGTGGAAAGAAACAGTTTTTGTACCTACCTGTTCGGAAATGTCCCCCTCTTATTTTGTCGCTTCTGTCAGACCTAGAGATGTAGTCTGGCGTCAAAATTATTTTCTCTATGTTGCTTTGAAATACATCTGTTCTGAATTTCTCTAGCAAACTAAGCGTAGCGTGCAGCCTCCGAGTCTCTAGCGGCTTCCAACAAAAATATGGGCGCCTTGGGATGCTGTCGCGCAGGGAAAATGGTAGTCATAAACAACAATTTTATAAATTGGAGTGCTAATATAAAGAAAATGAAAATGAATTTGGTGTACTCTTTCCTATGAATTTCATTGAAATGACCCCGGGTTCGACACTTAAAAACATCTTCAGGTTGATGATAACTTTGTATTTCCCAGTGTTTTTATTTGAATTGACCCGGGTTTTGACGTTCAACGTCATTTTAGGTAAAGATTCTACTCACAGGTCACTGTTTATATACAGTCCAGTGAGGTCGGGGAGGAGGGAAGGGAGGGTGGATGGTTGGAATACGATGTTTGTGTAGAATCATTGCCTGAAGATGGCGTTGATCGTCGGAACTCGGGTGGTTTAAAATTAAAATATGTGGAAAAACAAATATACATGTTATCATCATTATGTTGAGAAATTCCATAAAGTTACGCCTGAAACCACCAATAATACCAATCTTCAGGTTGATTTCATATCTCCCTTATTGGAACGTTAACTTGATGAATTACGAAGAATAAGTTTTACATATGCATGTTATTTTGCTATATATATTATTGTATTGCTATAAATGTATATATATATATATATATATTATTTTGTTATATTTGACTGCTATTTTCGATTATCTTTCTTGTAATAAAGCTATGACAAATTTAATCGTGATATGAAACATATATAAGAATAGAAATTCTATAAACACCTCCATAATAAACAATTCCAACACACAGGCCTCGTTGCCACCAGCTAAGAAATAGTGGATTTCATAATAATGCTTTTATCTTTTCTAAGTAGGACTTCTTGATTTATCACCTAGTCTCCTCAAACCATCCAATCGCGCGCACTTGAAATACACACCAAACGCCTACACCCGCGCACCAAAGGGGCCACCCAACGCTCTCCCTTGCACCCGGAAGCAGCCGGCTGAACAGCGCTGATGGGAAAAAGCGGCGCGTTTTTCGACCGCAGATGAGGAGATAAAGGTGGCGAATAAGGCGCGGGGATGGGGTACGAGGGTGGGGGAAGCAGGGAGGAGGAAGTAGGGGTGAGGGTGGGGGGGGTTGAGGTGAAGGGGAGGGGGAGGAGGTAACGAAGGAGTCATTCGAATCGAGGGAGATTGAGAAATGAGATTGCCGAGGGGGGCGTGCACTCGGTCTGTGTATTTTTTTATATTTGTGTACGAAAAAAAGTGGTTTTTCAGTCTGTCGAGGAAACAATGACCGAACGGGTCGGACATTAAGTTTTGTGTGAGTGTGTGAGAATCGACAAGGAGGTTTTGGGAATGAGGACAACTGAAAAGAATGAGATGAGCCACCTCATCTCGCTCCTGCGCAGTTTTCCTGCCTTTCATGCCGATTTTATCGCCAGAAAAATTAATTTATTTCCTTATTTCCCTTTGTGATGTAGCGCTTTTGGATAGAAAGAACGTTGTCGGCGTTGATTTTTGGGGGAAACACACTGGCTCAATCCCCAGGAGCTGAGAGATTGAGTGACTAACATTTTATTGTATTATAGCATACAGTTACATGAACCTGAAACCCCCCCCGAGCAAAAAGCGTTTACATTACCATATTTTAAATTAAAGAGTAAATCCATATATAGCTAACAGTACAATGGGATTTCATTCGTAACGAAAAATACCAAAATGCCAAATCATAGATAATTTAGCTCGCTGACAGCATGTTGCATCATGATTTCATCCTAATTTCTCGAGGCAAATGGAATTTTTACCCAGCGCTTCAATCATAATTGACAGACCGGAAGGAGAGTCTAAGACCATCGTTTTTGTCACTTGCAGTCATTAAGAGTTTTCACTGTCACATACTCGAATTCTTGTGACAAATTAGCCAGTAACATTACGCTAATATACATGCTAATACACACCAAAATGTTCATTCAAATAAATGGCCAGATAATTTTGGCTAATCTTATATAAGAGAGCCAAGAGGCTAAATAGTTGTCTAGTAATTTACAGTTTCATGATTATCCAAAATTCCTCACGACCATATTGAATGATTGAAAATGTTTCCTGGGAGTGATTAACAATTTATTTATTTTATCTACGTCTTGGGGCCATACACTCCCTGAAATGGCCGTTAACGATCAGAAGAGGACATACACTATGTCTATACAAAATATTTGAATGAACGGAATGAATATCACTGGTTTTCCGTTCCAAAGTAAGACTGAAATTTTTAAAAATCTTTTCAGTGAAAGTTGCGTGTAAAAATAATTAAACGATGAACATAACTCTGCGATATCAAAAAAAATTCAGAGGAGTATTTTTGTCTCCTCCTAATAGCACCAAGAATACGATCATATGACAAAAAGTCAAAAGTCAGAAAAAAATGACGGATGTGATTCATGTATATATATATATATATATATATATATATATATATATATATATATATATATATATATATATATAAGCTAGCGACAAGGCGTTGAGGTTGGGGATGGATAGATAGGTATATCAGTGGACACTCACAGAAAGGCGATCCATGGCGACACCGGTGTCCACTGCTCTCGGAAGCTTTCGGGTGAGAACCCTTCCTCAGCGGGAGAAGCTGAGGAAGGGTTCTCACCCGAAAGCTTCCGAGAGCAGTGGACACCGGTGTCGCCATGGATCGCCTTTCTGTGAGTGTCCACTGATATACCTATCTATCCATCCCCAACCTCAACGCCTTGTTGCTAGCTTATATTTCTACATTTATTTCCTTTTTCTGTAATATATATATATATATATATATATATATATATATATATATATATATATATATATATAAACAGTTTGCCAGAGGAAGGCATACGATAAACACAGAGATACAAAAAAATGAACACACTTATAAAGTTTCTTGATATTTCGGTGCGACCAAGGTGCTAGCTAAATATCAAGAAACTTGGTGTGTTCATTTTTTTGTTTCTCTGTGTTTATCGTCTGCCTTCCTCTGGCAAACTGTTTATATATTCGTCACTTGAGTGATCCTAAGTGCAGTTATATATATATATATATATATATATATATATATATATATATATATATATATATATATATATATATATAACAAAATACGAGTCACTGTAATCTTCGCCTCGAAATAAACGAAAGAAAATACATGCGAGGAGATATTTTCGGTTCTCGCGAAAAAATACATGTATGTATAAAAACATAAAAATTAAGCGAGGGCTTAATATCCCAAAGCGGCGCCTAATTTTTGCCTCACAATAATTATCGCTCAATTTTTTTCCAATTAGTCGACCACGTGATCATGACGTGGACCTCATAATTATCAACTCCGATTCACTCGAACGCTCGTCTATTAATCCCCTTCCAACTTCTCCCCCTCTCCCCCAAACCCCTCCATGCCCCCCCCCCCGACCAACCTCTCCACCCCCGCCCCCTCCCTAATTCATATTTCTCAATTTGGGATCCACAGTATTTTGTCATTAATATGATTGCGTTTTCCCTTTGGCCTTCTCCGTGTAGGTTTTCGTCCCATCCTAATTGAAGGCTGATGACCTCATACCATCCCATTTTTTTGACGTGAAATAATAATGATGGTTCCTTTGCGTGCCCCGAAAATGAGCAATGGGAGGGAGGGAGAGAACTTGAAGGGGCGGGATGGGGGGGGGGGAGGGTGAATAGGGGAGGAAAAGGAAGGAGGGGCGGCGGTGGGATGGGAAATCTGGAGGGGAGGGAAGCAAAGGAGGGACTTAAAGAAGAAGAAAAGGAAGGATATGGGAGTCGTATAGGAGGATACGAACCTTAACAATTGCTTCCAAGGCTGGCTACGGCGAGAGACGCGAAGGCCGTGAAATAGCAATGCCGTATGAATTGTTTCCCTAAGTCAAGAGTCAAAGAGAGATTTCTTTCGGCTACTTATCAACTGTATACGTGATTGCCGATGATTAGGACTGCTCTATGGGGAGTTTATTTTGATTTTTTGGCATATCAAACATATATTAACGATATCCAGCGAGATATTGCGGATCTAAGCAAACGTACTCAGTTTTTGCAAATGTTCTAGTTTAATCTTCGAACGAATTAGTTACCTTTACCTCAAGACGCCATGTGATAATGATTCTTGGCAGATTTCAAGCAGCACAAATTGCTAATAATTGTAACTTCGACGTGGTGCTGAGGTAATTGGAAAATGTTGCTTTAGATTGAATGTGCGAATTGCAAAGGAATTTGACGCTTAAATCATAATGTAATCGTAGACTTTGGATGACACATCGTTGAGCGGAGAATCTATTATCTTTTGACACGATATGTGGACAGGGTGGACATGAAGGAATAGTCTGCTGGGCCATGTATGGACCAAAATGGAGCAGAATAAAGTTTTCACCTAAAGTCGCATAGCCACATGCAAAGCTATTAAATATTTCCACGATTTTAGGTTTGGAAATTGGCAACAACCCAGGCCATGTAATTGAAAAATTTGATGGTACACGAATTAAAAGTACCAATCATCTCATATATTGCCTTGATTTATATGCATTACAGTGTTATGAAGGGAAAATTGCTTTCACATACTGGAGATGACCACCAAACTAATATGCAGCATTTGAAGGGGCAAATAATATAGGCAGATCTAAAGTACATATTCTCAAAATAAATACATGAGCTATCAAAAGTAATTGATAGGTTATCATTAGTTATGCAGAAATAGGCTGAAATTGACCCTTGGAGGTACGCTCACATTTAAAGTGCGGGTCTTTAAATTATTGCCATCACAGGAACCACCACTTACGGTAGTGTTCGTAAAACTTGGCCACAATAAAAATCAATTATTACTTTCAGGTTGAATGGTAATATTAGAGCAGTGATTTGTTGATTGAAATATAGAGGAAATATATCGGTGCAATTTATGTGAAAGAGTGGACCAAAAAGATGGCGCGTGTATAAAAACAGGATTCAGAGTAGGAACACGACATTTCCTTCTAAAAGTTGCGTGTTTATAAATAAAAATTCAATACGGATGTATTATCAACTCTCGGCGCAAAATCTTACTGCCTGAAGTTGCAGCCAAAATGAGCCGAGTGGCAGGAAAATATATGGACGGTGATCGAAACTGTCAGTCTAGGACAAAGTACAGTCAGAAATGAGGAGATTAATGCGTTAAAATGGTGCTAAGGATCCCAATACAGTTTACCAGTGACTTACTGAATATGCAAAGTTATAGCAATTCCCATTTACTTGTAAATTATGCCACCAAATTTAAACAACATATAAAGGTTAAAAGTATTATGCTATGCTGCTCTTTCCTACAAGGCTGAAAAGACCCTCATCAATATGGGTGTGGAAATTTGCCCCTTAAAATTTCGTTAAAAAAACTCTCCGCGATGCATTTGCAAGAGGGAGCAGTTCGAGAAGGTAAAGGCGACATAAAATCGGACTCGAAGAAAAAAGGCATGCAAATTATTTTAAAACATCGGCGTGATAAATTCTCAATGTAGGAAGAGGAACAGTTGGCAATAGATGCTTGGGTGAGTGGACAAGGAGATACAGTAGAGCGTCGATAATCCGGACCGGACCCAGTCCGGATTATCAAGAAGTCCGAATTTTCGAAAAGAACCATTAAAAGCACCATTTGATGCCTTAAACATAAAGAAACTTAAAAAGCTAAAAACAGTAGTTCAATTTAGTGCTGTAGTTAAGTAATTCTTCTTCTTCTCTTCTAAAGGTTATCCTTATTGTTGCAGCCACGACTTCCAACAATCTCTTTTTTCAGCCTTCCTCTTCATTTCATTGTACGAGGTGCATCCCATTTCCATCGCCAATACTTTTAGGTACAAAGTTCTCGGTCGTCCTCTCTGTCTTTTGCCTAGAATATTTCCTTCCATAATATTTTGTATGAAGTTGTCGTGCCTGAGTAAGTGTCCGATGAGCTTTGCTTTTCTTGTTTTAATTGTTTCCAATATTTCTCTTTCTGTATGGACTTCATTTAGTACTTGTTCATTAGTTTTCCTGTCGGTCCACCTAGTTTTTGTAATCCTCCTCCAAAACCACATTTCTGCAGCTTCAAGTTTGGTCATTTCACTCTTCCTTAGTGTCCATGTCTCGCATCCATATGTTAGCACACTCCATACAAAGCTTTTCAGGAATTTCTTCCTAGTCTCAATACTAATGCTGTTATTTATTAGGAGACCTCTTTAATTGAAAGGCTTTTTGGCTAACGTTATTCTTCTTGTGACCTCTGAGGAGCAGTTGTTATGATTCTCTAATATGCTACCCTAATATGCTAATGTTAAGTAATTAGAGAACATAAATAAAAACATTGTAGTGGTGTAGATGACCCCGTAGAGTCTCGCATCAACGCTCTTGACAACTATGTACTGTGTTTTCAGTACATATTTGTCAGGACATTGTATTCACTTCAACTTATTTTTCGCTGGATGTGACTCTGGATTATCGATGGTCCGAATTTTTTACGTCCGGATTATTGACGCTCTCCTGTAGATAAACGAATCGTCACAGACAACGTGGCAATGAGAGAAATGCATTGTGGGCTGAGAAGAGAAATGAGTCGGGAGTACAAGGGAGAGGAGTTAGTCCACGGGAAGGGTGAAGGGTTTCCGTGGGAAGACAGGGGGCTGTTCCAAGCGTGGCGTGGCCACACCATCACCACCGCCGCCCTTCCCTCCCTCCCCCAGTGCCCTTCCACTTCATTCCCTTCCTCCTCTGATTGATTGATTAACTCCTCAGGTTCTCCGTCAAGGACGCCCAGATAAGATTGCTTGTGGGAAATTAAAGTTTCGGCGGGGGGAGGATCGGGGGGTGTGGGGGGTGGGGAGGAGATGGCATTAGCTCGAGGGGAGGGAGGTTTTTATGGATGTTGGAGGGAAAGTAAGAAGATATGTATGGAGAGAGAGAGAGAGAGAGAGAGAAAGAGAAAGAGAGGGGAGGTTTTAGGGAAGTTGGGGATTTGAAGGAGCATGGCAGGATGAGGAGAGGTGGACGAAGGGACGTGAGGTGGAGAAGGGGAGATCAGAGGGGGAGAGGGAGATGTTCAACTTGACTCACAATCAGAAGAAAGAACGGAAATGGGAGCGATTTAGAGGATTACTTCGAAACGCCTATGGAGATTAACTTTTAGCCGCGAGATCGATTGAGAAGTCAAGCGCCCTGACGTTTGAAAGGATTTTCTCACATTCTTTATTTTCTTTTTTTTGTTTTTCAAAAATCGAATTTCGGCCGTCATCCATTTAAGAAAAAAACTTACGGGGTATATGAGGGGGAATTGGTGAGCGATTTTCCGTTTCGCTGGGGAGTATTTCAGACCGGTCGGGCATAAATTATCGAATGACGTGCGGGGATGAAGTAAGTAAATATTTGATTACCGCGCGAAATATTTTAAATAATTCGAGCGATAAAATTCTTACAGCTAATTGGAGTGCCAAGGGCAGTCTAGAAACCAATAAAGGGGCCAGTTGATAAATGAAATACGGAACAATCGCCAATTTTATGTAACTGAAGGTCAGTCGTTCTGGGAATTCGAGAAATAGCAGTGAGACCATTAATAATTACTCTGTTTGTTTTCCAATAAAACTTGAGGAATTTCCTGTGGTGAACTTGTGAAGAATTCCAGAGTAGTCAGTAGAGGGAAATTATATACATTTTCTGCCGAAATAAACTTGGTCAATCATATGAAACAAATGCTAAAAGGTATATAAATTATATTAGGTAAAATATAGATACATATGTACTTCATGACTGTACCGGGGTAAAAAAGAAATTTGGAGGAGAGGGACAGAAAGATCAACAGCTTCCGATCCCAATCGCAGCCTGAGCTTATTCCGGGCGTCATCAAATTCAACGGAATAATAGACTGTTGACGGTTGGAAATGAACCAAAGAGAGACAAAGGCACCGACAGGCACACAAAAAGACTTTTTAACTTCAGATCTCGCCGACGATAGCGCCACCGTACAACTCCGGGCGTGATGGGGAAATTAAGGAATTTTCGACTGAGCGAAGTCGAAGATATTTAACTCCAAGTTTTGAGACCTGTTTTTTCGTCAAATCGCTAATGCTGCAACCTTCTCTCTCGTGAAAACCACTCATTTTTACTTCCGGAAGAAAACCACGAATATGTACCTATCTTGCATTTTAAGAGCATGACATTTCAGAACGAATTGAGGAATGATCAATTGAACGCAGCCAATAGGCCAGATGGATTTCCTATGTGGGAGCTGTAAGATGGTAACCAAGGATTTTACTGCTAAATAATTTTTTAAATCACATATCTTGAACTGTATTGCAGCGATATTGAGATGATAGAAGACAGGGAGGTTAAACTGATGCAGGTACAGGCTTTTTGGGTAAGCTGCAGAGAGATTAAGGTTTGACATTAAAGTTAACTTAACCGTCATTCTCCTAGGAAAAGTAAATTCCGATTCCTCTCTACTTTTTAAATGGAACTCAATATAAGTATTTTCATTTCCTTTAAATTGAGCTGCAAATTTCGAGTAGAGAAAACTGTTATTCTACTGCCAGGGTGACGGTTCAAATCCGGTTGATTTTCAGACGGATTTTTGTATTAGACAGAGGAATGTAGATTCCACAGAATTTCTTTACGATTAACAAAAAATGCCTATATTACACAACTTTGACACGCTTACTAGACACCAGTTGTTGCTTTATTTAAGTAATAAAAACCAATGGTAATCAAAATGACGATAGGCTTAATCAGTGACTACAGCAGAACACAATCAGGGTATTATGAAACTTACCCGAGAAATTTAGCATGAGGCAAAGAAATTTTTGGTACTCATTGCTAGATCAATAATTTTATATCCTTTCCACAGAGCATAATTTTTCAGGTCTCACTCAACATTATCTAGTTTTATAGAAAAACTATTGCTTGGGAAAATGTTCACAAATTATTGCTATTATTCCCAGTTACTAGTGTACAAGATATCTCTTTCACACCACATAATTACAACGAAAATTGCAAAATGGACGCTTCTTATGAAATATTATGGTCTAAGGTTTAGGTATAGTGTTCCTCGGCACTTTATACGGCTTGTGAAAATATCTTACTCAATATAACTAGAAACAGTTAACTGTGGGCATACAATAATCTATGCCAGAACCAATAATGATTTAATTGCCACCAAACAGATGTTGAATATGTTATCAAGAGTTAGAAAACAAAGCTCTCGGGTTTCCAACTGTGTGATGGTGGTTTGTAGCACCGGCGTTTTGAAGGCGTAGTCTGATGGCAGATTGCGCCTTGGAAACGTCCACTACGCTTTACATTCGAAGCATTCGGCGGGAAAGCTTTAAATCTTACATTATCAAGTGTTTATCAACCAGTTAATCCTCTGTTACAGCATTAAAACGCTAAACGGGTGAAAACATACCAACGCGTGCCGGACGTACTGACAGTTTTAGTACCAACGGCAACCGCTACCCAGAGTTCTTTCTCAAAAATTCAAAAACCATCAGCTACGTTTACTCGAGTTGACGATACGCATTTCCAAGTTGACTCGAGTCACTTTTTTACCCGTCTCTGAGCGAGCAGTCCAGTCCGCCTCGTCACTAACATCACCATAAAAGCCACATCTCTTAAATACAACCGTTCCGTGCTCGCATAAACGTCAGCGGTGCAATCCCGTGTACGCCGCGGCGCAGTGTGCCAGAAGTCCCCAGACTAAATAAGGCCATCATGCAACGGATGACGTCTTTCAACCACTCAACAAATCCATTCTCTTCCCGATGCTTCCTGCGTTCCAGAACCCCTTCTGTAAGCACCCTGATCCCTCCTTAACGCCCTCATTCCACTCACTCCACGCAAAATCCTTCGTGCGCGAATCCCTTCCCCACTCGTCTTGATCGAGGCGAGCCAACCCCACCGACAAACAATAGGTCGACGCGCGGCAGACCCAATTGGCCGATTGTCTCTCAAAAGCGATGAGGCGGGGCGGAAGGAAAAAGACCTGAAGGCTGCGGCCGGATGAGGAGAGGCACGGGGGCAAAGAAACGAGATAGAGAGAGAGAGAGAGAAAAAAAATATATATATAACATCGGGGAAGAAAAATATCACCCGCAAAGACCGACGGCGCGAGTTCGGGATCTGATGGAGGAGGAAGCGGAGAATGGAAGGAGATAATAAATTGAATACGGCATCCAATCATGGAAAAGGGGTGGGAGTAGGCGCGATGTTCGGGAGCCATGCCCGCGATGAATAGAGGCAGGGAGGGTGAGGGGGTGGGAGGGAGAGAAAGAGAAATGAAGAAACCCTTTGGATTGATGGGGAATATATTCTTCCTTTTATTTCCATCCTCTCTTGATAGCTCTACCCTTTGAGAAATCCATCATTGCCACCCTACCACTCCCCACGGAGAAGGCACGCCTCTCATTCTGCCCCCGTTTCGCCCCCAGGGTGAATTCCCCCCCCCCCTACCTCCCCATGGTGATCCACACCGCCACCGTGCACAGGAGCCGCATAACCCCAGGGCTCGCACCGCGTTCACAAACCACCACTGGTGCGCCTCTTCCTCCTCCTCCCCCACCACTAGCCACCCACCCTACATGAGCCCCACCCCATGCCGATCCGACCGTCTTATAATTACCAGACGCAACCCGACAGACAACCGTCCCCCTCCCCCCGTTCCCTCCCCCGCCCCCTCCTCAGAACGAACGAACAACAATCGCTACTGCTCCGATCGCGTGCGAGCCCCGAGCCGGTGATTCCTTTTTTCAGATCCCATCTCCCGCCTCCCTTGTCCAACCAGTATTTCCCCCTCTTTAAACCTCTATCCCAACCGCTTGCACACCACAAAAGACAACCGACTACTGATGGGCGGTTGGAATTAAAAAAAGAGCGTTTAAATTTTTATCCCAAAGAATTTAAAATTTGTATCACATTAGGTAAAAAATAACTTCCGTAAACATAAATAAATATATAGGGGGTCGGGAAAGGATAGATAGGTATATCAGTGGACACTAACAGGTAGATGAATACCTATACATATTTACATTCATTGCACAATTCAGAAGCTGTCGAAAATTTAATTCTGAAATCCAATGGTATTTTCCTCATAAAATGAATACTATTGGATTCAAAATAAAATTCTTGACAGCTTCTGCAATATTGCTGTGGCATCTAAGATAAACGAAGTCAAACCTGTAACAAGTGCCACGTGGAATGTAATATCATCACAGAAATTCAGAAAAAAAACATGTTCCTATGCTTTACTCCATCTTAAGTTCTCCTGCCGCAGACTACGGCAGAAATTCTTTTCCAATGTATTTTTCTTATTCCCCGCTGTCTAAAGGAATTTTTCTTCCTTGGCTTCATGTACCTTTCTTCTATACCAGACGTACTCGTGCTGCTTTGAAACGAATAGATCGGCTAATATAAGGGGCAAAGTAATATGGCAACTTTGAGGGAAGTCTCACTTCTCCCCTTTCCGTGGCCTAGTTCTTTGAGAACAACTCTTGCAAAAAGATTGCAGTGCAAGCCTATTGGACAATTTTGGGATTGAAAAGATTCATTTTTTTAAATCGATCGCTGTGGGTGAATAACAAGTAAATGAGTAATTTCGTTTATTTAGACTATCATGTATATTATACTACCTTCTGCGAAGTGATTGTAGGAGGGTTTTACCAATATAGAACCCCGTTTACATCTTTGCCCAGAGTGTCACCAACTTTCTCCTACACAAGGATAAAACTCACCACCCAAACCTCTCCATCATCTTATTTTACTACCCTTAAGACGGCCCCCGGGTGGAGGCGGGAGATGGAGGAGTGAAGAGCCGGAGGCGACCTTCTCATCCTCCTCAACAGCCCCCGCAAGCAGCTCCGCCCCCGAGAAACCCTCCACTAGGGAGGGGGGGTTCAAACAACGACAACAAAGACGATTCGCTTGGAATAAACGTCGCGCATTAAGGATTCCGCGGAAAAAAGAGTCGATTTATTAATCTTCAGCGTCGGTTCCGAGGTGGGCTTCACTCCATTAGCCGCCCAGATTCGGGTGGCGCGGTGGCATTAACCCGTCGGTCTCTTGCCGTGCCATGTTTACCCGAGTATAGGCGGGTGTATTAAAAGCCAGGGTAGGATGGGGGGTAAACGGGGAGGGGGTCGGTTGATCGTGCACAGCTGGTGCCATCGCTACCTCGCACCAATTTCCACCCGATCCGGTCGCCGGAGAAATCAAATGACAAAGCAGTCGGCTAATTTGTCCTAATTCTTCGGGGGGAGTACAATTGATACCCCATGTGAACGGGGAGTCAGTATGGGTTTTTGTGACCCACAAAAATAATAAAGCCATTCTGGTGATTTTGAAATATGAGTGGCTGAAGCACGAAGAATCGGCACGACTGCACCGGCAACGCAAACAAAACATGTCATAATTCTATCGGATGCCAGGTGACTACGAACGGGGATCTGGGAGTATTGCGACAGTGATCTACTATTCAGCCAATCAATTCGTGTTTTTCTCCACTCTAAGATATTATTTCCATTTTTTGAATCCAGGTCAAATTGAAACCTAATCCCAATCAAATTTTAAATTATTTCAGTTTATAACTCGCAGTTTCCTGGGAAAAGAGAATTCTGCGAACAAAATATCACGTAAGGACAAATTTTATCGGCCCCTAAAGCAAAAAAATACTCGTGAATACTCATTATTTAAGACAAATAGGGTCAGATATCAGATATATACCGTAATACCTAGTTAAATTACGAGGTTTTTCATTGATTAATTTGAAATTTCGCGATAAATTAGTATTTCAGCTATATCCACGAATCAGAAATTTTGTTACGGAGAAGAGAGCTTGCATGCGATATTTCTAATTTTAAAATAAAAATTTCCAATCATAAGTTATTATAACGGTTCTTATTTAAGAAACCTTTGTAAATTGTACATAGATTAACTACTTTCTTGAGAAACTATCAGATGCTTTCCCGGCTTATACAGCTAACATGGGCCATTCGGGTATTCCGCTGGGTCAATTCCTTCATCGTTACAGACGTTTCGATGATGGAATTGACCCAGAGAAATATACAAATAGCATGTAGTAATTATTTTCTTGCTTGGCAAAGTGTCTAATTAAGATTGGGATTGATGTGAAAATTCGTCTCCATAAATTGATAAACTTTAGAGTAATCGTCTACCATTCATGAGAAGAGAGTTTGTAATCAGGTTTAGATTTTCTGACACAATTCAATTAAACATCCTAGTGTAAAATAAACATTAAATGCGACAGAATTCCGACAAAAAATTACTTTATACGTATAGGTAATATAAGATATATTCGTGCCGCAAAACTTTACGTTTGGTGAACTAATCGCCTCGGCAGAAAATATCATGTCTAGCATTACATATATTCATTATGAAAGAATTTTTATATGTAATATTTCAAATTTTCCCATTGTTGTAAAGTGTTCCTTTAATTATGATGAAGTTTTGAGAGGAAGGTTTGTTATCAGTTGGTATATGGAGTTAAACAAATTGTATTGGAGATAGTGTATAAATACTGTCAAATCTGCTTTAACCTGTTAAAATTTTATATGAGACATGCTGAGAAACATACTCTTTCGAATAGATTTCAAATATGATTATGCTGTGAAAAAGTATTTTCATTCAACCTCGATGAAAAAAAGCTTCAGCTTAGACATTGACCCGATATTTATGCCATTTCTGCAACTCTTAGGCTTCTACAACTTTGCAACTAGTTTTACTACCGAAAACTTATTAACTACCTATTACAACTAAGCTACAGAAAAGTAATGGAGATAACTCGTAATAATGTAAATTAGGCACCTTGTTAACCAAGAAAGACAACAAGGTCCCAATTGATATGTATACTCCTTGAAGGAGATTGGTTTTACTTAAAAAGAAGGAGGTAAAGTCAAAATAAGAAGTAAATGAAAAGTATAGAAGTAGTAATGAATTGAAACGGGAGAAATATTTGCAAATTTTTCAAGACTTAAGATGGATGTCGACAGTAATTCCAATACTGTAAGCAGTCGTTTATATTTGATGATCAAATTCCATTTCCATAGAGGCACTCGAGAGACAGAAGTATTCCAGAGCAGTATAATTGCTTTTTCCATGGTATCAAATACAAGTGAACGAAAGGCAAAGTTTGCAGTGGGATGAAGAATAATGAGAAGGGGATAATCGATGAATCGAAAAAGTAGGAACCAATCTTACATCCTTAGCAGCCGAGGGAGAAATCTAGTGTATTTTATCCGTCCAAGATAATAGCGCAGTAGGAATATACCGATTAACTTACAAAATAAAATTAAAAGTCAAAATTCTTTCACGACCTTCTGATTTAATCAAAGCCACCGACATGAATTCATTGGTCAAGTGATGTCCTTACCCAAAGGGTATTTGGTGGGTTCACTAATAAGCTGTATATATAACTGAAGCTACATTTTTTCATCGAGGTTGAATGAAAAGATTTTTGCAGAGCATAATCATATTTGAAATCTATTCGAAAGGATACATTTCTCAGTCAACTGCGATATTATCTAAGACTGAAGTCTGAGACAGGAAGGTTGGTTAAAAGGTTGAGTTATAAACATATACTACATTCATCCTCTTAAACCAAATTTTGAAGAGTTTTGAAGCTGTGATTTCCAAGAGAAATTAAATCTTGCAGAGTATATAAGATATAGCATAAGACCATCTACAGTTATCAGATCCGATGAATATTTGTCTTCGGTACTCGAATCCCGACCATCGACATTCATGAGCAACCAAATTGAAGCTCACCTTCCAGTAAATTCTTAGGGACTAAAGGTAAATTATTATAATTTAGGATTATACATTTAACGTCAAATTTTTAAAATTTCATATTATATATTAGGAAAGACCATTCGGAATTTGTATATCTAATACGCATCTATTAAGTCAGCTTGAAGAGAAGGACGCACAACAAAACCATACGATATTTTTAGCAGGGGAGAGTCCCAGGTTGGTTATGTGAACCAATTACAGTGAGGCTCATGGCCGCGTCAACGGCCGCGGTCATACGACCTCCACCATGTCCTTAAACGGACTCGCGGGAGCGTGCTGTGTTTGAATGTTTGCCCCCAAACACTTGGTATCGAATATGATCTGCAGGAGCAAGTACTGAACGCCTATTATAAAAACAAGTAGAAATTCGATTTTGAGAGTTGATAAGAACCGAGGCCACCGTGGACGATTTAACCTCGGCCTAGGCGGATGGGTCGTCTTGTGACATAAATTATGAAATAAACACGCTACTTTCTTGCCTCGTCGTGTAACGTATAGTGGGATTAGAAAAAACAGCTTTGAATAAATGACTTCTTTACAAAAACAATTTCTCTTTTTCCACCATAAAATATATGTCAAATGTCCAGATGCAGTTCTCACTTTTTTCCCACTATCCAAAGGCATCTCAGCAGAAAAATGTCTGCAGGAATAGTCCAACAACCGTTGGTTTCTGTTATTTTCAATTAATTTTGTATCACTAGTCGAAGTTAACTTATCCTTCCGGGTGTCCTGCCTCCATGCCTGTGGACCAGATTTGTCCCTCCACTATTGGTCAGCTATATTCGTTTCCTTTTCACTCCTTCTCCTGAAGTTCTGCTACAACCAAACTGTTGTCGCTATTTCTGCGGTCTTGTTACTTGGTCTTGTATTTCTATATACCACGGTGCACCGCTTTTTCCTGCTTTTGCCTTTCTATCCCCGGCACGTCCGCTCCCTTTCCTAACCGTTTTGTTCTCTCCCGTTGTTGAATTTATCGTTTGGCGTCCTTAGTTTCGTTTTGTTAACTGTTTAATTTTTTTTAAGCGTTTCTAGTTCCGAGGTGTAAATATATATTTTCCTTGGGCTTCTGTAGTTTCTTATTGTTGGTCAATGGTTTTGAATTTTAATTTAATATTATTTCTGATTTATCTGATTTCCCGGACCTCTGGATAGTCGTTTTGTTACAGTGTATATTTTTGTTCTTTTTCCTCTTTTTTCTGACATTTCATTTCTGCGGTGGAGAAAAACTTCGGGTCAAGCTGGCAGAGATATGAAGGGTTAAGGAAAGCGCATTTCTGTTCTTCGGTAATGCATTCATGCAACTTTTTTTGCGGCCCTAGAAGTTGATCAGCTGCGGAGAGATAGTCCTCCAATAACCGTTAGCTTGATCAAATAAGCATTGAAAATTCTGATAAAGCAACTAAAATTAAATTGCCGTGCGTGTTTCGATGATATAATAATAGTGATCCAATGTTAGTTTATACACACCTCTCCTTTCCATCTTTCAATCTGAAACGTTACTTTTCCAATTACAAGGATACTATCCCGAAAATGGTAAGGAGTAGTGTGTACAAACGAATATGTGGGTGTTCAGCAGTATATATCGGGCAGACGGGTAGATAGTTATCAAACTAAGTAAGTACTTCAGGTAACACGGAAACGAGGTAAATTTGTGTCGGATAATCTTGTCCATAATATACGGCATCGATACATCTACATAATACCCTGCGAGCCGCCGAATGGGCGTGTGGCAGGGGGTGTTAGGTCACCAGCCGTGTAAAGATGTACGTTTTTGGGAGATGAAATGGTGGCATGTACTATAGGAGTGTATTTAGTGGAGCTCAATTTTTATTATGATCGCTTATCGTGCGCGGAAAGAACGAGTTTTTGTACCTATCTGTTCGGCAATGTATCTCTCATATTTTATCGCATCAAACAGACCTAGAGATGTAGTGAGGAGTCATGATAATATTCTCTGTGTCGCTCTGAAAAATATCAGTTCGGAATTTATCTAGCAACCTAAGCCTAGCGTGTAGCCTCCGAGTCTCTAGGGACTCCCTCCTTAGACCCTCTAAAAGTTGTGAGACACTATATGCACGTTCGTGGCAGTTTCTTAAGGAAACGCGCTTCCTTCCTTTGTATTTTATTCATTTTTTTGGTTAAATCTTTATGACCAGGGTCCCATCTGCCCGCTGCCTGCCTGCAAATATCTGCAAATTCGTTGTAATATCTGATTCAAGGTCGAAATGTTCCACTCTTATTAGGAAACATGGATAAAACTTGAGTTCGAACTAAGAAAAAAAAATAAAGCGTAGCCACGATCTCGCCTTGAGCGCATACATATACATGCATGTAAAAAGGGTGGGAGGGGGACTGTTATCGCTTGTTAACCTTCCTGCGATCAGACATGAACGGGCACCGTCGCTCGAGAAATCGCCTGACCACGTCGACGCTGCAACAGACGCGGGTCCCCCTCCACCCACACCGTCGCCGTTCCTACCACCCCATTCCTCCCCTCGCTCTGGCTTACCTCCCCCCCCCCCAAACGATTCCCCGTCCCCCCACCACGGACTTTCCACCCCCCATCCCCCAGCTCCCTCGCCCGATTCCGCGCCTGCACGGAACCTCAAGGAAATCACAGCTCAACACGTGGGAAAGAGATTTCTTCGTGGTTTCACAAAAGAGGGAAGGGGGAGACGGGGAAAGAGTGTGGGGGGGGTGGTATGGGGGCCTGGATCAGAGTGGGGAGGGGAGGGGGGAAGTGGGGGAGGGGGGGTGGAAGTCTCAAGAGCGGGAAGACTTTATTACGAGGAGCGCCTGAGAATGGGGGGGGAGGGGGAATGGGAGGGTGGCGGGGGGTGTGCGACGCGAGGCAAACGAAGGAAAGCAATGGACGGGATCGAAGAGTGGGTGGGGAGAGCGGAGGGGTCAAGAAAAATAATAAAGTGTAACGATAATAAAAACAATGGGGAGAGGAGGAGGGGGGAAAAATAATGCGTGCTCTGGATGCGGAGAACCGATTGCGCGCAGCGATTTTATGCTCCCGTTTTATATTCATTACTTTTTCGTTATTGCTCCGTGCGTTCCTTTTTGTTTTTGTCTGCCGAGGCTGATTTTTTACGGCCCTTTCTTCGAGGGGGACGATTCTTTGGGAGGGAAGCAGCGGAAGGATAGAAGAAGTGGTGAGAAAGGCATTGCTTAGAGAGAGAAGGCGGAATTAGACGAGATATATACATCTACATCTACTTATTACCCTGCAAGCCACCACAAGGGTGTTTGACAGGGAGTGACTTATCACCAAAATGATCTAGTGAAGAAATTAAATTTCACCAAACTGCACAAAACTATAGGTAAGCTATTAATGCTGGGGATCGGGTTGGTGTGGTGGCTTGAGTAGTGGCTAACTATACGGGTGGCCAGGGTTCAAATCCCTGTAATGGGGGATATTTTTCAAGGGAAACTCGATCCCTACTGGAGTGTCTTGTGGAGGGCACTTCAAGTACAGTAATCCGTCTGTCGGACGAGACGTTAAACCGTTGTTCCCATGGTGCCTTTCGTTAAGAGCAGTCTAATACCGACGCCGGGTTTATATCCACCCTTCCTCCCTTACCTGTCCCCCATGGCGCAAATGACCTTAGCTGTCGGTCGCCTCCTCAAAATCCATTCCAATCTATTAATGCTACAAAAAATACTAAATTAATCTATAATGTAAGTATGTAAACGTGATGCAATAGTCATGTAGGGAACCTCCGAAGATGGTGTTAGAAATACTCGGCAGATCTAGAAACATGCATTAAGGAGCATATCAACTAACCAGCAACACTACCTGTCAACTAACCTACTTCAAAGCCTTAACGCAGCCATCAAATTACAACGCTAGGCAGGGAAATCCATCGCTACAGCCGCACTCCCAAGTAATTGTCACAGAGAGGTGGCTGAAAAGTTCAAAAGAATCATAGATATCTTACAGAGGAAAAACTGTATTCTGGGTGACGCTTCGATGTGTCATTTAATTGAGCATGGCAGAAATACACGAAAAAATAAAATTTCAAGGCATTATAAGTTAAGTCAGGTGCACGAAGGTTGAGTAATGCATACTTACTACAACAGAATTCAAAATGAGTTCACTTTAACCAAATGCTCAAGAGTCTTGAAGTTGTGATTCTTAATGAAAATAATTCACGCCGAGGTTATAAGATAGAGCAAAAGGTCGCCTATAGTTGGCAGACCTGCTGAATATTGGTTTTTGGAACTCGAATCCCGGTTATCAACATTCATAAGCAACCACATAGGAGCCCATCTTCCAGAAAGTTCTTAGGGGCCTAAGGAAAAATCATCATTATAATTTGAAATTAAACTTTTTACGTCATATTATAAAAATTCAATATTACTGACCCTGATTAACACGATATACAGGGTGTTTCAAAATGAATATCGGGGTTTTAAGACTTGGTAGTATTAATACCATGTAACTTATAACTATACATTACACTTTAACTGGCGATATTTTGTAGAACAGCATTTTAATGATACAGAGAGGATATTGTGCTGTTGAGTAATGCACCTAATATACATAAGTAATCCATGTACTAATAATAATATCTATACTTCTTTATCCTTCCTCAGTGTGACGTAGGTCCGGTATGTTGACGCAATCTGTTTGGAGGAACAAAGGATCCTATCCCAAATATGATTTTAACCTCCTTTCCTTCCTATCCTTCCTCCTGGCCCCCCACCTCCCCACTACTTTGATTTGGCAATATATCTCCCTATAAATATACATGTGTCTGGGTATGGGACATTAGTCGTACCTGAAGATGACTGATTTTCAGTCGAAACACGTGTAGTACAAGTTAGTAAATAAGGTAGACACTACGATATCCTTTGTGTGTCATTATAATTATAAATTATACATCAAATAAATGAGCAACTCAATCAATTTTGTTATACACTAAACACTTGTAGATAAAAACGACAACTGTTTGAGTTGTTCTTTCATTTGATGTACCTATAATTTTTAACTATAAATCAATTGGTATAAATACTACAAAGCCTTAAAACCCAGATATTCATTTTGAAACACCCTGTATAAAGTGAGGCCCACATTAACAAAAAAGACACTTTATGTTGTCACTAATGTTCGCACTCTGGCACAAAAGTAACAGCGGAAGCACTAACAAATTATTTTTCTGCATACGAGATTCAATTAAGGAAAATTTAACATGCCCATCTCACGCAAAGCAACAATCCTCTAAACCTGCTGCAGTCACAATTCTTCGCAATGATTTGCTCTCCCTATAGAAGTCTCGCTCGACCCTAATAAGGGCGGAGTACTATTAAAACGAATCGGATACACGGTCGGGAAAAAACCGACGAAGTTACTGATCGCATCATCTTACCTCCGAATCCTTCATCCATGACGTGAAATGATCGGAATCCCTCCAATCGATTACTTTGCGACCCCCTCCGCCATATTTCAATATTAAGAGCTCATCAAAAAGACTGGAGTGATTGAAAATTCCGCCGGGGAAGTCAAAGGAAGGCGACCACCGCCTCCTCATCTTCGCTTCGGCACCGCGGCCGAAAGAGGAGGAACGGGATCACATATATATATAGAGAGAAAGGGGTGTGGGGGTCTTCACAAGACTCCTCACCGCCTCTCCATTTGGTGGTTCGGTGATTGATGAACCGATCGCCTCCTCCACGGCAGCAGTATCGAGACATTGGACGCCAGCGTCGCGGCACACTCAACACAGAGCTCGTCCATTCTTTTTTTCGGTCGCTTCCTTTTGGACTGCTTCCTCGCGCCCCCCCTTTCCTCACCCCTTGACCGCCACAGGGCAGACCCACACCGCTTTCCTTTCGGTTCGTGAACCGCGGCAGCATAACTAACGACCGGCTCAGGGCTCATGCTCTTCCATTAGCATCCCTAATTGTCCTCGGAGAGAGTGTAACATCGGCGACCGAAGAATGGAGAGGGATGAAGAGGAGGGAGGGAAGGGAATGAAGGGGGAGGGAACTGCGAAAGAAGGATCGGAAAAGGAGGAAGGGAGGAAAGGAGTGAGAGGATTTGAGGCAGAGACAGCAGTGAGAAAAAAGAGAGAGGGGGGGGTTAAAACAAAGGAAATCTATAAAAAGGCAGGTGTTCGTTTCGTTTCGTAACAATGGCTGCTCCTGAATTCCGTGACGTAGCCGGCCCCCATTCTCGCACCGTGGCTGCACGCAACTATTTTCTTCCGCACATTCCCTTCCCCAACCTACCCTCCCCCCCTTCCTCCCGTCTCCCAACCAACCGCGACCCGTCCCATAATCCCTTCCGATTGCTCGGTGACCTCTTCTCGGTGACCGGGCTGATATAACCATACCGCGAAGAACTTTTAACTCTCCCGTGTCCTCCCTGGCCCGCCTAAATGGAGCATCCATGTACTTTATCCCTTCCTCCTGAGGACCCAAATGCTCTTTGCCTTCGTCTTATTTCTGCCATCCACCAACCGCTATCGCATGCGATATCTAGCATACCTATATGGATTCAGCCAGGACACTCGAGTCCATTTATTGATTCTGTGCTTACAATACAGAGACCAATTTAAGTAGCTAACCGTTAAAAATAGACGACTTTATTTGCAGTGAGTGTTTTTGCATCAGCTGTTCTCATTCAAGACGCCTGTCTTTATTGTTACAATTTTTTTAGTCTATACCTAGTTCTCGTAGGGTCACAATTAGAAGAAATTCCCAAATGCGTTATTTTCCTGCTCATTGCACCACCAAATTCAGTGATACATTTGTTGAAACATCAACCTAAATATGGAACTCATTGCCAGTGAATTTCAAAAACACTAAATCAATTAAAAGTTTTAAAAGTAAAATTTACGATTTCTTTCTAAATATGTAACAGCACCTTTTTATAATCTATATTAACATATACTGTTTGATTATTCTTCTTGTATCATATAGGAACATGTATGGATATGTGCAAATGTTTGTATTTTTTGCTCCTAAGGGCCTGTACCAAGAGCGATTAATAAACTATTTACTTATTTTATTATGTTCTGTATCCTAAATAGGACAAAGGCATTCACCTTCAGCCCGGAGAGAACACACTTATCATTACGTTTAAGCTAACGCACGTCAAAGGACTTAAATATTCTAATAATAGATTCGAGTTCAAAATCACAAAACAATGGTCCTTGAAATAATAAACTACCTTAATACCCGAGAAAAAAATTGAACTATATTCAGAACTGTAAGTAGGAGAGTGAGACAGAGTATATATAAGTTAATATATTTTCGAGATGAATGCAAAAAAATACTTTCATAAAACATTACTCAGCAATCTAGCTTAAGTCTAGGTTATTATGATAAATAAAATATAACGCGTTCAAGATATGGAAAGACATGGTTTTGATACCCAGACCACCAATGGCTGCCCATGAAGTTCTGATTAGCAAGAAATCGCTCCATACCCAGTGAGTGAAGCATTTGACGACTGGAGAGAGCAGCAGAACTATCTGGGAAACCACATGCGGCTAAGGGAAAGAACCTCGCACATAAAATCTAACGCAGGAATTCGACAAGCCGTTGAAATACACCAACCAGGATTCAAACTTAAAACTTAGATCCAGTAATAATCGCTTTTAACGCTTGGCACGACTCCCGGGAATGAAAATAATCAGCGGAGTAATAAAATTGCGGATTTAGGGAGGGGCAACCGCATTGGCACTCCCGTGGCTATAATGGCGTCTCCTTACCCACAAATTCTTCTCAACTTTAAAACAGCCCTTGTAAATTCCTAAAATTGGCTATTTTCAAACTTGAAATTGAGGTTTTCCATTCATGATTTCTGCTTTGATTATTAATTCTTTAGTTTGTAATGCTGTTGTTACGCCATTGAAAGGACTAAGAAGGCGAGACTGGTGATCAAAGTTGAAGGACAAAAACTCGAGAAATTACAGCATTTAAATTACTTAGATAGTACGCTAGAAGAAAACGGACATCGTAGCAAAGACATACGGAAGAGAATAGTGCTAGCTAAGGAGGCGTTTAGTAAAAGAAGGGAGCTGATGACGGGGACGTTGGGTAAAGATGTGAAGAAGAGGCTGGTGAGGATCTTGATATGGAGCGTTGCGTGTATGGGGCAGAAACGTGGACCCTCAGAAAGGAGGACCAGAATAGGCTGCAGGCATTTGAAATGTGAGTTTGGAAAAGGATGGAGAAGGTGAGGTGAACGAAGAGGGAGACTAACGAGGAAGTGCTGGAGGTGGTGGGCGAGGAAAGGAAAGTTCTTAATAAAATTCGAGATCGGTAGAGTGATGGATCGGATGGAGGATGTAATAAGGAGCGATGGGTTGCTCAAGAATGTGATAGAGGGAAGGATTTTGGGCTTACGGGGAAGAGGAGAAAGGGAATATGTATCATGGACAGGATGAAGAAGGTTAGATCTTATGCTGAGACATAAAAGGTTATACTAGAGAGAGAGATACGCCCCTGAATGTGTAGAAAACCGGGAGATGATTCACTGACATTCAGCAAAACCTACCTTAACCGGTAGAATACTTGAAAAAATAACGCCATTGAACGAAGTACAATAAGTTGACTGGAGTGACAGTGATAGTGGCTGTGAACCACCAACAATGGACTAACGATGTCGACACGCACCTAAAAGTGACGCTCCTCTCGCACGGCCTCCTTAACCCCCTATACACCGATTTTTTTGTCCACCATGTGCAGTTCATTCACATGTTACCCCACTTGTGGCAGAATCAGGAACTAAAAGTTACGAATAAGAGATATTTTAGTTGCCAAGCTGTACAATTGATGACACAAAGGCATATGGGCGTAAAGAAACCTAGTTAGAGACGAAAATGAAAAACTCTTCTCTATGTTACCTCTTGGTCACTCAACGCGATAGGGGGTTAAAATCGTCTTTTTTTTTTGAGGCGTTTCGCCCGCTCGACGACCAAAGAGTCTTCCCTCACACTCCCAAGAACCAACCGCTGCCCTCTCGCCGTCTTTAACCCTTCACTCCCCCGGGGCACTTTTCCGCCTTCCACTTCCTCACCTCCCCTCAAAACGTCCACACACCGCTTCCGCCTGGCTCCCCCTTGCCAGATATCAGCCAGTCTTAAAGATTCCCCACCCCCTCTCTCTCCCTAACTCCGACCCCTTCCATCACCTCCCCTTCGACCCTCCCCCCACCCAACACTCCCCCTTGGTTCCTTCCGCCGTTCTCACGACGAGTATTAATACCATCAGGAGACCACAATTACGTTCCGTTCGGGTAATTATGCCGACAGGAATCCACCGAAGACAAGACAATGAAAGCGAAGGGAGGGTGAGCGGGGAGGAGAAGGGGAAAGGGGCTGACTGGAGTGTAAAGGGGAAGGAGGGGAGGGCGGTGAAAACATTGGAATTGACGGGAAATCGGAGTGGATGAGTTTTACCATGCGTGAAATTTTATCAGAAGGAAGTTCCTGGAAAACTATTATTTCTATCGGTATTTTAGTGATAAGAGGAAAAACCTAATGGACGATATCTATTCCATAATTCCTATTTAGGCGAGTTGGGTTTCCTGTTGAAGTAATGGCTAAAATACTGTCTTCACATTTGAGATCCTTTTTCGAATCCTGGCACATCAAATGCCTCTCGTCTTGTCCATGCCAAAATATGCCTACATATACAATATATGAACTGGTAGCAAATTTCTTTAGGGAGCATTTACTAACAACTGAACGCCTGTAATGTAAAACTATTCTCAGTTACATTTAGGGTCATGCCTGCGTATAGTGAATGTCCAAGGTAACCATCGAATAACGGGGTAGTAACAGTGACACTTAATTCCTGAGAATTTGTTTCATTTACGAGCTCTGCCGATACGATGACCATATAAATAGCGTAAGAGAAAGTTAATAATTTCCTGTGTATACGATAAATGAGAGACATTTAAAGAACTGCATTCCTGCATGAAAGAGGTTATCATTCATTTTGAATAAAAAATTACATTTACGATGCATTAGTCCTTTTTTAAAATTGGGATAAAATTGATATTATTTCAGGACTAGAATAATTTGGTAACTAAGGTATTTCTGGGCAGAGTTTAGAAAAATTACTCTGAAATTTTCCTTCTAAAATAACAATTAACACCTAATACCCGGCACATCAGTTAACGTGGAACGTAAATTTTATGATTCGCGGGTAGAGGATAGCCCATTTTACTAGCCCAAGCTAATCAGATAGTAAGAGAAGAGATAAAACTTCTTCAAAAATGTCTTCTTCTGTAAGTATTAAGTGCGTACTAAAATTGATGTGCAACAATGGTGTAGTTGAATACATTAAGCCATTTACATCAAGCAGCATAAGCTGAAATTCAATATTTCTATCATCGTTCCCAAGCAGGGGTTTTTTTTAATACAAAGGCAGAGGAGTGGGCAGTAGTTCTTCTCGTAACAGGATATTCAATCAATTAGACGCCATCACATTGAGCAATCCATACAGACCGGATGGTGACTTAAGTGCTCAGAGAGAAGAAGGTGAGAAAATGTCGAGGAGAGATTGGATCCTCGGGGCATCGATGAATTATGCCGTGGGATCCGACTTGGTTGATGTGAGAACAGAGCCACCTTCTCCTATTGTACTCAAACCATTCGATAGGAAATATAGAACCCGACTTTATTTCATCAACGTTTTGCCCTAAACAAGCCTCAGCCGAACATAAACAATTTTGTTCGTCATTATTGGTACTAACATCCTGTTTTGCTGCATACCCTCTCTATCAGTTTCCTCCTGTTCGAAGTACATGCCGTAAGTTTGCACAAAAACGGTTACATCCATGGAAAACAGAAGCTACTCACGTAAATATGTAAATAGATAGACTTGATTCTGTTGTTGTGGACTCAAGTGAAAGAGGAAGTAATAGTCTGTTACATAATATGTACATTACAAACGAGAGGTACATACAATAGCATTTTTACCTGCTCAAGTTTCCAACAGTACAAGGGGAAATATCCTTTACGCCATTAGACACTCATAAATCGAGAGCAATAGGCTGGAATCGGAAGGTTCCAGTCCGAAAGTCGACCCCAATCCAGCTCATTGTAAGCAAATTCATCATTAATGGAACAATGTGCTCTATATGTCCGTAAAACACTTTACTGACCACAACTTTCCATTTCATTTGGAGCCCAACTAACATTTCATTATAATGGATTTCTTCCACATGTCTCGGAAAGGCGCAGGCGCTTTGCCTTTTATTTGCATTAGAGACATATCCAATAATAATCGATGATTTTTAATGGTAGTATCACTGTTAGTATGATGGAACCTGTGTTCACTGAATACCAAGACCAATCTGCGAAACATAAATAAAAATCTAGCAGTCTCCCTTCAGTTTTTACTCACCGTGCTGGTCTACCCTTGATACGTTCCACATCGAACACCATGGCAAAATGGGCGATCATTGATCACAACTAGCAGAGCTGACTAACCCATTAGTTCTCCAACATAAACTTAAAAAAATAAGGATAGTGTCCTCTTAATGAAAAACTTTAATAAACTTAATTAAACATAGAAGAAAAACACTGAGACCGAGAGGAGTCCTGGAATCTGTGAGCAAGGACGGAACGCTTCAAATCACTTGTTAAGCTCCGCACCGTATATTAGGCCTACGGATAAATTAACACACCGACTTGAGGAGCCGCTTTGCAATTCCATTGAAATCCAGTCCACAAGAATTAACCCCCGAAATAAATTACGCAATTACCTTGATGAGCAAAAGACCATTAACTTAACCACATTGCGACTGAAGGTAGCCTTCACCACTGGCGTGGAACATTTTGTAAAAGACGGAAAATTTTAGAAAATTTGAAATTGATGCAAATCAATTTTACCTCAGAGTGACTCTCTAATAGCAGACAAATGTTATCTGTACGCGATTAAGATTCCAAAGGACCAGGTGGATTCCAATAATGATAACTCATGTTCTCATCAAATGATGCAGATAGCAGAACAACCTCAATTATCGCAACAGTTCGGGTCAACGTTTCACTGCTGGTTGATTAGGAGACAAATCCCCGGAAAACGTGGCTATTTAAACAGAAAAATTTGACTTCCTTGGTCACAAGGACCACAAGAATTACGGAATACACTTATTAGGCGGGAATTCACGTTGAAACAAGCCATCCTAAACACTGTCAAAGAAAATCATAACCCTTTAGATTATTACAAAGATGTCATCATTTATTATTATAAGATGCCTATTGTACATGTTTTTAAATTTATCGCGGGGAATTGGTGTGTTCGAGGTACTACAGCAAAAATCATTTTGCTGAGGGGCGGTAACACACTTCCATCAATCAATCCATAAAATGAAACGGTCACTCTGGGGATTAAAAGAATCAAAAGAGAAACCTTGAAAAGCGTGAGAGAGGGACTGCAGACACCTCCGCTAATTTCAATTAATTCAGTCGTTTCTGCGGAAGGAAACACGAACGATGGGGGTGGGGGTGGAATAGGCCTTGGTTGGGTGTGAGTGTGTGTTCGAGGAAGAGAGTGAGTAAGCATTGCAAAAGGCTGTGACGCAAAATCTTCTTTGGCAATCGCCATGGGAACAGGGAGCAGGTGAGGGTATGAAGGGAGAGACGCTCTCGCAGCGTATAGGAATAAGTGGGTTGATGTGGGGCGGAGTGAATTTGGAATTTTTTTAGGGGGAGAAAACTGGCTGGAAGGAGTGAGTTTGGTACAAGTCATGAGGGCGAAGGGGGAAGGAAGATGCGCGGGGAAGGTTCCGCCGGATGAAGCGATCGCGTCGACTGACTCATGCGGGGGATTTGGCGCGAGAGGTGAGCGCAAAGCTATGGGGTTGGTGGCGAGCAATCTCGCGGGACGAATAGAGCAAAGGCGGAGGACTATCGAAGACGCGACCGCGGATCAGTTTCGCCAAGTTTCCTCTCTGTAGCAAGTTTACACATTAACTTATTTATTAAGGCCAATGGTTTGTATAAATACATAATGTGTACATATATAAATACATAAATAATATAAAAAATGTCACAGGCGTGACTGGCAGACACACAGTGAACACAAAAAAGGAAAACTCACGAGATTTGTTGATACATTTCGGCATCCTCGTGAGCTTTCCTTTTTTGTGTTCACTGTAAGTCTGCCAGTCACGCCTGTGACTTTTTTATATTATTGTGCACTACACGTGTTTTCCATCGCTTGGACATAAATACATAAATAAATATACAAATACAAAATTAATAATGGTTCATATAAAACTAGCCGGCAAAAGTTTGTTCACATGCATCAAGATACTAACTTCAAAGATAATATCCTACAAGACCAAAATAAGAATACCTATACCACTCAATAATTTGCCCTCTGGTCCTGTATGGCGCAGCACATGGGTATTTAATAAGGTGGAAGAAAGAGAACTTATCGTTTTTGTAAAAAAAAACCTTAGAAAAGTCTTTGGACCCACAAATGAAAACCGGATTTGGAGAATCAAGCGCAACAAGGAAATAAGAGATCTTTACAAAGACCATGGCATAGTGGCACGCGCTAAAAAGAGGAAAATGAGATGGGCGGGCCACGTCATCACAATTGAGCAGGGTACACTACTGAAGGAGGTAAGAATGGGAAGACCAGAAGAAGACCTCCTGAAAGACCGAGAAGCAGATCGTGGGGTGGAGTGACGTCAGATGTCAATAGGCTGGAGGGAACAGTGGAGGAAGCAGTCGACAGAGAGAGATGGAGGTCACTTGTGGGTGAAGCCAAATCCCAGCTTGGGTATAGATGGCCATGGGAGGAAGAGCGCGTAAAAATTTTTTCTCAGGTGACGTGAGAAGGAAGACGCTGAGACACAGAAAAATCATGATGCAACAAATATAATCGAACGCAAAATTCCAAGCAAGTACTTATACAGTATACTGAAGTTCCACCAAAGCACAAATGAATCATCTCAATTAAGGCAGTCGCGCTTTTCAGCCGGCTGATTTCTAACGAAGTAGAAACTATGTAAGAAAAGTGACCTACCAAAAGTTGGAATTTAAAGTTCCGGATTTTAAATACCGGGTAAACGTGGCGTAACATACTGTTACAAAGAAGGTAATTCTTTCATAGTAAAACTATTCCCTAGAAATAACTCTTCTGCATCGTCGAAGTCGTAGTAGCAGCTGCTAATGCTGGCAGCTCTTAATTTCACAAACTTGATGGTTATATTTACAATTGGGAGCAGCGGCATTGCGGATTGACTTTTACTCAAATTTAATGCAAGTACCGTTCTCTTTTTGCTGTTAGAAGTCTTTATTTTGAATATCAGTTAAATCTATAAGGGTTAGCAAGAAATCAACGAGTACTAAGGCTAGCAGTAAGTTAAGTTTGCTCCTCGTGCAGGGAGGCAGGTTGTTTTCCCTGCTGCGTAAAATGTGTCCCCGGATTGTCTCACCCGGATTCAAACCAAGGACTTATGGCCGGTAGTCAAAGGCTTTTCAGACTGATCGGTTAATGCAGTTTCATCGGGTTAATCGAAGAATCTGAACGATTGTTACGAGTATTCGTGACATGGGAGCACATGCTACCAGCCTGGAGACGACGAATGATTCTTGTACGCATTGGTTTGGTTAGAACTTCATATATGACACTCAATGTCATATGATATGCACTCTATCTGATGTAAAAAGGTTTTGATAGACTTCTCATTCCACCAATCATATAAATTATCCTAATAACATGAAATTAGTGTATGCTCGTACATGACAGATTCCATTTTCTCTAGCAGCCGGTATCCATACGTGATGTGATGAGTTCTGCAAAACAGCAAAAACTCCCGGAAGTAACCAGAATATTTTGTACTATGATGTCGATGATTGCATAATTAGTACGATTAGCCGAGTTAAAGCAATTACAAAAATGGTTTAACCCTCGCGAGTGACTTTGTTAAGGTGGACTTGGGATGAGAAATACGCAAGTCATCCTCTAAAGAAATCATAGTCATCAACTTGAAGGTCTGGTTGATTGGCGAGTTTGGAGCCCCGCAAATACTAGGCCCCGAGGCGCCATAAATTCGTAATTCAAGGTAGGATGGTCAGTTGATTTAACAGTGGTGCCAGTGGTCTTCTAGAAAATCACAGAGGGAATTTCAATAAGGATTTTCTCGGATTTGGACCCATGGCTTGAATCTAAAACGAGATGCTCGGCACTCTGCGCTCCCTAGGCCTAATTTGAACAAAATTTATTTAGAAGTTTTGCAACTGTTTAGCTCCAAACTCAGAGACCAACTATAACAATGGTTTTGTTTCACTATCGGCAGAACGAATTAGAGACTGACAAAAGAGAAGAAATTGATGCAGTACTCGTCGCATAAAGATGAAATGCGGGAAGTAGACGTGATAGAGCAGGATTTTCAGGAATTAGAGATGCCATTGTATTTATTTCTTCCACTACCCCGAAAACAGCATAGTTTACCGTTTATATCGGGTGTATTAACAATGGATGAGCACAAACACCCATGTCCCGAGCGGTGAAAAAAATCTACACAGGCGGGACTCGAACCTCGGATTGGCAGGCGAGGACTGTACCCCGTCGTCACCGGAGCCGAAAAAGAGCAAAACAGTAAACAGCTATTGATAGCAAAGAGAGACGGTCGTAAATGCATTTGAATTACTTGATTCAGTCGGGTGACCTCATTGAAGTTCAAGATTTTTGCAAATTTACTTCCGAGACACCTTTCTCGAAACCATTCTGTTATTTTTTCCTATGTATAATCTAGGTCATATTACTGGATCCGAAAGATATAATTGACCCAGAATGGAATTCCTGTTTCCATACTCCCCAAATGTCATTCGTTAACTCCACTTCATATACGAAAACTTTAAAATGCTTAAGAACAAAATGAGGTTAATGGGCTCAAAAAGCCTATGTGAAAGATAAAAATGAGTACGGGCATAAAAAAGGCAACCAACTAATCAAGAAGTATAGGTTTAACCTCAGCGCAAATGTTGTAATCTGTATCGAATCATTATTGCTCAACTTTCTAAAGAGAATTATGAGAGAAAAGAGACGCTTGGTTTCATTACGAGAGAATGCATATAAGATTTTAAGAATATTATCACGGGCCTGGGTGCGACGGGAACAAATATAGAAATTTTCCCGAGACATTTTTACCGGGTATTGTCGGACAATGAGGCATTGAAAGACCGACCTAATATGCTTCATGATCCCGGGCGATAGATAATAATACTTACTGTTGAATTCCACCGTAAAATGAAGGGAGACGAAAATTTAAGGTTGCCCCCAAAATAATCGCGAGGGGACATGCAACGACGGCTGGCCACCGGCCCATAACCAATGAAAAACGAGTGTCATGCAAGGAAAACTTGCAGTAAGCCGGGCTTGTCACGGGTTTGAATCAGTAACTCGCAATTCACTTTGGGTAAAATAAAGCAAGAAATAAGTGAACGTCTGGCCGCGCATAAATATCGCGGTATTCCGATCACGAATTACTCCTGATAGCACCGAGGGGAAAGGCAGAGATTATGGCTGAAAGAACGATCACCACTAAGTGTTCAAGAGACTCGGGGCAATGAGCAGACGGGCGCGACGACACGGTTGGGGTCAAGAATGGAAAGCTCTAGCATTGAGGAGAGACCATTGAGAGGCTAGGGTTCAAGAGGAGTTTTAGGGCCGTTTCGCTCGCCATTGCGCAAGCTGTTGAATGCGTTTTTCCTGCAAAGAACATCGTACCGCGTAACGAGACGAACTGCAAGGAAAATTACTTGGTTGCACGGATGAGTTCACATAAACAGTTCCTAAATCAATTTAGACATGAACGCAACACCCGCGATGTTGTACACGTAGATGTCACACAAGTGAGGATTTTCTGTACATCTACATCTACATACTACCCTGCCAACCGCTTGGACGTGTGGCAGAGGGTATTAGGACACCAACCGTACGAAGATGTAGAGTTTTGGAAGGTGAAATGGTGACGGGAATTATGGAAGTGTACTTAGTGGAGCTCAGTTTTTATTGTGGTCGCTTATTGTGCGCGGAAAGAACGAGTTTTTGTATCTATCTGTTTGGAAATATATCTCTGTTATCTTATCGCTTCTGTTACACCTAGAGATGCAGTTAGGCATCATGATAATTATTTCTGTGCCGCTCTGAAACACACCAGTTATGGATTTCTCTAAGCAACCTAAGCCTATCGTGTAGCCTCCGAGTCTCTAGGGGCTCCTATCTTAATCCCTCAAAACGTTATGAGCCACTATATGATCACTCGTAGCAGATTTTTTACGAAGCGTGCAGCTTAATTTGTATTTTATTAATTTTTTGGTTAAATCTTTATGACTAAGGTCCCAAATGCTTGCGGTGTTTCGAGGTGTGGCCTAACCATAGCAAAGTAGCATCTCTCTCTTACTTTTTCATTCGAGGACCTTCCTATTATACGCTTCACAAAGCCTAATTTCTTGAATGCTGTGCCGCATATGTTTTGTATGAGTGTTCCCCACGATATATCAGAAGTAAAGGTTATTGCAAGATATTTTACTTTATGTGAAGATTTTATGTTTACTCCACTCACGGTGTAGATGTCAGAGGTGAGGAGTACATATATCCTTTAATTCCTGTTTTGCTTTTTTCTTTTAGACATGAGTCATTCAAGTTTAAAAACACTGATGCCGTTGCCTTGATTTTATATATAACTGTTTTGCTGTGTTTTAAAAAGTCATCATCATACCCAAGCCGTCTCTGTTAAAAGAAAATACAGGCCATTTACGCTCCATTCATTTGCTGATATTCCTCAGATATCTTTAAATTCGTCGTGTGAGTCGAATGGTAATCGCCTTCACAAAGCACTATTTCACTCTTGATCAAATGCTATGATTTTGCTTTGATTGGCGTAGCATGCATTACCGTGAAAAATATCTTTTTTATTAGAGGAGGCGACTAACAGTAATTATCATTTCTGAACATTTGGGTGGGTGCAGTATTTTCGCAGAGAGATGGGTGGGGAGAAACAAGGAATAAGTATTAGCCTGCTCTTGACGAAAAGAGTCAACCGGTTGGAGACTCCGAGCGAGGACCGAGAAGTATGATTATAAAGTGTTATACAGGGTGTCCCATAAATGTCACGCCACAGTGACACTGGAGCTAGGGCAGCCTAAGGGGAACCGAACCAGCCTAATATGACCTCAGTAAAAGTTGCACGGTTTTCGAGATATTGTCAAATTAAAGCTTTTTCAAAAATTTCACTTTTTTTACATTTCTAGTCCCAGAATTCACTTGAATAGCTCTGAATTTGGTTCTCTGATGGGGCTACTGCCACAAATTAACAAACAAAGTACTCTATCCATCCCATTTTTTTGAAAGCCGATAAAGTTAGACAGGTATAGCGGCTTTCGCGTTTCTTTGTTTGTTCGGACCCCATGACCCCCCCTCCCTCTTGGGCCTCTGTTCCAGGTATGAGTCGGCACATGAGTCACAGTTGGAAGATTAAAAGAGCGGCCCTAATGAGAACGTTAAATTATCCGATTGAATTCTGGGACGAGAAATGTAAAAAGAGTTAAATTTTTGAAAAGGCTTTAATTTGGCAATATCTCGAAAACCGTGCAACTTTTACTGAGGTCATATTAGGCTGGTTCGGTTCCTCTTAGGCTGCCCTAGCTCCAGGGTCACTGTGGCGTGACATTTATGGGACACCCTGTATACACAGCAGTCAAGTAGGAACAAAGCGAGGCCACTAAAAATCTTCGCCATTACTGGCTTACGAACCCTCGACCTGTAGTATGGGAAACCATGACTCCAACCACCACACCAACCCGATTCTCGGTTGTTTAACATCCCAGAATAAAACGAGAGTCATCCAATACAACGTGAAAACCCGCGAGACTGCCTTGGAATCGCTGGAAAATAATGAATATGTCCTTGAGAGGCGGTAGTAAAAATTTACACACGTACATATCCTATCAATTCCATTACGGATCGAATCAACGGCTAGACACCCAAGCAGCAATTAATTCTAACACACATGAGAGCGCAGAGAGTCGAATATGCATACAATGAGAAAGAGGAGCGGAAGTGACTAACGATTTAAGCATTCAGCCGCGTTAAAAAAAAGAAAGAATGATATTGCCCGCCAATAAAAAGGAAAACAAACCTAACTCACGCTCAGCGCAGAGCATTCGAAGGCGATATTTTTTTTCTCATTCAGAGCCGCAAGGATGGGTTTTAAAGGAGGGGGGGAAAGATATTTTTCCGCGAGGAGTTTGGGGCAAATAGGTGAAAGGTATGGGTGCTTGGGGTGGGTAGAATAAGACCGCGGGGGGTGGGTAAGGGATGTTGAGGTAAGGGAAGGTTAAGTCCTCCTCCCGCTCGGGATTGCGACGGGTCACTTCCGCCGGAAGACAAGCTGGGGGTGGAGAGTTGTGTCCGGGTAGGGGAAAGGGGGGGAGGAGGGTTCGGGTAAGGAGTTGGAGGATAAGTACGGGTGCATTGGGTGTACTTAAACGTGAAGAGTGCGGGGAAGGGGTGCTAAATCAGATAGTAGGGGGAAAGGAGATGGTCTTTTCTGCCTAGCTCATACAACTTGCTTTCTACGCTGGCTGCTAATAAACCAGTCGAAACCAGCCGATTTATGAACAATAGTCACCGTTAATCTTATAAAACTTATTCACCACATTCAATCCATGTCCTAATTCTACAAAATTTACACAAGTTCCAACTTATCTAATACATAAAAAAAAAAACTATTATTTCTATCATATAGGTTCTCTTTCTCGGCACTCGAAGTTAAAAAAATCCCTGGAAGCGTTATACACACAAGTCTTCACGGAGATATTTGCAGAGGTGACATATCCTGGCTAGTGCAGACTTGTTCTCAGTTACACTCATATTTATCGGCGAAAATAGTTCAAATGTCGGCCCCGGTGGCGGCGGGGTAAAGTCCTCGCCTGCCAACCCGAGGGTCGCGGGTTCGAGTCCCGCCTGGGTAGAATATTTCCTGCCCAGGACATGGGTGTTTGTGTCTCGTCCGTTGTTACTGTTATTCACCCGATATAAATTGGCCCATTGTGCTGTATTCGGGGTAGTGAAGATAAATAAATAAATAAATAAATAAATAAATTAAGTAAAAGCAAAAACAGTAGGCCATGCGTTACCGAGTGGACGGATGATCTTCTGGATAGGTACGCCAATGCTCACTCAGTAATATTTGACCTTTTGAAGTGGTGACCGACAAAAAGGGTAGTAGGAAAGAAGGACGTGAGGGAAGAAAACTGACGTCGGCATTTGGCTAATTTAACAGAATCCGCCACGGAATCCATAATTTTAAGTTCCATTGAGAAGATATTATCAAAAACGGCGCCCGATTCAGGATGGCGGTTTCATTTTTAAAACTTCTTCGCCAATCCCAAGATTCGAGCCCGGGCCCTCGGGCAGGAAAGCTTATACAGGGGCAGAACCCCACCCGATCGCCATTACTTTGTGCAGACAATACAGTGATGAATTCTGAAAACAACAATATTATGCTGAGTATTGTAAACTACAAATCTTTTATATATTTAAGTATTCACCTGATTCATAAACTTCTCCGCACGATAGATAATGATGCAAAGATCGTAGGCTATGAAAAGCCGCTATTCTATTTCTCAACCTCGAAGACTAATGCAAAATTGAGATAGTCCAGATCTAAGGCTGTGGATGTCCCATGGAAGTTCATATGGAGAGAGATTCTGAATAACCAATTATAGACCTTCGGTAAAACCAATTATTAGCATTCAATGAAGTTTTCCACGGTAGCTTTAGTCATCACAAAATGTTACCATTGGTATACTGGTCATAAGACATGTATACTTAGTATATGGCAAAGCCGAATATAAACATTTAGTTCCAGTCAAACCCTTGCTTTGACCACGACTAATTGTAAGAAAAACTTTGTAAACCCGACTGCCGCCAGTAATACAGTTAAACCTGGCTTGAGCGGAATATTACAGGGAAGTGATACTTTTACAAGTATGGCAGTTTTATGCCAAGTAAATTTTCGATTTGTCGATCGTGAACGTGAAAGTCTAGACCAATCACCCTTTGCGAAGTTGACTGTCGACGCTCATGGTTAAGGCTTTAATTATTGAACTTGCATTCAACTTACGGTTGAAGTTGAAATTCATCTAGGCATCAGAAACTGGCTAAAAGACGGCAGTCAACTGCGAGCGTGTTGGCTGAGACCAGTCAAACTCGGCGAAGTTGACTGTCGACGTTGAGGCTACTTGCGCACCACTTGCGGTTGAAATTCATCTAGGAACCAATCCGAAACCGGCCAAAAGGCAGATATCATTTAAAATGAATGCGGTCGTGGTGGTGTGAACGAAACATTCGGAGAGTAGAGAAGAGAGGCTTGAAGGCGTGAGGCAGGAATGGGAGTTGTGAGCGTGTGGGTGGAATGAGATGTGGTCGGTCTGCATGGGGCAGTGAGGCACGGGAATGGGTGGTCATGGGCATTGGCGCGCGGGCGGGAGAGGAGAGGGGACAGTGGGGTAGGAAGGGAAGGTGAGAGGGGGAATGAGGAATTGGAGGTTAAGAGGGAAGGTGCTCGCCTAATGCCATTAACCTCACCAAATATAAAAAAAAGAAGAAGGGCGAAAAAAAGGAATGGACTGACGGGAAGAAGAGAAGGAGTTTGAGGGGAAAAGGGGGGGGGCGATATTGGAGTGGGGGAGCTGTGTGGAGGAGGAGAAGGAGAGGAAAAAAATAGGTTTGTGAGAGAGTCAGACATAATTATCTCTGTCTCCTCCGCAGAGCCAGTATCTGCGCGTGGGATCTCAACGTACGACGAGCACAACACACATTGCCTCAGCGCCTAACTTCTCCTTATACGCCCATCGAGCTTACTTCACCTTCGTCACCGTAACCTATGGGCTTCTGTTTTAAACTTCACGCGCTTTATGTATCAACGTATCACTTACAACCTATTAATTCAAAGCCATGTCAGCCTATTCAGTAGAATATTTCAGTAGGTGATACATTATTGCTAAAGGTTTTGGACGGCGTTATGGATTGATCGGCACTGAAAACATCAAGTTAAAAAACTCATACCTCAAAACAAGCATTGGGTACACCTCATGAGTAAAACCACATAACTCATGTTGATTGGATGAGCCAATTATAAAATGCCCGTCTACATATATTTCAAGCGAAGGCAAATAGTAACAGTCTTAATTGTGAGAACAACCAAGTCTCCTATTCCCGACCATCTCTTCGCGAGACAATATTCTATTAGGTACGGTATTAGGAGTTAGAATAATACCGAAACCTTTTTAGTACACTGTAAATATATACTTTCATTTGTCTTAATTCAACCCGGTTTCTACATTTATGCACCACATGTATGTCTTGGATTGGATTGGATATCAGGGGAGGCGATCGACAGCTAAGGTCATTTGCGCCATAGGGGATAGGTAAGGGAGGAATGGTGGATGGAAACCCGGCGTCGGCTTTAGCCTACTCTTAACGAAAGGCGCCAAGGGGACCACGTTTTAACGCCTCATCCGACAGACGGAGTACTGTACTTGAAATGCCCGCCACAAGACACTCAAGTAGGGATCGAGGATTCCGCTCTGAAGTAGGGATCGGGTTTCCTCTGAAAAACATCCTCCTCTGCAGGGATTTGAACCCTGGCCGTCCATATTGTTAGCCAGTACTCCAGCCACCACACCAACACGATCCCCCACATTTACGTCAATGACTTCCTCCATTTTGCATGGTTATTTTCATGGCATGAAACCATGGTTATTTTCTATTGATAATATTGAAAAATATATCTAAATATTGAACTACAAAGTGAAGTGATTAATGTATATTTTGTAAAGTTGTTTATGTGTTAATACTCTGGTTCATGACCATTGGTAATTAATGTTTTTTTTTGTTCTTGTAATGAACACATGCATTTAAATAAATACTGTTTCTTGACTTTATAAAAAATCAACGTTGTAATGTTCTGATTTGGGCCGCACCAACCAGCTGTTCCTTTTTTCCTTCTCGTCAGGATAACTTTATATGATGGCAACTCCAACATTGGTTGTTTACCACAGGGGTGCCTATATTCCACCATATGTTAATCCATTATCAAAATTACTTGTAGCAAATATTTAGTGGAATAAATATTTTCCATCTATTTTATATTTATGACGTTGATTATTGTGATCAGTATTAAAAGATCAGTATTAGTTGCAACATCGTTAATTTAAAAGAAAATACAAACCTTTGTGATGACCACTCGGTTATTTACTTGTACAACGCGCTTTGAAGCTTAAAGCGTCATCATGACGTTTTAGCGTCAGAATGTCACAAATGACGACGCTTTAAGCGTCGAAACGCGTTGTATAAATAAACAACCGAGGGAATATTACAAAGTTTTCTTTTAAAATTCACGATTATGTTCCACTATATCTCGCCGGATACCGTTTAATATATTTGCAACTTCGTTTTTAATTTTTCTAATTATAGGCTGACATAATGAAGATGGGTTGATCAAATCAATAAAGACAATATGATAAAATTCTACAGCGTGTCCAGTTCGCCGTCCGATGCGCATTTAAATATTTCCAAACCACCGATTCACTTCTACTTGAAATCTTTCAAACACACCACGTATTCTGCCATTCCAAGAGAAATGAAAGAAAAAAACGTGCGTTCACTGAAATAGCTGGGTGAATGACGCGGAAGAATGGAGACGGAGATGGGAACTCGCTCAGTCATTCACCGAATTGTCTCCTTCGCTACTTCATATTTGCGTGAAAGTGCCGAGTCAGGGGCCGACTCAAATTTCTTTTTCTCGAAAATCATTGGTTAGGATTGTATTATTTCCGCTTCCATTTCAATTCTCCCACCGTACACCGATGGCTACTGCCCGGAACGTCTTCGTGGCGAAGAACAATGCGAGCCAAAATGGTCGCCTGGACGGTCATTTAATGTATGTAATTTTGTTTGGTCAAAATTTGGACGACCTTGTCCCTCATTCTAGCAGGCTAAAAAGTTTTTCACCCAAATGGTTCCTGATGAGCAAACTCAGTAGGCACGCAGTTCACTGACTACCATGATAAACAATTTTCACTAGTATATCTCCAATTGCATTTGAATACGTGTTGTTAAGTTTATTCCCAAGCTTTCATGCGATGATACTTTCTGGGCAACAAAGATAATTTACTACGTAACCCATTCCATGCTAAAAATGCTACACCTATCACTTTACCTAGGTTCATTCAGTATTGTGGAAGATAGATCTATCAAACAGTCCAAAACGATTCCTTTGGGAACTTCTACAATATAGTCTACCATTTTAAGACCGCAACACACATATGAAGCATCCGAAGAATTTAAAAACATTCCAAATATATGAAAATAAGTTTCCCGTTGTTTCAAAATGCAGGAATAATTTTCGTCGATCTCTACAATGTGGCAGTTCCAGGAGAGTTAAGAGATGTCGTATATTAGATATTCTTTTCATTTTTATTTAGCTGCTCACGTGAATAAATATATGCCAGATTTAAAAAAATACACTTCTAAACTATATAACAGTTTATTTTACAAATATTACTATTCATTTGTTGATACTAGCCTGAGTACAGGATAATTGGCAAATTTTAATCGGTTGAATAACTACAACAAACAAACTTGAACAGCCATGCCCTAAGTGGTATAAATTCTGCCCAAGTGAACCCGCTCAGTTTAACATACTCAGCTTTACCTCGTAGCCAACGAAAAAGAAACAACTGGGTTTGCTTTCTATACTTCTAAGATTGATAAATATGATATTTTTGGCGTTGGAAAGTACGATATTAAAATTGTTACGCGCAATCCCAGCGTATTAGACCACAGAATGCTCTTATAGTGTCACGCACACGCCACCTCATCATTCCCAGTTTGACGTAGTCAACAAATTTACCAGGCTTCCAGGGATAAATTTAGCTAATTTATTAATGCTAACATAACAGATCGTACTCATTGACTGCTGATTTTTGAATACCTTAAGAAAGATAAACATTATATGGGAATAGTAATATACTTGATGAATTATAAATATAAATGGCGGATTCTGTATAGTCAGTAAGCTATCACAATTCATTCAGTTAAGACTCTAAGAATGCAAAGAAATGATGGTAAACATTCTTGACAAAAAGAAGTACAGGATTATCAAGGGCGAAAGAAAAAAATACTGGTCTAATTATCAGGCACGAAACAATATAAAACTTGAATGCTAAACGTTAAATTTTGCGGATACATATTAACAAGAAATGTTTATTTCAGGGGATTAATATGATGCTTATTTTGATATGACTATAATGTATGTACTTACCTCATTCTCCAATCTTCTTTTGAAGATGGCAGAACTCCGCGTGTTATCCCTAAAAAGGGAAATCAAATGAGATGAAAAAAGTTTGAGGACATTAATATTGAAAGAAAACAATGCAATACTTTGGACAGATTAGTACAGGCAAAAGAAAAGTAAGCCTGGTGCAAGACCCCCACTAGTGCGGGGTTACGGAGATAAGCTCGATTGTTCCACTTATGGGCGTTACTGGAAACAGAATAACTTCGGAAATCTGATATACAGCATCAACAAGGATTAATGCCTACAGGGCAATGATAAGAAAGACGTGTTTAACCCCCACCTGCATATTATGCGACACATGGTAAAACCATTTTGATGTACAATTCTTTAACTTACATTAACGTAAGCTAAAAATCCAAAGTAAATCATTGAAAAAAGATAATTATTTTTATATTCACTACCGGATCTCAAATAGTATTTTCTTCGTGGTTTGTAAAATACACTAAATAAAATATACATATTTTAGTGGAACAATAAAATCATACTGTGTTGAGCTAAGAAGCTAAGCGAACATTTCTATGTTCTCAACCGTGAACCGCAGGAATTTTATTTTTCTGGCGGGCGCTAGACCAAGTCCCCTCCCCACTCCCGAAATGCACTCGGGGTGCTAGCTGCAGCTGCCCGTATCGACTATTCATTTGCCTGCCACTTTTCACTGCACAGTGCCGCACCAGTTGCCTACTCCCGGCATATAAGTCCACCGCTATCTCTCTAGACAACGCTACGGCAACTTCATCAGCCTTATCCCAGGGATTTATGACTCGAAGATGTAGGAAACAGGAGAAAGAGAGACGTATCCAGGTTCTATTTCAGGGTTTAGTCATTTGAATACGCCGGGAATTGATTATAATTGCAATGAGCGTTTTCAGCCGACCGCTTGCACATGATTTAGCGGCTGAACTCATACAGTTATGCAAAGATTTTAGAGACGTTGCACATGGCATTGAATTAATGCATTTTCCCTGGAAGCAAGGGTATCTCTTTTTTAATTCAAAGTGATGGATTATGTTTTAGCTAAAACACAACGGGTTTCTATATAAAAAGAATATTTTTATAAAATTTTACCTTGTTTTACTGGAGAATATGTAATCAAAGACAAATATAAAAAAGAAATACATATGAAGATAATGACGAATTTCCATCCGCTTTGATCGTAATTTTTTTATGAATCAATATTTCTCGACCGATTTAATATAAATAATTATAAGATTCTATATTATATTTATTTTACGTTTTGAAAATTGTGAATTAATAATTTTATCTCAATTTATATATTTTAATGTATTTTTGACGAAATTTCTCTATGGTTTATGTTAATTTTAGTTGTTGTTTACATACTTATTTACTGGCTGGGAATGTTATTTACTTTGTTATTGTCAATATTAAGCTCAATGGTAGGTAACTTTTCGATTCCTCAACTTTGATACTTATATTTGTATAACTACCTGGCTGTATGTCTATTTTTTTGTGTTGCAAGGCCCTGAAGATGCTAAAATATTTGGCGAATTGTTGGCAGTGAGTTAAATACGTTAATGACCAAGCATTAAAGACTCTTATTATTATGTAATTAAAAAAAACTGTTTTACAAATTAAACACCGTTCTAAAACCTTAAAAGTATTATTTTGAATAAATACGGCATTTGAGTGTAAATTTTTGCCGTGAAATACAAGAAGCCTAAATCTACCGTCACATATCTCCTGTTCCGCTTATCACATCATTTGGTATTCCCATTAGGGAAATAGCGGTTGCCTGTTCCTAGGCCACTGGATTTTTTTCAAAAGAGTAACGTTTGAGAAAATTCATGCAATAAAGACGACAAAACGCATTTTGATATCGTCGTAAATAATTATGTCACACGCCAACCACATTCTTTCCCCTACCCTTGAGTATTGTCTCATATATATAGTCTTTCAGCGTTTTCTCTATCGTGAAAAAGAGCAGACTTCATCGAAGATTTACGATTTTTCATTTGAAAAATTCTAAATTCACCTCCCCCCACATCCCACAATAATCCCCTCACTGATACTCCCCACACTCCCCGTCGTTCCGTGGTGCATTGCGTGATCTCAACCCTCCGGTTTTAAAGTCTCTCCAAACCCACAAACGGCAAACCACAATTCCACTTTAACCTCCCCCCATTCCCTCCCCGCCCAACTACCTCACTTTGCTTTATTGCTAGCAAAGTCCCCGTTGTCGTAAGCCAAGAGATTTCGATTGCCACTGCGTTCCCCTGGCCGATGAATTAATTCCGTGGCCATTACTTTTACTTTATCGCGCTTCATAAACACACCCGTGGCATGCATTTACCCGTTAAGACCCCTACCTCGCCGCTCCCGTTCAAGCGGTGTCCGCCATCTCAACGGCGCTCTTCCCTATCGCGGCTTACTTTCCAATGGAGACGCCACTCTGACTCAGACCGCAGGACTGCACGATTCCTCCGCATCTATTGGTCGCTCGAGGCGCAGAAAAAGTAGGTTTCAATTTCTATGCATGGAGTGGTTATAAGCTTCTTTAGGCAGATTATTTCTTATCTATTTAAAATCTCACACCAAGCCCATTAAGAATTCTTGTAGAACATAATAGGTCGCCGGTCGCACCAATCTACATCTACACCAATCTACATTGACATACTACGCCACATGGGCGTGTGGCAGGGGGTGTTTGAACACCAGCCGTATAAAGATGTAAGGGATAAGTTTTCGGGAGGTGAAATAGTGACGCTCAGTATGGGAGTGTATTTATCGGAGCTCATTTCTTATTGTGGTCGCTTACTGTGAGCGGAAAGAACGAGTATTTGTACCTATCTGTTCGACAATATATCTCTCTTATTTTATCGCTTCTGTCAGACGTAGAGAGGCAGTGAGGCGTAATGATAATATTGTCTGTGTGGCTCTGAAAAACACCAAATCTGAATTTCTCAAGCAAAGCCTAGCGTGAAGCCGAAGAGTCTCTAGGGGCTCCCACCTTAATCCCTCTAAAACTTGTGAGCCACTATATGTTTGCTCGTAGCAATTTTTAACGAAGCGTGTAGTTTTTCTTAGTATATTATTAATTTATTACATATTTCTTTGTATCAATGGGGGATGATGACTTGCAGATAATCCAACTTCGATGAAATGAATGTAAACCTAGCATGAATATTCTGGAATGCTCGGCAGCAACCATGCTTTCTCAATCTATTTCATGGGTATCCAACACTTAGCCTCTAATGACAAGATTTTTCATAATTATGTACCGGCCACGGTACTCAGATTAATAATTGATATGCGTGGTAACCAATGTTTGCAGATTTAAATCCCGTAACGGAGAATCGTCGCGGAAATGAACGAGGTAAAACTTAAGTGGTTTAGTTTAAGAAGATGCAAAAAAATCTTAGCATATAAATCTCGAAAAATCTCAATAAAGGCTAATAATTTATTTAATCTATTTATTTCATAAAAACCTCAGTCAAGGCTAATAAGGCTTATAAAAAATTAAAAAATCAAAGTTACCTCTGAAAGGGAAGAATTGACAACCACCCAAATTTTTCAAAACACATAAGTATATTATTTAGATGTACACTGAGGAACGTTTTACGTGAAGACATGGATATTGAGTGGACTAGTTAATCCAACTAAACTGATTCTTAGGTTATGATTAAGGTATGAATTAAGAAAAAACCAATTACAATTTAATCAAATTTTAATAGCGAATAATTTAATATACATTGTACCTCGCTGGTCTTTATCGCGGCACAAAAAACAATTTGGATTAAATTTGTTGATAGTGGATCACAAATTACATTAATGTGATCTTTTTATATTCTATTTGACATTCTATCTAATTAATTTCACTTTAAGCTTTGCAGTTTATCTAGCATCCGTTTAAGCCAAATATTTCTGGCGAGTACCCAAGTGGCTTACTTACTACGCATCACTTCAAAATAGTCAATCCTATACTCTAACAATCCAGATTTATACGATATCTATCGATGGAACTGAGGTTTTAGCGCAGTTAAAATCTATAATTTGGGCCTTTATAGCCACTTGATGCGATAAAATAACGAAACGTTTGATCAAATCCGAAAGGTATATATTTTTCTCCATGTCACGAACACATTTGCATTTAGGTATTAATGTTTTAAATTCTTCATATCTTCGAGTTTTTATCATTACTCCTTTGACTTGGTGGCACTAAATTTTGATCCAACCATAGATAACTCACTCATTCGAATGCAATGAAACACTCGAAAATATTTTTAATTATAGGTAAGTACTTCATGCCTTCAAGGGCGGCCGACCTTAATAACAAAGCCTTTAAAATTCAAAAGAGGTGATGCGAAAATTTGATTAACCCCTCGAAATTCAACAGAAAGCGTTATCTTCATCATCCAGAGGGAAATTTGACATTAATGAGCCGGGCCGTATTAAGTCTTTTATCTGCACCTAAAGAATCCTCAAGAAAAGGGGAAAACATTGGCTCTGAATCTGAACTGAAAGAAGAACAAAGATTATCTCATCTACTAACTGTTTCACTGTTTTACATTACCTGGCTTACGACACCTTTGATCTGATAGCATTTATATAGAGTCGTCAAATCAAATCCAAAGTTTTTCTTTGAGAAAGTGTGGAGAAAAAATTAAAGAAAATCCGAAACTATGACTTATTATTTCGTCAACTACAGGACGAAAAATGAGCTAATAGCTTTATATACCCAACCATTTAGAACTCAGATGAAGAAATAATAACAAGAGACACATCAGCATACGAAGAAGTGAAAAAAAGATCCTCAACTTTTGTATTAAGTATCACAGCTTGAAAAAATAAATTAACAACTAACAATTGGATAGTTTTTTAGCTAGTTAAAAATATATTTTAATTCCGATACGTTATGATAACGTCAGAATTCTCTCGTACCTGTAACAGGAAAGACAGATGGCGCTGGAAGTTCCCACAGCCTTCAACATTTTTATTGGGAAACACCAGAAAAAGTTTTTAAAAATCACATTTGATTCTTCATAACAGATTACTAATGCAAATATTTATTTGTTTGAGGGACTCAGAAGACTTATTTATTTGAGGGACTTGAATTAATTAATTTTTATATCATTTGACATTGCATAAACTCGTAATTTCATTATAAAAAGTTCAAAATTATATCAAAATTTTGTGATATTCGTCGAATATCAGTTAATACTTAGACATACCTTTACCACGGAACCGTATTTTGACTTGTAACTAAATTATGCATTTCATTGGTTAAATCTTCTGAACGACTAATGCCATTCTTTCTATTTGTCATTTGCATGTGCTCCCTCTCACACAAGAGGGACAATTCCATTACAGCGGGAACACTGACTTAGAATTATTCAGTAAATGTGGATTTTAACACACTTTTGACGAAATGAGAGATGATAAAAGTATAACATTACTACCGACTTACATGGACAGCTGGAAATAGAGAAAAAATATTAAATATCTAATTCTTATCCAGATGTTGGCAAACTAATTATAGAACCGTGTATCACCGTTTAAAATTAGTCAATCATCATTTAATGACGAGTTCCTAATGAAAAAAAAAGCATGCATCGTTAATCCGAAACCATTCGGATTAATTATGCTGATTCTATCCGTCGCAGATTTTTTTCACATAAAGAGCGCTGTCCACCTTTCCGCGCCACGAACTCGCAGATTTCAATTAATCTCCTGCCATTTTTACCTTCCCCGGAGGCGACTTGCTTCCTTCCTAGTCGCACGCTCTGCGGTCTCGTGTGAGGGGAGACACACAGAGGACCCCCTAATGTTACAATCGTCCCCGCAGACGAAGGGGCGTAACTATGCGCTCGCGTGTGGCGGCAAGCAGCGTAGATTGGGAAACCAGCGAATGAACCTCGGGAGGCGGCGGCGGAAAAGCCAAGCGAGCCCCCGACCGCTGTTGTTACATCCTCATGCGGCGCCGCGGGGAGTCTGCTTGCTCGGCCGAGGTGTGCATTTCGGAGCGGCAGGAGGGCACTCCTCTGAGGACGGCGAGTCTGGGTGTGCGATTGAGTGCGTATGTATAACACGCGCGCACTCCACCCGTGTGCGAATAAGCCGTGCACACGACTCTACGTGCGCCACTGCCCGATTCGACGTCTCGCGGGCTCCTCGCAGTGGAGTGGGAAAGGGGGGGAGGGGGAGCGGGAAAGCCGGGAGGAGTGGGAGAAGTGGCGAAATCGGAATGTTATAATTTACATGTGAGGGATAGAGCTTTCTACTTGTTCCTCCACAGGTCATCCCATCGGGGAGGGAGCCGGCGAGCCCCTCAGGAGGAAAAGTTGTATATCTCGACCGCTTAATTCTACCGGGTTGCCATGTCCTCCCCACCTCACGTCTCCCCGTGTTCTCCTTCACAATTGCACATGCGATTTCGTACCCCGCCCACGCTAACTGATTAAAAAATTCACGTTTTCTTTTTTCTTCCTTTTTTTTTAAAAAAAAAGGCTTTGTTCCTTCCCGCTGAAGTCTTTGACCTACGCTATCGCCTTAATGCGCATCTTTTCTATGTTGTGGGACTCCCGCATGGATGACCCAGTTAACGTAGAATGAGAAAGGGAGGAGGGATAGCACATAAAAAAATGCTACCACGGGAGGAAGTTGATGAATACGCCCCGATCCGAGAGATATCTAAATGTCGAATGTGATTAGTGCGGTTAAAATATGAGCACAATCGTGGAACGAGGCGAATTCCCTGGAATTTTTTTTCCAACTTAGCTTCTCCAATTAACATGTCCACACAGCCTGAACAAAGTAATAAACAGAAGTTTTCGAGTTTTTCCTTCAACGATCTGTCTCCACAGATAATTTCTTAATGTTCAAATGCTCCTGCATCACAGCGAAGACTGCTCGTATCTTCCGTGAGGACAAGCTTTACTCGCTGCCCGGCAGAGATGGAGAGCTAGACGGGGTGGAGAACCCGATGAGTCTTCAGATCTAACGCCGAGTGAACATCATATCTTCCTCCCGTTCATTACAGCTTTCATGCCTTTTGCCCAGTGTTTGATGCATGATGACAGGTCTCGATCAAGAAATACTTGGTATTGTTCCCAACAGTCGCTGATTAAGGAGCTGAACATTCTATTTCAGAAGGTATATCATTGCAGTTTTTTAAATCACTTCCGTCTATTTAAAGAGTTCTACAGTCGATTAATTTAACTTTCTCATGTTGTCTCGAAGAATCACAGGAAATATCAATAGTTGGTTCCTGCAATGCGGGGAGTGACGATAAGGACACTCTAGCATGGCCGTGTTTTATGGTTAACTCGTGGACAAATTTACGGTGAAGTTCGGATCTCCATTGGGGAGTATTGCACACGTCTTTAAGTTAATTATTCCTCCACATGCTGTTGAAGTAAGCCGCCTACCTTTGAAATAAATCGCTGAAAGCATATAATGAATGACTAGGCCTCGGTTTTTAACGTCTGGTTAGCTTTAACTGCGTGATGAATACCCTGTGGGCAAACTAGTTTGGTGACCGTTTGTGTTAGAATATCAAGTCAAACTGCCAGACGCAAACATTCCTGATGGAAGAACGTTTTTCATTCCGACAAAATATGTACAACTCTCACGGATCAGCTTGAAATATAAATGCTTTCATTGAATGCTGATTTTGTCGTCAAATTTAATGATTAAAATAAATTTAAATATTGCAAAAAAAAATATATTTTCATGCCTGTCAACACTACGTTCTTCAATCTCAATTAGTCAAATAATTTGCAAAATTATTATAAATAAAAAATAAAACAAGAATATAGTTGGTAACCCGGCATTCGTTACGAATATCAAAGTAAGCTGTTGTAATCTATAAAATTGAACTCTATCAATCGACGTGCGCCGAATTATTCATGAGTTTATACGTGACATCAATTTACAAAATGCAATAAGAGAGTGTTGACCAGATATTATAAAATTGAGCCTGGGTGTTCTCTCCGAAAACCATTTCTCCTGTTTAAGTTAATCACAGATCCAGCTATTCCCAAATGGGACAAAATTGATCCCTGCTGTAGGAAATTCCCCTGAAAACGGCTTATTACTTCAAATCGCAATGTGCCAACAGATATAAATCCAAATCTGATGTAATGGTATTTACTGGAGCCTACTTCAGCTCAAATTACTCGAACATTAGCACCAAAGCAATTCTCACTTTAATTAGACGTGACGTTTTCCAATCATCATCGAATCAAGCTACTGTCAAAACTCACTGTTTAAGATGCTCCGACCGAGTCTTCCCGAAGGATTGCTCAATCCCTCTCGGCCGGGCAAAAACACGGCCTTAATTGAATACCGAGCGAGGATTTCACCGGTGGGTAGGTACCAAAATAAGCAAAAAGCCTTAACTAAGCGCATTGGCGATGAGCAGTCGGTATGAGCTGCCAGGCAATCATCATCGAGTGCCAAAATCGTTCATCATCGGAAATGGTGCATTCCTTCGCACTGCGATTAGCTTTTCACGAGTGAGCACTCAAATGTAATTGCTTGTGTGATTTATCGTCATCCATTTGGCTCTAACTGTTAATGTGGACCTACGAGTAAATGCAATGTTAATCGAAGAGGTTGGCATGGTAACATCGGGCGCACAATTATCCATTTCGTCTTTATTCCATATCAGAAAAAACTGGTAAACGATTAATCATAGAAATTTGCGGCCATATTCACAACATGCGATCATAAGGACAAGCTAATAGGAATTACATTTTGGCACAATACGATAGCCTGATATCATATTTTTTGCCACAGTGGGTGAAAAAAACTAAGGTTTTCGCTAACTTCAGATCTTTTTGCAGATAAATGCTGCTTTTTGGAAAATGAGATGTGTCGCATTTTAATATTGGGAAATGAAAACTTGCCGAAACTTAGATACTCCGAAGTAATATCATCACGAGAACTGTTTTCACTAATATTTCCGCAGAGTTGAGAGATCCTCCTAAATTTGACTCATCTATTAAAGAAACTACAAAAAACTGCAATAGCTATCCAAAGAACACTGAAGCGGATTCGAGTAAAGGCAAAAATAAGACTACCATACAAAACCGCTGCAAGAAATCAAACGCATTCCTGATTTCAAGCTTCATTGGCTCCTAATAAAAAAAGTTGACGGAACAAGTTGACGGAAGCAACGTAACAATTTACGCCTCTGAGTGTAGGACAATGCAAATGAAATCGGGCGACTTCTCATTCGGAAGAACTTGAAAGCGGAAACGGTTTTAGAAATGAGACACATTGAATACAAATTTTTAGGCGTGGCGTCAGGTCGATTAATCAAATTAATAAAAACGAAGATAATAAATTGATGCTTTTTATATTTTTTTTTCGGCAAGCACCAAACTGATATTTATACTCGAGCGTGACCTCAATCCCCGTGGATTTACGGCGCTGTCCGCGACGCGGATGTCGAGCAAGAAACCCTTTTCTCCACTCATCGCTTTTCACCCGCGAGTGAAAATCAACGGGTCTTAATTTTAGGCCCTGGATTCGGTGAGAAATGGAGGAGGGCTTGGCGGGCGTGGGCGTTAAAGTAAATGGCGCCATTCTTATACTCCGTGGGTAAATAAGACTGCGGATACAAAAAGTGTTAATGCCGAGGGATTGCCGTCAGCCGGGCGGGTCAAGAGGCACGGTACGACACCGCCCCGGCGCGGACGACGAAAGACAATGGAACTGAAGTGGGATGCCACTCACGAGTGCCCATCGCATCGGCGCCAAGGAGGTGAAATGGGAATGGCGGTGGTGGAGAGGCATCTTTCTCCCCCCTCTCTCTCTTGGTATTGCTTCGGCCCGCCTCCTCCTCGGCGTGGGACACGTCCGGTGATTGATGAAGCGAATGAATTCACAGGCGTTCTCCCCAAAAAATCGAGTTGATTTACGATCTCCCGAAGTGCAATGAGCCGAGTACAAGGAGCAATTGGGAGCCCCGAATGACGGAGAACAGTATGAAGGGATGGGCTGGTTCGAGTCGTATTCAAGGTTCGGGTCGAGAGGGTGGAGGGTGCAGATGAAAGTGAATGATTTATTCTTCTACATAAATTCTATCGTTCCAGAGAGGTAAGTATCTACTGCAGGAAATTCGATCATCGATCTGCTTGAGGCTTTCGCAGCGCTGAAATGCGGGTAATTCCATTGCTTTCGGGTTTCACTCCGTTGCGTTATCTTGGAGATGACGTTTCGTGACGAATGCAGGCCACATCTTCAGATCAGGTCCCAATGCCGACTGGTGGAATTGGACATATATATATCTGCATCTACGAAATACCGTGCAAGCCACCACCAGGATGTGTGTCACGGAGTTATTCCGCACCCGGTATGCAGCATTTATCCCAGTTTAAGCGTGAATCACACGATCATTTTTTCCGTCCCTTTTAAGGGATAGCTCCAATGATAGCTTTTCAGGGACCTCGACAATGATAGCTCGAGCCATCATTTTCTGAATCACACGGTCATTTTGGCCGTCCCTTTTTCCATCATTTTTTCCGTCCCTTTTCGCATCATTTCTATGTTTACTACTGTCATTCCATTGAAAGCCGAACGTGGCGTTAGAGTCGCTCTTTGCGGCTGAGCGCTCTGATTGGCTAAATGGTGGAGTCATCGATGCCTCCAGGGACAGAAAAAGGGACGTGTCCAATGATGGAAAAAGCGATAGGGATCGCTATCGCTGAAGCTATCCCGGACTTTCTTCGAGTCACACGATCATTTGATTCAGGCTTTAAATCAGAACCGCTCACGTTCCCCCGGATGCTAGGCGCAGGCCAAAAGCTGTCGAGACAACAGTGCAAAGTCAGATTAGAAACAATGACATGATCCAATCCACAAACTAAGTATGACAATACTAGCAAAGAAAATTGGCAAATTTGTCGCGTGAACAATATAAATAGAGCAATAGAACATACCTCTTTTTTCATAAATTTATGTCCTTAAAATATTAACTTTTAATGCTTCCAGATAAAAATTCAATTCATACATAGGGGATTTACAAGTTGCAGGTTTATTTTATAAGAAAGGTATTACTAACATGTAACGTCCTCAGAGTGCCTTTCCGGTATCGCGTACAATCGGCGTCGAGGAGCAAGGAATTCCCCAGCATTGGTCAAGAAACATCATCTCGAAGATAACGCAACGCAACGAAACCCGAAAGCAATGGAATTACCCGCACTGCAGCGCTACGAAAGCCTCAAGCAGAAATTTGAACATTGTGTCATTATCATTGTCAAATTAATCTAAGGAAAGAATTCCTATTGTCAGAATTATTAAATGTGTGAATTTATCAATCACGGCTTAAATTCGACAATACATTGTTATAGCTTAAAAACTTCACATCCCTCATGAAACAAATCATAACCTAAGTACGTGGGGTTGAAGGGCGCAAATGCGTACACGTTCAGTGAGTGTTAATTCAGCAGTTGACCATATTTGGATTATGTAAGTACAATCTAAATATCATTCAGAATGTATTTATTTCAAGTTAGGGTACAGAGATTGTTCATTTCACTTTCCCTAGACCACTTATGCTCTTCGACACCGGGCAGTGTTAATATTGATGCAAATACCCATTCACGATCCGAACAAACTAATACTTTGGTGGCATACGTGCATTTGGGTTCAATTTTATCCGCTGCGTACGGAATAAAAGACAAATATCTTAAAGAGAATTATAATATTAATATTTCTGACGAATCAGAGGACTCCCGGATTGGTCGGTGATTTTAGGAATCTTCTGGTGTAGATAATGAGGAGCGAAGGGTAACTGAAGGGCTTGCTAAAGGGGATGATGTTGGATAAACGGTGAAGGGTAAGAGAGAGAATGGGCTTTATGGATGGTATGAAGAGAGATGTTACGATGGAGAAAGGAATTGTGTCGTATGATGTGCCTGTAAACATCAAGTTCGTTCTTCCTCGCTTCACTAAAACGCTCCTTAATTGGATGAATACTTATAAACTAATTACACTCCAGGGGGAAAATGACTCGATACTTACTAGTAAGAGGGGATGAGTAAAAGTAAACAGAGGACAGGGAAAAATGAGAGATAGGTGACAAAACAACATTCATTCATTCATTGGTTGCTCAATCCTAAGATTGATTGATTGCAGCCCTCCACCCTCCCCTATCTAACACTGATTCCCTTACCTCCTGGTATCTATTTTAATGCACTTTCTTCATTATTTGGCCCATGAACTCATTCCTTGGTCTTCCTCTGGGGACTTTTCCCTCTATTTTGCCTTCAGTTATGTTCTTAACAAAACCATTGTGTCTCTGGGTGAGTCCAATCCATCTCGTTTTCCTATTCTCTATGGTATTCCATGTGGTCCTTTCCTCTTCTACTCTTCTGTGCACTTCAACATTTCTTATTTTGATCGTCCATTTTACCTTCAGTATCATCCTCCAGCACCAGGTTTCGAAGGCTTCTAGTCATTTCTTGTCAGCTTTTCCAATGGTCCATGCTTCCGATCCATAGAGTGCTACGCTCCACACGAATATTTTCACATGCTGCTTCCTGGTTTGTCGTCCAATCCTCTTTGAGCACAGCAGTTGTTTTTTCCGCATGAACGCCCTCTTAGCTTGTGCTATTCTCCGCTTGATGTCCGTTGTACTTCTTCCGTCCCACAAGATGGTAACAAAGTATCACCTCGAGAGAAAATTTGACACGAAAATAGTTTTCATGGAAAGAAAGTAAGTTCACCGATTCACATAATTTATAGCCACTTTAGTTATTTTTATGAAATTTCACTTGTAATCACCATTCTCTTGACTTTGAAAATGTAGGTTACCTATAACATGCTATCGTAATCCGTCAAGGGTTGTCAATCACGAGTAAATATTAGGTTTTCGTGTGGGACAAACGTGCGTCATGAGCAAACTTGCACAGGTCAGAGGTGCATCAGGGGAAAATCAAGAATATGTTTCACTCCGCGAATCGGATTTGGTGTTCAGTTAAAACAGGGCCACTCACTAAAGGAGGGACAGCTTTTCATACAGGCACGCTGCACATCGAAATGTTCTTTTTAACACTAGAGTGATGACGCCCGGTCTCTGAGACCGAAAATATAACCTTTCTGGTAACTCAGGCGAAGTATGTAATTGTGCAGTTAATGCTCTTTAGCAGGTTCCTATTTTTTACTGATACTACGACATAAAAACCAAAAAAATCACTTTGTGTCAGTATAATGCCATTTATAGCTACTTTCGGTCCAACAGGCTATGCGTCACCACTCTTGTCTTCAACTAGTGCAAATTTGTTTGTACTTTATAAAACATGATGTGTTCAAAATGTGGATAAGTGATTTCTGACACATCATGGAAATGAATTCTTTTTCATGTACCAAGTCCTAATAACGGCTGATTTTCTCATATGTTAAAAAACAATGCTGTAGTCTACCCATTTTACCGTGTAACATAATTTGAATACGAATTGAAGTATTTTCTTTTTTTGCTGTGAAAATTGTGAATAAATATTCCTAAATTCGCTTTTGAATATTGTCATTTCGAGACCATCCAGAAAAAAGCTGATATCATCTTTTTCAAAACTCCAAAGTCCTAATCGGTCCCGGAGACCGACCGACGTCGCTACGCGTGTCCAGATAATTCACGTCACTACCGTTGGGTTGAACAAAAATCGGAGTATATTCTCTCTTGAAAATCGTCGACGCTGACGGGATTGTAACGATTAAGTCACGACAGTAGCTGCCAATTCCCATCAATAATCGGGCGGTTTTCCCCAACGGCATGACTTCATTTGTATATTTTTCCGGGAAAAAGACGGGGAAGATAGCTCGCAAAAATCTAAGGTCCGAAGCCATGATCGACGCATTTTGCGGTACTCGCCAGAAGAAGGGAGATACTAATGTGGCGCATGTCTAGCAAATGTCTTCGGGTCTTTGCGCAACCTCCGCGCTTTTTATCAAACGTCTGTTAAAAATCACTCGTCACGTCCAGCTCTCCCCGAGTCCCAATCGTGCCTCGCGTGGATTACAGGGAGAGTGATTCAGTACTCCTTAAGGATGGAGGAAAATGTGCTAATGGAAATAACAGATGATGTAGCAGCAGCTACTGACGACGAAGTCGACCAACGGCTGAGGTCATTGGCTCCGTTCGGTATTGTTGAGAGTAAGGCTTTGGATTAGATTTTGATGGAATGTAGTGAGAGTACTGAGAAACCCTAGGTTCTACTGCTTGTATAAAAAAAATAGTAGGTACCCTCTGTGTACCTCGTGTAATGAAACCCTTCCGACTTGAATTCGAATGCTAAAAAACAAGCTTTTCTTCTAATTGCTTGGTCATAAGGCTTAAAAAGGCCTACTCATTAATTGTTCATTGATGGTTGCAAGTATTTCGTCACATGTAACGATACACGCTGTCAATTTAAATCATTTATTAAGTAACATAGACCACGGCATTTAAGAAAGGTAACGATTCGAATTGAAATGACATCAGCCATAGAAGGATAATTACTCATAATACAGAACTCAGACAGGGATCTGGTTCAGTTGATTTATCTTTGTCTCTGTATGGACCCGATTCTACATCATTGGATATTTTCTTATAGCACATTATCAAATATGGTACTCAATTATACTGACTTCACGAGAAAAGTGTCCCGAAAATATACGCAAATGATAAAACATGCACTACCACGTCACTTCCTTTCGGGGAGGCACTTCCAAAAAGTTTGGATTCTCTGAGATACGTCTGTTATGGACGACTCAACTCAATAATTTCCTCTACCCTTCCCCCCACGTTGAATACCCATCTTCCTTAGGTTACCCAACATGCACACTGTCCTGATCTTAAGACTGCTAATATTCCTACTGTTCAGAGGATATTTCACCACATTCACCCCTGGATCTCTAGGTTAACTTTTCCTTCTCACACCATTCAATCCTTCATCATAAATCTGTTCCGTTTACATCTACTAACTTTTTTTCCTGAAAGCCACCATAGGGGTGTTTGGCAGGAGAAATTGAATTCATCACCCCTACCGTAGAAAAAAAAACAAAGCAAACTACAACTATTGTAAAAACGTTTTTATACTATCATCACCATCGCCTTCGCATTTAAGATTGTTATTATGTCGTAATTTCTATGGCATAAAATTGAAGAATATTCCACTGTTTCCTGTAACAGTTGTCAATGATTCTAGAAAGATACTATTTGGGATATTGAAGAATGAACAGCAGTCACAATAGATCACTCATCAAACTATGTGTTATTTATCCAAGCGAAAAATGGATAGACAAAGCCATCAAATTTGTCGAAGAATGTGGATCATAAGCCTGAAGTGAAACATGCACCCTGTTGCAAGTTAGCTAAAAATATAGTGTCATCCGCAATTATAATTGATTCATTTATTCTTGTCCACCATAAAACACGATATAAAAAATTCGCACCAATTCCAACACAAGCAGATGAGATCCATAGTCGGCGGCGGTGGTTCTAATGAGAAATACCTTTCGCCCCCGGATGGGCTCCAACCACCTACCTTTCGGTTAACAGCCGAACGCTCTAGCCGATTACGCCATGGAGGCCGCTATTTATTTATAGTCTCTTCTCTGGGGAAGGCCAAACCAACGAAGCACACGTTTCTTTTATACATGTCTACTACCGGAACGTCGATCCTACATTCGTTCATCAGTTACTTATTCCACACCCTGTCCTTTCTATTTTTCCGCGCAAACTTCTCAGGTAACACATGCAAATTAAATTAGGCTATTCATTTAGTTATCCTGGGATACTCAAGCTTCGCTACTAAACCATGAAGTAAGTAAACGATCAACTTCCGTGATTTCGATGAATCTTATGAAAAAAGAACTACAACTATAGTCAAACCTGCGTCCGAGGCCACCTCCATTAAGCTGTCACCTCTTTAAGCGGACATTTTTTTCGGAAACAGATGGAATTAACCATTCATACCTATATGCAATGTAAATTTTCCCTCCCTTCTGCGGTCACCTCCTCAAGTGGCCATTTTCTCATGGATGCCGCTTAATACCGGTTTCAATGTATATATAACATGGAATGTAATACCTCCATGTATTTCACATTAACAAGGATGAAAAAGGCGCAATGTTAAAAATCAAATACGGCATATAGATAGAAAGTGGACTCTCACAAAGGTAAGGCTATGTTGGCTGCAGAGGGAAGGAATGTAGAGAGTGGAAAGGTTAGTAACACACGCTACCCAGAAACCTTTTATAATCTCCGTCCAGTATACAATGTGCGCTGTACCGCACGAATTGATATCATGAAGCAGGAGGGGACAGGTATGCAAGGGAGTGATTGCTCCTGGAGGTGAGAGGGAAGATATGCGTTGGGTTCGACGTATCTCCATAAAGCAATGGGTGACCTAACGGACAAAGTCTTGAGTGCTTTCTGCAATAATCGTTATGTGTAAAAAACGGATCCTGGAAGCACTTAGCTACATTTCACTTAGGCACAAAACACTGCTGGCGTCACTGAACTTTGTTATTACTTATCCCGTTGGTTTATTAACAAAGAAAGGACATAAATCCAAGATTACGTAGGTACCTACTAAGCATAATTTTAATGAGAACTTTTACCTGCGAATTTAATCCCTGCATTATTTTTACAACTAAGGAAGCTATCTACAGAATTCTCCATTCGCTCGAAGAAAATAACGAGTATGTTTTGGCTTTATATTATCATTAATGAAAATAGCCTGTTTGGTGCTGACAGGTGAGAACAGGCACAAGCCTCACCTCGCGCTAAACCATAGAGTAGGATGGTCACTTTCCTCAGTCACGTGTAAGTTTTGTCGAACACAAAATTGACTCGGCAATGATTGTTCATAGGTATCTCAACGACTTGCAAAAATTACCCTGAAACTCCAATCTGATCAGACTTTCACTGGAACAGAAAAAAAATACTTTTAATAATATCTATCGATTTCTAAAAATTTCTTCAACGTGAATTCAATTTTTTCCTCCGAGACTTCACCTCTGCGACTACGATGCTCCTATATATTCATAGCAATGATTTTCTTATGATAATAGCAAGCCTTACATGTCGCAGTGTCGCTCGTTTTTCAACTAAAGATTCTGCGACTCGGTCGAGGTACTATGAAACTCCTTGCCGAGAGATACCAACCCATTCAGAACCAAGGCAAAATTCTTTTGTAAAATTCATTAACAGACGAATGAGAGGGTACGATAGATGATCTTTTGATAATTTTAATGGTCGGTGTAACCTAAGCCCAGAGAGAACTCCTAACGTGTTTATCCTCTTATTTCAGAAAAAAAACAATTCCTGAAACCGGTGTCTAAATACTCGAGTAATTCAAGTGATGGCTTCTTTTTCTCTGGAATGCTAGCATCTGTACCTTGTCCTTTCATGTAAACTTACGGTATGCGCTCTGTACGCAAAACACTGGGACAAAACACATCAGCTATGATGTCACTGAGATAAAAACCGGAGAATGCACGAGGAAAAGTGGCATAAAATAGCCAATTATTGTTGTAATTGCTCAATTTAAAATGGCATGTGGTTAAAATGTGCCCATAACATAAGTCAATTTTCAAATTCTTATAATTTCTCTTCAAAGGAATATGAATAAACCAAATGACTACATCTCTAAAATGATTTTTCACGCTAGCGCGCGAAAGTAGAGGAAAACAGCCACAAGAGCTATATCGAATCACATAGAATTTTCAAGAAGAAGCATTTTTAGTCATTAAAATCTTGGAAAAAAGTTTTAAATATCTTGTCCTATTGAATTCATTGTCATATGACAATGTTTCAGTTTATTTTGAAACGGAATCGTGTCTTATTGAGATCCTCTGGGCGACGCTTTTATATACACCTAATGCATTCTTATCTGCAGTTTTCTTTACTCTTTTTTTTCTTCCACATCAGGAATGAACTGTTGGTGTGAGGAGATGGTAGGAGTATGGAGGAGGGGCTGGGAAAGAGTGCGACAGAGAGAGGGGATGAGAGGGTAAGAATAACATCCCATTACCTGTCGCTTTGATTTATCCGTCCTAATTAGCCGCTGCTCACTGGAGGCAGGCAACAACAATAAGGACTAGTTTCCACCGCCACCACACCAGATGGAGTTACCTTCCTGGACTTTTGGAGAGAGGGGGGGCGGATGTATCGCTTATATATAAATGGAGTCGGAGCAAGGGCCGTGCATTGGGGAGAGGGGTTTCGACGGACTTATGAAGGAGATCGGGAAGAGGAGATAGCGGAAGCGGAGTGAGGCGAAGGGAACGCAGGATGGCATGCGTCGGTCGCCGTGGCGTGAATTCAGCTGTCGGGAGATCGGTGAGGGAACGGTGTAGCTCCTCACCACCGGTTTGCGGAGGTACGAAAAAGAGAGGAGAGGGCGAATGAAGTGTGTTGTGGGTCGCGGAAGAAATAGTCGGCCCTTACACCGCTCCAATACCCCCTATCCCCCATAATCGTATCACTCAGAGCAGTAGGTAATCGATATGCTTTTCGCGCGCTGACATAAAATTTACTAACAAGCCGCACGAGTGTCGCCCCAAGTGTCTCCCTATCTTACGCCAATAAACGCAATAACTATGGCGTAATAATATGACATTTTCATGTCGAAAACTACTATTTGGATAAGTAAAAATCGTAACTATAAAGCTTTGGTCACAATAATGCATAATAATTTACCTCTTTTCTGTTTAATATAGCCAATAATCGTTTAATTACGAAAATTAAGTTAAGGAAAAAATATGATAAGGAATTGTTAAAACTATTATCAAAATAAAACTTAATTAAATCAGCCTCGTCCGTCGGCTTCGTTCATAATTCCGTAAATGCTCCTGACGATTTCAGTTCCAAGGGCCATCGACTTCTGCGAACAATTTTTAAGGAGAAGCTAGGCCAAGGTGATGACCTTTCTTTCTGCTTAACACATGGTTCTCAGAATGAATCCCATATCCAATTTTCGTACGTAATATAATAATTTTGGTGTCACTGGAAGAAGGTGGTCATTAAGGCAAAGATGAGCATTTAATGTGAGCTTCTACTACATTATATTAGTTCATTGACGATACTCATTTGAGAATCTAATGTGAACTGAAATTTTAAACCGAGGCGAGAGCCAATAATTAAGGTTATTGTCAAGTGAACAATTATATTTCTTCCTCAACCAATTATATGTATTTCTTGACTGTTTGAAGCGACTCTCTCTTCAGAACGTATGAAAAGTCTGTCGTCCACAGTAAAAGTATGGCCAGAGTGTCAAACAGATGATTTCAAATTTAAGAGGAAAAATTACAAAATAATTACTCGTTTCAATGTTCTAGGAGTGAATAAATTAGTTAAAATTTTCATGCCTATAAATTATATCAACTGTCAATGAATGTCATCTCTCTGTAATGGGACAACATATTCTACCATACTCTACTCTACCATTAACCTTATAAAACCTGGAAATTAGACTAACTAAGCTCAGAAATAATAAATATGACCTATATCAAACTACGCAATTATCATTCCGCTTCCGCTATATTTGAAAGGAGAAAGAGACATCCAATTAATAAACTGAAGGCTGTAGACGTAAAGCCATGATTAAAAAAGACTAGCCATTCGGCGAGGAGAGATCATGAGGAAAGAAAGTCTTAAATGCTAGTGTAAACACCACCGTTACATTAATAATTCCTTATAGTTCTTAATGTGGAGAAATTTGATCCTTTTAAACAATTGATGCTAGCGCTAGCAGCAACTTCTCCTTTGACAATGCCAGAGAGGTCTAACTGGCTCTATTGGATCGATTGTCTTTTTCAAATTTCAATTAATAATAATGTCAAGCCTAATATACTTGGTATTTTGCTCCATATTTAGAATATTTTGTGCTATATTACATACATCATATTTCCTTTTGCAGTGTTTCTTTGGTCGACGCAGTAATTTCTTAAAGAAAGATACTTGATGGGAGTTCTTTTGTTTCCTTTACAGACAGTTTTTCCGTCCCCTTCATTAACTTGAATCAAATATGCGATACCGGTTGGTGTCATTGAGGTTCCTTATGTAATAGCAATTTAAATACCTAAGCAACTGCATAATTGTAAAACTTCTTCAAACAAACAATGGCTAAAGAGCTATCACTACATTTGCGGAACTGATGCATTTACCCGCTAAATTTAACTCGATATAATGTCTTGCATTCTCACAAAATCTGATGCCCGAGGGACCACGGAGATTTGGCTTTGGACTTGGAAATTTATTTCCCTGTTTTTTTAAAAATGTAAATTAAAAATGCACTTGGATCTAAATATGGAAGCAAAAACAGTTTACGTGCAAGTAAGAAGGAACAAAAAGGGATTTCCTTAACTTAGGTACCGTTGAGTGCTCGCGAGGAAATGGAAGCACAAAAGAGTTCGCTGTGCGTATGCTTCCGGGTCACAGATCAGAGGACGTGGGAAAGTGGATGATTTGAGGGGTGAGAGAACACGAGGAAGCAAAAGATAGAGCATAATTTAAGAAAAAGTCATAACGGGAAGACGTTACATTTTAGGAAGAAATGGATTTAAGCTTTCGAGATGAGGAAGATAAGCACTGGGGCCTTTAAGGCACGGAAAACTGACGGCATCAAGGAAATAATACGCTGCCAAGTTCGTTAAACGCTAAATAGAGTGGAGATACGCTTATTAAGTACAAAACAGTGAAGTTGATGAGTCTCCAAATGAAGCCATTGCGATATTTAAGGACAAAATGGCAGGTAAAGTGAAAGGATTCTTTAGTCAGAAAATGGTGCCGTATTAGGAACATTACGAGTGTAGCGTAACTTTCATATATCAGTCTTTCCAACGAAGCTTTCATTACTTCTCATAACTAACCAGTAGATGTGTAAAATTCCGTGGAGTGTGCTGTTTCCACTACACTCTCTAAATACAGCGAAGGTTTTGATACCGACTCGAAAAGATGAAAAATATATATACACCCCAGAATTGAAGTGTATATTTGAAGAATAATTAAAAAAAATATTCATTCAATGATATAACGTCAAAATACTTAGAAGTGCTTACCACAATAAGCACTGAAAAGTATGAATAAACCCGATTTATTGAATGTGATAACATTAGCAACGGAATATGTACTACACAACAATTAAAAAGGAAGAAAGAACTCATGGGTGGTAATTAAAATGGAATAGTTTATTTTTCCGAAGAGTACTTTCTAGCATCAAAGGTAACAGATTAATACCCTTGACCTTTTCATTGGACTGCCGACCTCAGCAATCAGTTGACTTGGAATTTAACTAACGTTAGTCTGAGGAAATAACCGTTAGCTTTCTATCCAGCTTAGAAATAGCGCTTTCAATACTGCTCAGTTTGGTTGCTGGCAGTGCAAAAATTTAAAATTAAGAACTATTCCATAGAAAAACCTGTCTCGGGGAAAAGTACAATTTTTCTTTTTTACTTTATCTTAACTACCCCGAATACAGCACCTTGGGTGAACAACTGTAACAACAGACGAACACAAAATCCCATGCCCTGAGTAGTGTTAATTCCACCCAGGCGGGATTAGAACCCACGACCCTAATGTTATCGTGGCGAGGATTTAACCCCGTCACCACTGGGACCAAAAGAATGTTTTGATGATTAATGGAAAATCATAAAATTTACGTCTCTGAACATAGTAAAGGCAGTAATGTCACAAAGTGTAACGTGAATACTCTAGAACCACGACCTAGATCTGAAATAGGTTTGGTCACACAATTTATTTCCCAGACACTTTCAAAACTAAGTTAGTAAGATAGGGCAGAATATGTCCTACGTCTCTCGAGCAACTTCAGAAAGAAACCCTCCATGGTCTCTTTTAACCCTATTATTGAGTTCTGTGTTTCGTCAGCAAATTTTTACTTCCCCGCCGCAATCATTGCTCACGGTTCTTGCATTGCGTGTTTTATTTTTCTCAGGGTGTTATTTCGGAGTCCAACGGAAGGGGTGTACGGGAAGGGAGTTAAAAATGTGTTGAGAGAGAGGGTAGGAATGTGAGCTTATGTATTCCCTCCGCTGACACTTTATACGGTCAATTTTACTGCAAAGTCCCCATTTTTTCCAGTTCCCCCGTTCTTTTTCCCTCCGTCACAGTCTGGAGCTTTTGCACTCCCAGATGCTGGTGCAAAATTGCCGCGCATGAAGGATCAACTCCGTAAATAAAGTTTCAAATCCCACCTTAGTCAAAGTTTTATCACATGTAGCTCTGCAGAAAATAATGGAGTCGCTGCGGAAAAATCTTCCATTTCCCTATATGTTTTATGCATCGAACGCTGGGAAAAACGGGGTCCATAAAAATTCATTCGTCCGCTGCTTGAACTTCAAGCACCTATTATCTCAATTTTTCTACAATTTCTGATAACTTGGTGAATTTTAAAATAACAGTTAAGCGTAAGCCAAAATGTGTACCGTAAAATTTTAAAACTAGCGTACTCCACCCTGTTGACAAATGTGGGTTTTCATTTCAATTGACCACGTAAATTATGAGGACGTTAATAATACAGGCTGTGAATAATAGAAGATAGCCGGAAGAATTAGGAAGTAATAAAGCAGTCAGTCCCAAAAACTGAATACGAAGAAATTTAAATACATAAATATATGTTCGCAAATAAAATTCGATATAATAGAGAGGTGACAGATCAATCATATCACTTTGACACTGTACACGACCTGTTATTAGTGCAAGGTTATACTTTGCACTGTCGAAAAATGTTGCAAATTTACAACAAATTGTGCACGCAAGGAAGTACAGCTCCCATTAGTCCATGAATTTCAAGTGTAATGTCTTATATGGTCACGAGTAAAGCTGTATTTGAAGGTCGAAATTATACTGAACACGCGTCGTTGTGAAACAGTCCCTCATATGTGTGCTGCTTTATCTGTTTTCACGACATTGGCTCATGCCATTCAGTAATTTTCCATTGCACTCACACTCCAAAAGACTTATTCATGGCTAATTTTGTGGAACAAACTCATTTTAATAGATAAGCATTGGAAAAGTATTTATTCACCCAATTAGTCATTGCTGACTACAGTTTAAGCAAATCAGTGTCATTTTCGAGGCTTTTCTTTTTAAATCCGCTTTCTGAAATCATGGTTGGCCATGAGTAATTAGGTGGATAAATACTATAATATGAATACTATGCTATCGTTTGTATTAAAAATAATCCCTACCATTTTCCCCTACCAAGATCCAACGGAGGGCAATAGTGCAGAGAGGAAAAAGTACCCAGAGGAAGACTCAGGGTCTAAGATCATGGACCTAATAAAAAGGAAAGTACAAAGGAAGTTATACCAGAAGGTAAGGGAACTAGCATTAGCTAAAAGGAAAGATATCGCACCCAAACAAGATTGCATCCTAAAACTGTATGGTAGATACTTCAACTCTCATGACGAACAGAATAAAACATTATGAAGTGTGTAGGAGAGTAGTGGAGGAAAGGACCATATAAAACACCATACAGAAAAAAAGAGCCAGAAGGGTTGGACACACCCTGAGGCACAATGGGTTTGTGAAGAATATAACTGAAGGTAAAATAGAGGAAAAATTTCCCAGAGGAAGGCCCAGGAATAAGTTCATGGACCAAATAAAGAGTAAAGTACACAGAAAGTGATACCAGGAGGTAAGGGAACTAGCATTAGGTAGGAAAGGGCTGCAGTGAAGCAAACTTTGGCTAAAGTGACCAACAACTGAAAGGAATGAGTAATTATGTGTCTAAATACTATAATATGAGCACTTTTCATTAAACTTCACATCGTTTTCATTAAAAATAATTCCTTCCATTTGCCCCTACTTTGATCCAACGGAGGGCTAAATGTAAAACATATCAAACCCAAACAAAATTGCATTCTAAAACTGGATGGTAGGTATTTAAACTCTCAGGGCAGTACGAGCAAAGTGAGGGGAAAACACGTGAACTGCCGAGGCGGATTGAGCGGGAAGCGGCGGGAGAATGTGGAGATATCTAAGAGGATGGCAATGATAAGATGGGGTTCAGAGGAGGGAGGGAGAAATGGGGGTGGAGAAGGGATGAAACAGAGAGCGGGGCTGCCGGCGGAGTGAGAGTTGAGATCGACTGGGACAAGAGAGGGTGGCCGGAGCCAGTCACTCCTTCTGGCAATGAAGATTCCTCTAACCGTTTTCCCATCTCTCAGCCGGTGGCTCCCTCTAATCTCAGCCAATTAAGCCCTCAAAGCAAGGAAGCTTCACCGCCCTGGGCACACCCCAAGAACTTAACTGTTTAACCTATCTGAAGAAAGTGGTGGAAACCTATTTTTAGGACCGTTTCCGCATATCCGAGGGGCGATATCAATTAGAAGTGCGTGAAGAGCTTTCATCGAATATGGACGAAAGTGTTATTACGAGCACTTAAGCACTCTCCATGCACATTCATTGGGATGGAAACCATGAAGGAAAAAATTGAAATCAATCCTTCATCGCTCTCACAGTAAAGTGTGATCCAATTCAGCAGTTTATTCATGTCTGGAAATAACTTCATGTAAATTCATGTCTGGAAAAAACTCCATCAACTATGACATAATTATCGAGTATCTCTAGCATTTGACAGCAGAAACTAAGCAGAATATAAGTTAAGAAGCTCTTTAAACTCCGAATATTTTTAATATAAAATTGCTAAGTAAAATTTTATTTAATTTGTGAAAACTAAAACCACACGGCCTGTGTATTATTTAATAAATTTGACAATACAAAATATCTATTGAAGGTGATGAGTAAAATGCGCCACTGGGTAGGCTGATTCATTGGTGTCAGAAATCTTTGCAGTAGCCTAACCAGCTAGAACACAATAATAATATAGTTTACATGTCCTAACACCCTGTTCAGCGTATTACTAATATCTTAAAAATATAACTGAACAAAGGATGGAGGAAATAAGAAAAACTAGAGATTGAGGACTATGGAGATATTTTTATCACCAATGTGTCACCATTTACGCGTAGGTTCGCAGGTGACTATGTCACAGTTCTAAGAAAGTCGTCACAGAGACAAATAATTTTTCTAGAGCACACAAGACCAGTGCTACTGTTTTTGGATTAAAATGGACCATGAAAAGAGAGTCAGATAAAGTTATTTCGAAGAGGCAAGAATTACTGAATAAGCATAAGATGTAAGGGCTCTTATTAAATTTAGTTGAGCAGCTTTTCTGTCTTGGTAGAATTATTATAAGTGAGGACAATTCATCGACCAGGATCAATTTAGTTGCTAGAGAATGAAAATGTATTAGACGATTACAGACAGACATATCACCTGGATGATTCCATTTTTCTGCTTCCCATAAGTTTTCCCTCTCATCAGTCCAGTTGTTAAAGCTATACCTAAAAAAATCCTTATTCATACATCTTTCATACCTATTTCCGTTCTCTCAAAATCCACCCATCAATCAAATATATTAGTATACCCTACCTGCCGCACATTACCCTTTCCAAATACCCTGCCTCCTCCATACATTCTTCAGCAGTTTCCATTCTTCACCAAACATGTCAATTATTTCCTCGTTTGTTATCCTTAACGTTCATCTTTTATTTAAATCCTAATAGTACCAAAATCTCAAACGCCTGCAGCCAATTTTCATCCCCTTTTCTCACATTTACGATTCTGCATAATTGTACGCTAAAGAAAATCAATTTTTTTTATCGTTGAATGGTGCACACACATTTCTAATTTAAATGGCAACAACCGTAGATTACAATTTAAGAGGGCATGTTGAGTGCATCGAGAATTCAGGGATAAGAGTTGTGGGAGAGGAAAAAGAGTAGTCTCATTGGACATTGTAACAGGGAATAGAAAATGAAGTATAAAGAGGAGGGTTGGAGGGAATTTTAAAAAGCAACAAGTCTACCACAGTTGAAAACCGAACTTGCCCGCGGATACGGGTCAAAAATCAAACAGACTCATTAAAAATAAAGTATGAAATGAATTTTTAAAAAAATTAAGACGGAATAATTCATGAAATATTTCCATGACCAATTATTATCATTTTAAATCAAGGCGTTATCATCAAACGAGTCATTCATTTGTTTAGAAATATTTTTTCAAAAATCGCATTCACCTAAAAATACTCAATATGTACCTACATTTAACTTTCCTAAAAATGAAATGTTGAGGCTCAAATTGCAAATAGGACTTCTAAAGATCAGGTTTATCAAGTATGGATTAATTTAACTTTTTAATGCAATCTCTTTAATGCTATCAATCTAATGCGTTCAAAACAACAAGGCATAAATTCAGAATTACTAGCGAAATGATAAGATCATGGCTTAATAACTAACTTAAAAAAGGGTAGCGTAAATTTATCATAAAAAGAATTTGTTTCATATCAGTCGAAACTCTGTAATAGACGCTATAAGGGTTAACAGAACGATGAATAGTTTCACCAAACGATTTCATCAGACGGAGACGCTCAGAACAATATGTTTGCAATAAAATTTGAAGATGAGACTTCGTCAGCGGGTTTCCTCAAACTCCGATCTGACTCCGATGCCTTCGAGATATTCCTTGAAGTGAATTATATTAGATTTCCATCTCCGAGGAGAAGATGCTTCTGCTACTATTGTAGCGGTAATTGGTGTTGATAATTTGCTTTCTGCGTAAAGATAACATCGAAGAGTCTTTTGAGGAGTTCCTCCTCTCCACGAGAAGGTTAATAGACACACACGGAGCCACCGTTCGGAGAGCAAATATTATCGCATCCGTAATGGATAGGGGCTTTATTTTTTCGGCCTCTCCTCCGACTGCCAAATGCTCATCGCAGAAATGGAGCAACCCGATTTTTGGCACTCATTTCCTCGCGTGGAAATCACCTCTGATACACCTTCCTTTGAAACATGCCAACTGCGTTTCCTAGCCAAAAATATTCATCGGGAGGTAAAGCCAACATCTAAAATAATGATATCTCGTAAATAGGAAAACTATCATTTTTTTTAAATTACACATCATTAATTCTTCACAGTGTACAAATTAATACAAATACAAGTATCGATGCAATAATGCAATTTAATACAAATACAGAAATTTGATAAATACAATATAAGTCCTCTGGAGCCACTGGCTGGTCAGGAGGTGCTTGTATAGGCAAAAAATAACACAGAGCATTGGTAGAGTTAATTTCCACCATTCCCCTACATCAGTTTAATTATTGGTGAAATTACAGAAGTTACATAAGTTAAAGTACACTTGATCATTGCACTTTATTATAATAAAGTAAATTACACACTTCTTATCACTTGTACGTGTATTCAGGAGAATGACAATCAATTTCATTATGTTTTCATTGATTTTCTAAAAATAAGTTCTTACAATTTCTTTTAAATTTTGAAATAGTGGTTATGTTCGGTAAACAAACATTTACATAATTGAGTAATTTAGGAGTAATAACTCTATCTCAGTTTCATTTTCAGTCGATATATTCTAAATGAAATGCATAGCAAAATTATGGCGACACGCTATTAATGGCGTAGTAAAAAAACTTTAGAAATATAAACAAGAGACCCTGATTTTCATCTTAAACGAACGCAAGAGCCTATATAAGATGCCAAAATAACGCAATTTAAACGCTCTATTTAATACATAAGCACACGTAAATAGGAAGCCAATGCATCTTCCCTCCTAAAGTAATAAATGTAAGGCTTGTAAAAGTTTAAAATAGTTATGATGCTGTAAAAAGCGAAACCTAGGTCGGATTAAATTTGTACTCATGGAATTTGCTCGTTTTGTGATTTGTCAGTTCCCTTGTATTTATTACTATTTCCTAAAATCGGTCACAGGAAAAATAGGTTAATGTCTTTGTTGGAAGAGGCACACACTTCTTGTTAATTATCCAGATAATTGGCATTCAAATCGTGGCATACGCCTCGGTAATTTAGGCACGGATTCATCCGCAAGTTCAGCAAATGGCTGTTTCGGATGATTGCGCCCCATTCCCACCGCCGTACCCACCATCAATTACGAACGATTTCTTTCAATCGAGAAACGAGTTTGCTTACGTACGAGAAATCTGGAGTTTCCCAACGCCTGAAGGATTGCGGAGGTTTTCGGATGGCCGTTGGTGAGAAGGCAAAGGAGGCGTTGGCTCGAAAATGGAAGGCGAGCGTCGTTCGGCGGAGCAATGGATAAGGAGGGAGTTAGCCACCGTTCAGGACGGTCCCCCCCATCTTTCTCCTCGGTGCTGTTTACATTGGGAAACCATTTCCAAGTGGATATCTTCCCTACGGAGTGAAACGAAGAAGGCAGAAGAGCGGAGGGATGAGGGCTTAATGTGCCGATGAAGGAGTCGGGAGAACGTGTAGAGGGAAGCAACTCAGCGGTTGAAAAAGGAGCTGTGATTTCATTTTTCTAATTGAAAATAGGCAGAAAAACCTTGCCACAAGGAGTTAAACATTTCTTGATACCTCTATATATTTCTTTATCAGCTGGGTATCGACGCATTTATGACGCATAAGAACAGGTACTATTAATATATTTTTGGTTTCAATGTCTCGACAGTTTATCTTTCAGTTGAGGTTCCAATATATAATCAGAGTGAAGTCATTATTACTGGATTGTAATCGACAGTGCGCTTTCTTTTTCTCTACAGTACGTTTATTCATCAAGGCTAAGTTGCCTAAATGAGGCATTGATTATTACGGAAACCGGGTTCTTCCAAACCACCTGAAGCGAATTTCTCCACAGCTGAACTTAGAAATTATACATACCTTGAGTCAGATAAAAATATTCTAATTCTTCCATCTGAAAAAAGTAGCGCAGTTATAAAACCATGCGAGTAATATGGCTAAGGAGAAAATCCAGTCTTTTAGGATGCTGAGACATACGAGAAGTTCAAAAAGGAATCGACGACAAAAATTGAACGCCAAGCCTGTAGTTTTATTTAAACATTTTCGAATTCTAAAGGAGATCAGTGAATCGATAATTAGAACTCAAAAACTGATACTTTTCCGTAAAAATTAATGTAATAAAGACTTGTAAGTGAAGCATGAGAATAAAATGTTAGCTCAGGAAGAGGAAGCAGCCTGAGATTCCGGCTTTCTCCAGTCATCATAAATTTATTAATGGATCTATTCTGGAAAAGGAGCTATAATCGTCCAACTTGAGACCTAGACCAACCTATGGCTATGATATAAGAAAGAAACATTTGTCATATACCACATTCGAAAGGAAACATTAGCACGAGCATCTTAACAACATTTAGTCGGCTATAAAATTTACAAAAGAGTTCACAAAATGTCTTCTTTCCCTTAACATAAAACGGACTTGGTCTGATAAACCATCCACAACAGAATGATTATTACGGTTTACAGTCATTTTGACATGCGCGAAAATTGTATCTGTTGCTGATAATTTTGAAAAAGAAATTTAAATCGTCTTTTGGGCCCAAAAAGAAATGGAAACAGTTTTTTTCTCCATCAAAACAGTAATTCAAGGGAGGGAGATAATCGGAATAATTGAAAGCCACATAAAAACAGGGTGTAGCGCATATCAATCTTTGAAGAATATCTGGTATTACTGAGCGGTTCAGTCTTGTATTGAAAAACTGTTTCAACTCGCTTCAACATAGTAAAGAAGTCACATTATTTCAGAAACACGGAAAGGTAACCAAAAATTTCTTAAATTTATGGAAGTAAATGAGGCTCCATGCTTCTTTGAAAAACGCCACAACAGGTGAGCATAAGAGCAGTAACCCAGAGGCATTATGGAGGGGCAATAGAAAGGAACCAGTGGAAAAAAAATCAACCACCGTTGAAAAGTATCGAGCCAGAGTAATAAGAGTTAAGAGCCAGTGGAATAACATTTGACACTCTTTGGTTATAGTCAAAGGTTAAAGAATTCCACCCGTACTTGCTAAGCGAGACAATAGAGATCGACAAATGATCGAGTCGTTTTAATCGGGAGTACAGTTACCATCTAATGTATTGATTAGCGTGGTTGTAAAAGAACAGAAAATAACAGTCATTTGAGAATTCAACACGACCTGCGATGAGGTGATGGACGTAAGTAAAACTGTATAGGTATAAGTGGATGATGCCAATATTGACCCTTATGAGTAAAAATATGACACAGCGATGCCAGAAGGAAAAAGCGGACACGTTACTTTAGAAAAGAAGAGGAAATCAGAAATGAATGAAAACAGAAATTTATATCTCCTGCGGTATCATCCCACAAAATAGTCGAGTTGTCATTACATAGACAGATATTGTACGTAACGCTGATATAAAATTTTAATATCCAAACCATGACATAGCATTTTATACCTTTTTGAGCACTTAATTATAAACGCTTTGAGCACTGTTAAATTCAGCCTCTTTTCGATTCCGGGCTAGAATTAACAAAAGACAGGGATGGTTTCAGGCGTAACTTTGTGGAATAACTCCATGATGAAAGATTGAAACACTTTGTAATTTCCACATGAGATAACATCTCATGCGGAAGATCTCAATAAATCTCATCTCAATAACGATCTCATGTGGAAATTAAAAAGTGTTTCAAACTTTAACCAACAAAAGTAAGATTTTTCTGATTTGGACCACTTCTTAAATCACAGTTGACATAGATACATTAGTTTACCAAGTAGCTAACTGACTTATACTGCACTTTTTCACATCATCATTTATTTACAAACGTATCTCCTCGTCAAATCCTAAATTTACTCATCTAACCGACACAATAAAGTTACTGCAGCTACCAATGCTGAAATTAGTATTAACCATGAATCATTCCGTTTTTCATGGCTTAAAATCCCCGCACATTCGAATAGCTAAAGATGATTTTCTTGAAAGGCACGAGACGTGGCTTGCAGCAAATCTGTGCATGTAATGGAATGAGTCATCTTTCGAGCAATGCATTGTGTTTCCGTTCTGCATTGAGCCTTCAACCAATTCCGAACCCAGGGTAATTGAATAATAACATGGGAGGTCGGGATAGGGGTTCAGGGAATGGGAATGGTATGGGTGGGTGTGAGGGCAGATTGTCGGAGGGGAATTAGACGAGATACGGAACCGATGGACGGGGAAGAAAGAGGACTGGGATGATTAAGGTAGCGGGGAGAAAGAGCTATTTCACCGACAAGTGGGTTGGAAGACTTCAAACGGAGCAAATAATTATATTTTCTGTACTTTGGAGTAAACTAGCAAATATTTTCTGAGCTTGGTATGTATTCTTCGTGACAGTTGGGAGGATGAGGAAATGTAAATTCACAACAAGTCACTGCGTGGGATTTTTTATAGTCAACATTCAATAATGCGAACGATACAATAACTGGTTTTCAGTATTAATTTTGGCTATTCGCTGGCTAGCGCAGATTATTTATATGCCAGGCTAGTGATATTCAAATGCCACAGCAGTTACTGCTGGGAAAAAAGAGCTAAATTTCATATTTTTTACTTCAGTTGGTCATTTCAATGGCACAAAACTTTGTTTAAATAAACATAAACCATTTTCAGGACCTATAAGTTACGGCTTGGTATCTTTGAAAGATTTGACTATTTCCAATGGCACTAAATAATTTAATTTCAAATTCAGTAGCTAATGCCATTTTAACAAGACAACACAAACTCATTTTGGGTTCGTTTGGTATTTTTCAATTTTTTTACTCTGTGAATAACTTGCCATTGCACAAAATAATCAGGGCTTAATAAAGCACCATTCGGCTGTTTCGGGCTAGTGATAAATGCATCTTCTCCATAATGACGCTTTGTGACGTAAATGTCCAAAATTCGACTTTTCAAAGTTCAAAAGTGATGCAATGATTTCCTTAATAACTCCCTAGGAATGGTCGGAGGGACGGAGCCTTTAAGTACGTAACCGCAATAAATGTATATGGAATACCATTGTCGTTGCTCAAAACTCCTAATATAGTCTAATCCCCTCCATTTCAAATAACATTAATAAATACCTACTACCTTTCCATTATAACTTGGGCTGGCTAATTTGCTTAAGATACCGTATATTCCTCAATTCACTGCCCTTCTACCCCGATGTCTACATAATATCTATCGATTGGAAAACGCCACGCTCTGAATCTATGAAGGGAATAGGCTAGTGTGAAATATGATTTGAATTTTGAATGGATTGATATAACAAAAAATGTCGCAGCACATTTTTTTAAACTTTCAAATTAAGATTATGATGTTCAGTTGCATTTGTTAAGCTCAAAATAAGCTTCCATTAAAATGAATGTTAAAAGGTCGTCAGTGCATACCTACATCTGAAAAAATCCTAAAAACTTATGATAACCACTCCCAGCCCAATATCATGATTAATGCTGCAAGTAGTCAAAAATATGAGAGGCTTTTTTAAGTCTTATCTAGAATTTATTTCCTATATTAGTTAACGGGAATTGTGCAGCCAGGAATTGATATAAGGTCACTAATGCATGACCTTATAACTAAAAATTGAATTGCATAATAATATTTTCAGGCCCAAAGCCCAAATTTCAGGTGGAATTAGAAAAATAGCTCTGTTAAACATAAGAGGAGAAAAAACTGCTCCTATTTTGATAAATAATTTCATTTATTGTTAAAAAAAACTTGTCTAATTTAAGAGTGTCACAAAAAAGGAGCAGTCCTTTCATTAAAACTGTAAGATGTAATTTTTTTCAAGTAAAGAGATCAATTCCGAATTACTGCCTCCACATAATAAGTTATAGCTTTTTAGATATTATGTTCCAGAACTCACCCAATGATGCTTCTTTAGAATTCCATGAACAATTTTAAAATTGGACAAAGAGAACTTATTTATATTTAGCTGTCTTGTGAAAAGCGACGTGTCACTCATATACATGTCAATATTTACGTGTAAAAACAGATCTTATATGGTACCTTTATTGCCGCGGGTTTGAATGCAACTTCAGAAATGGGCATTGTGTTCAGCTTCAGATAAATATCATATCAGTGAGATAAACCATAGCAGTAGACTCACAGAGAACCCAAGATGAGTTTTATAAGAAGATGGGCGTTTTCTAATAGAGAACAGAGCAGGCAGAATCACAATTTCCAATAATGTGACATTTGAACAAGAAAGAATTTACGAATTATATATGATTACCAAAAGAGTGCACATGTAGGCCAATAGTGAGATTTTCTATGGAAAAATTAACGCTGGAAAATTTAGGGAGAAAATAAGTAAGTATTAGTGAATAAACTCTCTAAAGAATTAGAGAAACGACAAGAATTCGCGGAACGGACAACACCCCAGAAATATGATTACGCTATGTACAAAGAAACGAACAAAATCAATTTGCCGAACTTTGGGGAAGCAGCAGGAGGACAGGGAGATGATTAGCGATGCAAATTTAATCACTTAATTCCGGCAGTTCTGATTCGGGGTTTTTGGGGGGGGACTCATTGAAAATCTTGCACCGAAAAGGAGAGAGAAAGATACAAAAGAGTTCGCGGGCACGGAGAGAGTTATCTCGGCCTCCCGTCTAAATGGACTCCCCTCGGAGCGTTCCTTCCGACAGCGCTGCCGCCGCCGCCATCGAAATTCTCTCGTCATTATTACGCTCAACCAAAAGATTTTCGTGGCGGCCGAAAAGGAAAATTGTTCTCACTACAACCCATCCCTCCAAACCCTCCCCCCACCCCACAGCCTCCTCCTCCTCCTCCCACATCTCCACCCCACGCCGACCGACCGACCCACCTCTAGTGTACGTAATAAGAGTAGCAGTGAGAGAGGGAAATGAACAGAGAAAAGAGCGGACGGAATACAGAGAGAGAGAGAGAGACTACCGGCATCAAACGACGGCCGACTATTACTCCAATGGTGGTCCATTCGCAATCACCAGAGCGACGGTCCATCTCAATTGTGAACTGCGAGCAAATAACTCGGCGTGAATGGGAAGGCCAATGTTCGCCCAGAGGGACACACACGTTGGGATTTGAATAACGAAGGGACTTCGACCACCGAATGAGAGGGAAAAGGAGGAGGTGGAGGAGTGGGGTGGGGGTGTTTGGGGGCGTCGGGGGGGGGGAGTTGGGGTGGAGGGATCGTAAAGTAAGGAGAGAGGGGAGAGATTGGTTGTGGAGAGCAAAGGGTTGATGCGAAGGTTCGGTGGGGGCAGGGATGTGGGGGAAACGTCGAATGCTGGGGGAAGCAGCGGAGGAGTGTTGGTCGGCGAATACCTGGCTCAGGAAAGCCTGGGGGGTTGTGACGGGGAGGGGAGAAATGGGGAGGTTGAGAGGTTGGAGGGAAGGTTGAACGGACGTATATGGGTCTATTGGCAAAGGGAAGAGTGTGGATGGGCAGGTGGGAAAGGATTGATGACCGGCAACGGCGTAGGGGCCAAAGAAAGACACGGGAAATTGAGGAAAGAAAATTGCGGTGGGTAAAACTGAGGGTAGGTATAGGACAAATGGAGGCCAGAGAGTCGAAAATTTCGCATTTTCAGGGACTTGATTAAATATCTACCCTTGAGGGAGGCAGATACTGGCGAGAGTATAGAAACAAAACCTTTTAGAAAAGATTAAACATTCAATATCGTACCGGGACAGCTTCGAACAGCTAAAGCAATATAAATTCACTAAAAACTCAAGTTCCTCCTCTATAAAGTATTCACTGTTTCATTTACGGAAAGAGATGATCATGGACCAAAGACTTATCACCTGGTTAGACATTATGAAAAGAAAAATTATGGCTGAAACAAAAGGAGCAAAGTATTATCAATACGATGTGCATCTAAGAGGATAAAAATTTTTAACATTTTTCCAGAAATTTATATTTCGAAGGAATAGCGAAAAGAGAAAAGTATAAAAGAACACCAAGAATGAAGTAAATAAAAAGAACAGGATGTTTAAGCAAGGAATTTTATAGCCAGGAGGTGATTGGCTGAAAGGGAATTGTAGTTAGGAACAGCAAATAACCAAACTTCGTAGTCATAGTTGCCTATAATGACGTTTTTACACTTCAGGTGGGTACACATATCATTTAGGTTATGTGATAAGGCTGAAATGTGAAAATTCAGCGCAATTTTATAATGTAGGAAAATCAAAATGCAACGTGTGACAAGGCAAACCACCTCAATAACATTTAGAAGTATTGGCTGGTGGCACCATTATCAATAATGCCACATGGAACATGAAAAAAAACATCGAACCTACCCAGCTATACCTAGCACATACCTAGCCATATGCCTTCTCTAACAAAAGTAATTTTTACCATATCCCAATGTTGGATAATTATTTGTTACCTTCTTCTTGTAATTTTTTTACGTTTGTTTCCTTTTTTGTTTGTTATACGTTGACTGCAAAATGGCTTTAAACTGTACATGATATTTTGGTCAAATAAAAATAAATCGATAGAAATTGGAAAACGACAAGACGAATTACGAAGTAATGGGCAGAAAAGAATTATCAAAGTAGATGAATGAGAAATTTGTCAGCCAGAGATAGGAAAAAATCCACTGTTCAAAGAAACGCCATAGTAGAGGACTCTGCGGGAGCTCTGGCCCGCAAGGATACCGTGTATCCGCAAAGGTGGTAACAGGGAGTCCGAGCACAGAGGAGTGTCAGAGAATAGGGGTTGGGGTAAAAGTAGCGTAAGTCACTGGCGCGCACCTACATTATCGCACACAAAGAGATGTTCGAACTACATTTCCCCCCCCTGCACCTAATTTCCTCCTCCGATATAAATCGTGGACGACGGCAGAGCCTCCACACGAGTGCAGGAAAAAGTGCAAAAACAAACACGCCAAGAGAAAGACAAAAAAAAAGAATGGTAAAACGGCGCACCACGCATGCGCAGAGAGGTGGAGAGTGAGTGTGGATCGGAGAGAGGGAGGGGGGGTGGGAAATGGGGAAAAAATAGACTCGAGAAATAACGACTCCGAACGATGCAAAAAATAATGGACGCAGACAAAAGAGCAACGTCCCCCGGGCGTGAACGAGACAGAAACCGACGACACAAGGTATACATCACGTGATCAGAAGAAGACGCACCCGAGTACCTACACTTTCGTGAGCGGACGAATGCATGAATATATGTACGTACACCGTGCACACACGCGTGTGTTAATGCATAACAAACGCGAGTTTCATTATCCAGTGCTCACGTCCTTCCTTTTTTTTCCTCATTTATTATTGTTATTTTCATGTTTTCTCTGTGATCAACTCCTCTATGCTCCTTTCGTTGGGCTTATTTCACAGTACATTCATGCCTGATTTACTTCAGGTGTTTTTATTTTTTTATTTTCACATTCACATCTTTCTTTTTATGTTTTATCTCTCTTTCTCTCTCTCTTTTCGCTTCATTGCGGCTCACGATACCTGCTCGGTTAAAAGTCGGGAAGAGAAAAGAACAGGATGGGACCCGCAGGCATCAATTCTCTGTCGGAATACGTGATTTTTCCCCTTTTGATCATTTTCTCCGCTCCACCGAACGTCATGAATGCCATACCCCTTCCCCCGTTGTAATACACAGCTACCTTTAATCCATCCGATATGGAGAAGGAGTATAAAGAGGAAAAAATCATTCTCCGCGCATGATTCCTCCACGTGGAAAATTATGGTATGTGTAGAGCATCGTTGCAAAATAAGACATCGTATGCGTCCTGATCGACTGAAATTTGAATTGAGGCGTAATATAATATTTAGTGAAACAAATACGAAGGACAGAATGTTGGTGCGGAGTGACAACTTTCGTCTATCTTCTCCGTGGGCTGAGGAAGTTGTGCTACTTTCTCAAATCGCGGAGAACTCATCGTTTGCGATTGATAAGGATGATATATATCCATCTGAATACGCGGATTCTTTATCATGGCTTTGTAAAAAGAAACAGTTTTATTTTTAGCGGAAAATTTTACATTATGAGTGATACATCGCATTGGTTATTGAAGGTATTCAAATTGAGATTAAGATTTTTCACCGATCAAATGAAACGATAGCAAAGAAAAAAAAACCAAAGCGATGCATGATTTCCTATTCTTCAAGGATGAAATCTAAATGCGTGGCTTGCAAAACCAAATCTCACGTTGTTTAAGAGATATTTTGTACATTTGGGCCCTTAAGTATTTAACGCCTTACCTTAATCCATTGAAAATTTAAAAAAAGAAGATTTTTTTTAATTTTCAAAGGAATGGATACTGGCACATTATAATGTTGATGATTTATACCAAATCTGTAATGTTTGTACATGTACCCTATGTTATAACTTGTAATAATTAGTGTGTTATACGAATGTTATCAAGATAAATTACAATTATTGCCTCTGCTTTGCTTGTTCGCAATTTGGCTACAATGAAATCGTATTTTTATTATTATATATGCTTATGAAAGTATTTTTGTTTAATGCCAGTAATGAATTTCATTTATGGAAGACAGTCTTCTCACAGATCTGTGACCATTGAGGCTGCCTGAACCTCATTGATATTTGCACACATCATTGTACCAAAACTTTTGAGTAATAAATTATTCTTAATGTTACTGCATTATTATCAATGCCGTATAATTAGATGAACAGAATACCGATTTTTTGCTATAATGAAGGGAATTTATATTTGTCGCAAGCAAAGAGTCGCAGTGTTGTGGAAGAGATTTTCAGGAGAATTTATATTTGGGAATGGAAAGCTCGTAGCAGCCCATTTTTCAGATTGGACTTATACAAAATCTTAAGCGTCTTATACTACTAGTAATCTACTGCCATATTCTGTGTTCTAAGCATCTTTTCTGTTTCTCAAATATTTCTACCCTGACTTCTTACCTTGATACTTCTAAAGCGATATAATCGAAACGAAACCCCTCATCGCTATGAAAGTTGCAAAACGGAAGAGAACAAGATATAAGTTTTCTTTCATAGATAGCTGATGGAAAAAAATTAAATCTTACAAATAATGCCCATGCGTATTTCGAAACCTCTTTCAAAATTTTTAATGAATGCAGAATAGCGTAGATTTCACACGCTTTCTTAGAAAAGAATAGGCTTGAATTCTTTTTCAAAGAGCTAGATTGAACCTTTATTATAAATAAACACATGCTCAATTATTAATGTTGAATGACATTTTGAATGCTTTTTGAAAAATTTTTAATCTATCTAAAATAGATGACACCACATCAGTTTACATTGGAGACTCAGACATTCCGATGCGGAACATAATTTTTATTCACAGCAAAAAAATCCGAGGATTATGCTCAATCAATTCCCAAACCATACCCAATACGCACCCATGAGCCGGCTCCCAGCGTTGAAACTTAAATAGAATGACGTGAAAATTTTATCCCGTAGGAAGACGGGCAGTCCACGGATAGCGAGGAGGTCGAAGGTCACCAGCATCCAATTCTATAGGCCGGAAACGGTGACTATGTATCGCCTTTTTAGTCAACAAATATTGCAAATCGTTCAAGCTTATACGTCGACTAATGTAACGATTTCTTTGCTCAAGTAAATCATATTGACACAGATATTCCAGTACTGTTTGAGGATATCCCAGCTCGCCACTGCATTGTACGCGTCCTAACACTTTCTATCAAACGCATTCCTCGGGTTCCACAAACGATAACCATTCCTTCTGCAAGTTAAGGGAGACTTGACTTTATTACTTGAAAACATCCGTGTGGAGCGTGCCACTCTATGGTTTGGAAGCGTGGATCATTGGAAAAGCTGACCAGAACAGACTAGTAGCCTTCGAAACCTGGTCCTGGAGGAGGATGCAGAAGATCAAATGGACGGGAAAAGTTAAAAATGATTAAGTTTTCAGAAGCATAGAAGAGGAAATGACCACATGGAACACTATGCAGAAAAAATAAACCAGATGGGCACACTCTGAAGCACAATGGGTTTCTGAAGAGCATAATTGAAGGTAAAACTACTCAGAGGTAGACCCTGAAATAAGCTCACGGGCCAAATAATAAAAGTACATGAGAAGAGCTACCAATAAGTAAGGGAACGTGCATTAGATAGGGAAGGATGAGGTCCATTGGAGGGCTGCCGTCAGCCAACCTTAGGACAGAACGACCAATGATGATGATGGTGATTCGGGCCTCTAATTAAGAAATTTCGTTACGGTGTAAGGGAAGCACTCGTTTTATTGGCATGGAGAGAATTTGTCGCATTGAATATGCCATGAGCCTTATTTCCAAGCATGGAGGTTCGGATATTCCAATTACTCCAAGCAATGTCCATCCTCCCTTTTGCATACTTATTTTAATTGAGCACATATTGGTCGTTAAAGCTCTCTTTTAGCTTCCCCTAGCCAATGGGCTTTCAGCTCCCGATTCTATTCAAGACTTTATCGGATCTACCATGAAAACAGTCTCTTTCTGTAAGCATAAAAGAGATTCGAATGTCAGGTCATCCTTCCCTATCTTTCTTCTCAATTTTCTTTTGAATTGCAGGGCCGAATCACACACGCAACTCTTTCACCTCGTATGCGAACCGTATTTCTTCCTCTTTCAGCGAATATCCTCCATGCCAAGGAAGCTAGTTTGCATGCCAAACTTGTAACGCCACAATATACACAACCAGACAATATGCCGTATGGGTACCATGTAAATATTTTACATTTCCTTGTATCGGTGAAAATTCCACAAGATAGCTGAATCATATAAGTATATCCTGTAAAAATCGAATAAAATGAATATTGAAACATTCAAGGCAAGGATAAAAGTAATATTTCACCAACCATAACGTTTTTTCAACAACTCTGTGCGGTTAAATTTAGTACTTTTAACGGGAATTTGAACAATACTTCTGGTGAAGCAGAAAAGCAATCCACATACACAGTCATAGCAACACGTGACACAGGATATGTTTTATGATGCTGCTGATGATTCTATTCGTGATGATCAGGATTTTGTCAACGTTTGCAATAAAAACAAATATGTAACCTCCATATTCGTAGAGAATATAAATCAATGGACACTGAGCTTAGTTACACTTCAGATACTGTTTCCGTATGCTCATAGGCGTAAGGTAGACTGCGTCATTAGCATAAATAATGATCTTCACCACAATCACGAGATACATCAGCCAATAATAAGATATAATGTATCAAAATAACAGTAAAAATGGTCTAAAGTGGTAATTCACATGATTGAAAATTTAAAATTATCATCTGGAATTGTAATTATCTTTGCTGATAGACTAAATTGATCAACTTCCGGTAGCTTTCTGAAAAGACCTCAATTACGTTTACAAAATAGCCTGAAAAAAGCAGATTGGTTTTCTTGTAAGAAATAGTCAGAAATAAAGAATTTACATTCACAGCGAATGGAAAGGCATCAAATCCTCACCGTTATCTGAGTAGAATAAATGTATGCAAGGGAATTCACCTAAAATTACTTCAAATTGATGTTAAAGATAAAGTTACTTGCCCCGTGAAGTGGTAAATCAGTGAATTAAATTACGTATTGATAGTGCTTATTTCAATAAGTATCATACATGACTTTCAATACAATGCGTGATGGACTCACGGTTCACTTCTCACAGACTGGTCGCGTTTGATTTGGATAGTAGTCGAGTAGCATGACTTAGTGAGATTTATATCTGAAGACATTGGCGGACAACGTGATCGAAAAGTAGGTGCAATGCATCATTTAAACCTGGCTGGAAACCCGAGAACTCTTTCTAATAAAAAGTTTTAAATATATTTCAATAGAAATACTTTGCACGTGCAACGAATTGTTACATTTTGGCCAGGGTGCAAGTATTTAAACATAAAATGAATGCAGTCGCAACCACTTCTGATAAAAGACAAACATTTGCGTGCGTTCTATTATTACTCAGATGGGTAGATCCACGCTCACCATTCCCAAACGTTAAGTCAAAAGTCAAAGCGTCTCGTTCCGAATAGGGCTTAAATATGACCAGCAATTTTAGACGCTTCAACGCCACAGACAATATTTACAAAAGTACTCACTGATTTACCTTGTGAAAGATGCTATAAGGAAAATAGTAAATGTGAGCAATAGTCAGAAATGGGTAGTGATAGGTCTACAATAAATGTTATTACCATATTATGTCAAATAATCATACTTGGTAAGAGACTAACATTTAAGTGCGTTCAAGCATTACCAAACAGAGCTTAAGACGACCAGCGATTTTAGACACTTCAAAGCCCCAGAATTTAATATCTACAATATTATTCATTCATATTCCATGTATAAAATGCTAGAAAGAAAACGATAAATGCGGTAAATAGTCAGAAAATGGTAATGATATGTATACAATAAATCGTATTAGCATATAGTGGCAAGTAAACGTACTTGATAAATTACTTTCTACGGTTCCTAATTGAGGTACTGAGAGTACTTTTCACCAAGGAAGGAATGGATATGGTTGTTTTTTTATTTAAGTATAGCCATTTACTGTACTCGAGGGTGCTTTTTAATTAAATCCAAGACGGATTGCTAGTAGAGCTGGCAATGACAGGATTACAGACGAATAGAAGACGGTGGAGAGAAAGTGGTGATGGAATTAGCCTACTAGTAACGACATGGGTGAAATGTCCGTTATTTGGCGTCCTCTCTGACGGAAAGAGTATTTAAATTACTTAGCACCAATTGAAAGGTGACGACATTTACAAATAATGCGTCGACTTGAGGGATCCGATCCCCGATATCTGGGATTGAAAGCCAGTACTACGGCTCTCAGACAAATCAATCTGTCCACATCCAATTGCAGAAATAATTATCTCGATCCATATCCAAGAAATCGTTCCCAGTATTTTTAAACGCCTCTAAACTGAGAATTAAATAGAAGTGAATCTTAAATAAGGAGCAGCGGAAAAAGTATATATACCGCAGCTAATGTGAGATATTTAGAGGCTAACAAGGCCATAGTTCTAGGAATAAATTTTTAAGCCTTACATTGTGCATATTTAAAAAAAGCATTCCGGATGAATTCTTTCGAGGGATGAAGAGCATCCAGACACTGCCAGCTCGTACCAGATATAAGGACGATACGTAAAAGGTCAGGTGTGATGTCCGGAACACTTGGTTTGTGGACGAGGGTCATTTGGTAGCAACATCACATGTTGCCATGGCACCAGCCGAGATCCCTTGCGTGCTAATTGCCGGAGAACCTAAGCGCCCTTAATGCTCTGTCCCCAATGGTCAGCAAAAAGGACGTAAATGAGGCACATAAAAAATTTGCCGCTTACATGCACAAGCAGTAGCTTCCATTATAACAGGTGATATAATTAACGTTGGGGAGACGCATGCAAACATGGCTTCAGGGCAGTAAAATTGACCACGTAGCTGGGATAACAGACATTATGCTAACTAGAAGAAAACCGCCGCTGTGCTTCTCACCTGGATGGAGTGGAAGTGATTAAGCAGCAGTGATGAGGAAAATTACGCGCATTAAATGCAAGTTAAAGTAAAAGATCATAAACCTTCATTTTTTCAAAGACCAATGATGGTAAGCAATAATTTTAAGTTTCCCGCATGCTTATAAAAAACGTTTCGAAACTAAGGGTAGTTTCCATCTTGCCGAAATTTCTCCCTTTTTAATCGACACTTCAACGCCAGTGTGGATAAACACGCCAAAGCTACGGTCGGAGAGCGTTATCAACCTCGTCCGGCAAACATGGCCAAGGAATTTTCACCAAATATTTCAAGTACAAACATTTATGACTGTTTATTTAACGGAAAACTCAAAGTTCACCATTTAATGATATGCCTGGCCACAAAAATTTCCGCGCTCCCGCTCACCTTTTCGGTCGGCAAGCAAAGCATGTGAGTAATACAAAAGCCGAAAAATGAAGAGGTGGGGGAAACTATTTATGAGCGTGGTAATTAGCAATACGGGACGGGTTCGCAATCCCTTAAAAAGGAAGAAAGAAACAAAAAAAAAAAAGGTTTCCGGGAAATTTCGACCGTGCGGGGCCGTGAGCCGCGTTGCACTGCCCGCTCGCCGCTCCCCTGGCTTCAATTGTTTTCCTCCCGACGAAATAAACAAGAGGAACGGAAGAGGGAAGAATGGGGGCCCACAGAGAGATTACTTTTTCAGAAGAGAATGAGAAGGAAAACACATCCTTCCCTTTCCTTGACGCTATGCGACAGTGGAGAATGAGCGTCCGACAAGAGTGTGCAAACGGGCACATTCCCTTAGACCTCTGGTGGTGGATCAGTTGAAGAGCGTAATTCGTCAGAATGATCATCGAAGGGAGAAACGAGAGACTGAAATCAACATCGAGCCAGATTAAATATCAGAAGGATATTTGCAGGTGTCGGAATGGATAACATTAGGCTATCGGTTAGCTGTAGGGGCTAGATGAAGAACTTTCCATTTCAAAACACTCGTGTTCATATCTCGGAAGGGGAGAATTTTCAATGTCTCTTAACTCTTGAAGTACCGGGCTTATCTATCATTACCAACAGAGGTCAATTTAACCCCTCAAATGTTTCGTTTCCTTCAGGAAATTTGTAGTTTTTGTAGATTTTAATTGCAGAAATAATTCGCAGTTTTTAAGTGGAATAATGTGCAAATTGTATCAAAAATATCTTAAATTTACTATTCTACATTACTTTGCACGAATAAAGGCTTATATCAATACACTATAATTTGCCATTTAAACATACAGGATGTAGTATACGCGGATTTCGACTCGGGGTTTCAGTCTCGTGTCCACGGTATTCATGCGACGATTCATCCTTGGGTATTCACGTCCGGCTGCCGAACTGTTCATAATACTTCAATGAAAGACAGTAAAGCTCAATTATATAATGACAAAACTCAAATAAAACAAAGGAGAGATATCCAGTGGTCAAAATGACCCCTCCGGTATTGGTTTGTAGAAGGTCGGGTTCATTAAGCACTATTGGAATTATGAGGTTCTTACAGTCCCGTTATTTTTTCCGGCTAAAAGAAATAAAATTAAGAAATGTTCAAGAGCTGGGAAAATTTATTCAGAATTAAAATAAATTTCAAAAATGAAAAGCGGTCAAAATGACCCCTTAGGTACTTCTAGTGTTAAAGAATAGTTTATGGAAAAAGCAATTAAAGCAGTGCTCCGTTGCAGTACTTCGAAACTCCAATATCTTGCCGTATTCTATTAAAAAAGGGCCAATTCCGACGTTAGGCTCCTCCTCACCCTTCCTCCATTCCCTGCGTATTGCACCCCAATGGAAATATCCACCTATACTCCTTTTCCGAGACGAACGAGCTCAGTTGTTGGCTGTTCTCCACAAATAACCAACGCATGAATAATGTACATCAATCTGACACGGTACTGAACGTTACAAGGCGAGAGGCCTATTTAAGTATCACATTGCAACAAGAAACTCGAAGGGAAATGTAACACCAATTGAAATGACATTCCGAATTTTCTTCTTCCGACTCCAACAGAAATGGATGAGTTTTCGTACGTGATAACATATGAAACACCTCACTTCATTGATATAATTATTTTATTTATTAGCAAAATTCAAAATTACATTTTCCGGTTATAGTAAGTACACATTCGCACACCTTCACAAATAAATTATTCTCACTCGAAACGTAAGATTTCGTTGAAATTGATTCGGGCAAATAGTCTTGACACACCAGGATATGTCTCTTGGTAAATGAATGGAAATTTGACGCTCATGTAGTTTGGCTAAGGGTATAAGTGAATTTCGACTAATTTACAGAGTAACTACGGAAGTGGTAGCATTCAACACGGAACCCAACGAGTTTTAAGATTGATGAACGTCATAGAAAGTGATATGGAAGGATGAAGTTTATGGGAACAAAATATCAGTTAGCCATGTGTTTTTAACTTTCTAACAATAAAAAATGTACAATGAGTACAAAGGAATTATTAAAATAGGGTAAAATTTCAACATGATCGGCAAGTGGAACATGTAAAAATAAAGTAGCAAACTAAAGAAGTCAGAAACATGATAAATGAAGAGAGAGCGGTTCCTAAATAAGGAGAAAAAGTTGGATCATTCTAATCAACCCTTAAACTGATAGGTGCCTATAACAATTACTACACCTAGTTCCATATAATGAGAAAATACTCAACGTTCATCTAAACATGATAAGTTTCAAAACATATTGAGTCTTCCTTTAGCACAGTTCTAATGCTTAATACCATTAAATACAAATACATATCACCGCTTTACACCGGGGAAGTTGAGGTTACCTATTCAACTATTCAGTTCTCAAAATTATTAACCCAGTTAAATATTTTGTGGGATTAATTTACATAAATTACAAATACATAGTAGAGCTTTCCCAAATTATTAATAATTAATTGAGACTTTTAACCCGATTCATAAACTGAATTGAACATTAAAACCCCATCAGAGATGTTACCATCCAATTTTATTAGCGAGCAGTCACTAGCTTTATCATCATTTATTTCCACGAAATGTTTTGAATTGTAATTGAAATCAATTGGCCATAAAGGAAAATGGTCACCTAATTCTTATATTAATTGACAAAACTAGCAGTCATTATTATGGATGAAGATATATCCTTCGTAAAAAATCGGAAGATGTTGCATAGAGGAGTAGAAGAAGAGAATGAACAAGGGTTGAAACTAGAGAGACTCCCGGAAAAAACTTTCTCTCAGCAAGTAGGACTAATTGGCTTTTTATCTGTCCCATGCCGAAAAAATCCATTCTAGTAAATGAAAGTATGAGCGCAGTTGTTCAAGATTAAGATGGAATATTTCAACAATGCAACTCAGGTTAAAAATAATACGATCAAATATTCATAATATTGAAAAATCAATCATTTCATCGAATATTTATAAACACAAGGCCGTGATGTTCTCAGCACTGGAGTAGAAATAAATTTTACATGCGAGAATACAGTCATTGGCGAACGAGGGAAGGGGCATGGCATGACGGGGAGAAGGTAGGAAAGAAGAGGGAGCAGTAGAAGCAGTGGATTACTTTGGACAAAAGATAGCCAGAGAGTGTGAGAGAGAGAGATAGATCAAGGAAAAGAAGGGGCGGAGACAGGGGGCAGAGTTGGATTGGATTGGATATTTGGGGAGGCGACCGATGGCTAAGGTCATTTGCGCCATAGGGGATAGGTAAGGGAGGAAGGGTGGATGGAAACCCGGCGTCGGCATTAGCCTGCTCTTAACGAAAGGTTACAGTTACTTGGGAGTGCGGCTGTAGCGATGGATTTCCCTGCCTAGCGTTGTAATTTTATGGCTGCGTTAAGACTTTGAAGTAGGTTAGTTGACAGGTAGTGCTGCTGGTTAATTGATATGCTCCTTAATGCATGTTTCTAGATCTGCCGAGTATTTCGAACACCATATTCGGATGTTCCCTACATGACTATTGCATCACGTTTACATAGTTACATTATAGATTAATTTAGTATTTTTTGTAGCATTAATAGATTGGAATGGATTTTGGGGAGACGACCGACAGCTAAGGTCATTTGCGCCATAGGGGACAGGTAAGGGAGGAAGGGTGGATGGAAACCCGGCGTCGGCATTAGCCTGCTCTTAACGAAAGGTTACAGTTACTTGGGAGTGCGGCTGTAGCGATGGATTTCCCTGCCTAGCGTTGTAATTTTATGGCTGCGTTAAGACTTTGAAGTAGGTTAGTTGACAGGTAGTGCTGCTGGTTAATTGATATGCTCCTTAATGCATGTTTCTAGATCTGCCGAGTATTTCTAACACCATGTTCGGAGGTTCCCTACATGACTATTGCATCACGTTTACATACTTACATTATAGATTAATTTAGTATTTTTTGTAGCATTAATAGATTGGAATGGATTTTGGGGAGACGATCGACAGCTAAGGTCATTTGCGCCATAGGGGACAGGTAAGGGAGGAAGGGTGGATGGAAACCCGGCGTCGGCATTAGCCTGCTCTTAACGAAAGGCGCCAATCGGACCACGGTTTAACGTCTCATCCGACAGACGGAGTACTGTACTTGAAGTGCCCTCCACAAGACACTCGGTAGGGGTACAAGTAGGGAGAGACAAGTAGGGATCGGGTTTCCTCTGAAAAACATCCGCCACTGCAGGGATTTGAACCCTGACCGCCCGTGTGGTAGGCGAGTACTCCAGCCACCACACCAACCCGACCCCCCAGGCAGAGTTGGGAAAAAAAGAAAAAAAAGGACGCAAAGAAGCGGAGGGGTGGGATTATGCGGAGGCGGGAAGGGGGAACGGAAGGTTATGCAGAAAAGAGAGGAGCGGAGGGGGGGGGAGGGAGAGGAAGAGGAGAGCAGTGGCAGCAGGTATATAGTATGTGCTCGTCGACAGAGGGAGTTGGGGCGGAAGGAGTCAAAGCGCGTTGTAGAACGGAAATTTGGAACGTCACAAAGACAGTGCGGGGCTGGGTGGTTGGGAGGAGATGTGAGGTGGAGTGAGGGAGAGGGGGCGCACGGGAGCTGACTTATGGAGTAGATGGGGATGGCAGAGACACACGTGTGGCGGTGGTGGGGAGGGAAATGTGTTACTTTGGAAGGAGATGTGAATGAAAGAGCAAAGGATGTTGAGAGAGAGAGTATGAGAGAGAGGATGGCATGTAAAGAGGAGAATATGCAGTGACTGTTGAGTCACTGAATGACGAGGATAAAAATAACACAATGCAGGGAAATATAGGGAGGAAAATGTAATGGTTAACAAGCAAATATTAATCTAGAATTCCAGGACATCGAAAATGTCGTTTTTTTGTCTTTAACGCATCTATCCGTCTTATGATACTGCAGAGATTGATGCATGTCCTCGAGTTATAGATTAGCCATTTTTAAGACCAGTTTTACATTACTGTCCATTAAGTCTCCACCAGTGAGAATACAAATTTGAAGTAAACATGCAATGGGGTGAGGTTATGGGTCGGCATTAGTCTGCTCTTAACGAAAGGCGCCAATGGGACCACGGCTTAACGTCTCATCCGACAGACGGAGTACTGTACTTGAAATGCCCTTTAAATGTTATTCTCAATTTTCTCGCAAAAATTCCAATGTAAAAATTCCCTTTTTCCGGTCGTAACTTTTCAATTAAATATGTTTTTAAATTCAAATACCACCAGCAAATGAGAGGGTGAAAATCATATAAATGAACTACCAAAAACTGAGAAACGATAAATCAGAAAGGAGCTATACTTATAAAGAAAATTGTCAGAACTGGCTTTGTGCAATTCCGAAAAATAGTAAATTCATTAAATTATTTTGGGACAAAACATCAAATAAGGTTGAAGACCGAAATTCACTTTTGGGATTCCGAGGAAAATAGAAAAACCAGATCCAGCAACACAAGCTATTTCCAAATTTCTCAGTAATTCTGTGGATACAGTGTAAACTTATCCTAACCAGGAGAAGCAATAAACTTATGAGGCGATTAGATCGAGCGTAATAGTGCAAAATCCCAATATATTTAGGATAAATCCAAAACTCCACGCCTCAACCCAGGGGTAGGTTCTTTGGGGGAACGAAGCAAATCAGCGTACAACGGTGGATGAAATTCTTAGACCAGAAGAGGGTCAGCCAGTTTCCTTCTTTGCTCAAGCAGTGTTTTTCCAATAAGGATCTGTTATTCGAGAAAAAATGACTCGCCCATATTTAAAATGGACGAGTTTACTGATGCCTTTCTCGGATATGAACCCAGAAATTCCTGTCCGAAACCTCAGGCTCTTTCCGCATGGATAACCTTAATTTTAACGAGACGGTCAAATTAATATGGATAAATCAAATTCAAACAGGACGAAACGGTTGATCACAAGGAATTAATTTTTGAGGAATTTTTTTTAGGCATTATCGAAATTAGTCTTCATATTCAAAAAGATAAATCGCTTATATAAATACGTCACTAATCTGGCTTTAGGCTAGGATAAATCAGAATTTAGGCATTGAACAAGCATCTAACTTGCATAGTATTTATATATAAATTAACTTCTTAATTTACACGTTAAATTAAATGTGTATAAATGTCAGAAAATGTATATATATATATGTCCTTTAAAAAATTTCAATACGTTACGATAGCATTTAAAAGTAATCAGGATATATTTTTTTCAATTTTATCGCAAAAATTCCAATGTAAAAATTCCCTTTTTCCGGTCGTAACTTTTCAATTAAATATATTTTTAACTTCAAATACCACCAGTGAATCTTCTCCGCACCAAATAAAAGCATTTCTGACTAAAAATGTTTTATTCAATGATAGATTGGGCGTTCAACATTTCATTTCTCACCCAGATTTTTAAAATGGGATTTAAAGGGAAAGGCGGTAGACTATTGGATCAAGAGCCTTGGGCTTTCCTTATTTATGGAAAGCGTTTCTTTCAAGAGTGGAAATTGAGATGAAAACTAGAGAGGTTTTACGCACTCAATCACTCAAGATTTCGGTATCATTTATGTCATCCTTTACCCAGGACCTGCCAACTGCTCAAGGGAAAGCAGAAATACCTTGATTGAGATAACACGACAGTATAATGAAGTTTTTCGAGATACTGATCATTGAACCGCGCAAAAAATAATTAATCTCCTAGAAGCACGAACAAAGCGGCTGGGAATAAAATAAATCGTAACGAAGTAACAACCAATGACTCGAAATAATGATAAAAGTTTTCATTTTGAGTGATAAATGCTCAACGTGCGTGCTTCCAGTCTGTACGTTACATTAACGAGGCCTCCCTCAAGCCGTGGCTGAGAAGACCGCGCTGAGGGAATGAGATAGAGATAAGGAAGTAAAACTGAAAAGAAATAAATCGTTGGGGAAAAAGAAAATGAGGTTTGATTTTTTTGCGGTGTCATTCAATGGTTACCCAGGTAATTTTAAAAACGAACGCTTCTCCCACGAGAAGGATGTCTAATAACGTGCGCGAAAACCCAAGTGATGTAAGAGCGGTCGGATCAGAGACATGCAACGGCTGGACACGCGATTCAAATCGTCGTTTTTATTCGCTCTCATCCTCGAGTGAAGGAAGACTGCGATTGAATAAAAGTGCGTTTCCTCAGAAGTTCAATTAATGGGAAGGTGGAATTCAAAATAAATCTGTTAAATATGTGGAACATGACATAAAATTACGACGATGTAATCTGCCGCTCATCAAAGTCGAGTATACATTGTATAAATTGTTTTAACATGTTCGGATCAAATCATCAATATCAAGTTCCAGATTCCTCTCTAAATTTGAGATTCGTAGCATCCTCAAGGCAAGTTAAACCCATGGAGTCAACACTTCATGCCTTAATTTTGACATGGTAGCCATCCCTATCGCTCAAGGAATCAATAAGCAGATACGCACCTAATGTTTATGGTTACAATTAATTACCGAAGTTTTTATTATTATTATATCAATATTGTTACAAGTGGGCATTTGGCCCGGTGGTAACAGATAAACATGGTATGAACAATATATATCTTAACCCTGGTTAACAATACCCTACAGTTAGATTATAAAAACATCCTTCTTCAACTTATTCTTAAATATGTTTATATTTTTTGGGAAGGGTTCGAGAAGCTTTGCTGGTAGATCGTTCCAGTCAAGTATCGTTCTATTCAGGTACGAAAACTTCTTAACGTTTGTCCTTTGTGGTCGGCACTTAATCTTAAATTGGTGGTCATTCTTCCCCACAAAATTGGGCTTTAATATTTCCTTCCCTAGATCTTCCCATGCTCTTTCCCCGGTAACTATTCTATACATCCCACATAACCTACTCCTTTTCCTCCTTTGTTTTAAGCTATCCCATCCTAGTTCGTGGATCATTTTCTTAACACTTTCCTCTTTCTTATGTGTTCCTAACACATACCTGGCTGCTTTCCTTTGCACTTTCTCCAATTTAATATCTTGACCTATCTTATGTGGATCCCATACTAGAGAGGCGTACTCTAAGATAGGGCGTACCAGGGACCGTACCGTTTATAGCAGATGTGAGGCATTTTATTTGGGTTTTTAGTATTAAAAATTAAAACAGTATTATCGAGTGGTACAAGCAAGATTATATAATAAGATAAAACCGAAAACATTAAATTTCGATTTAAGGTAATTTCATGAAAATAACGCGGCGAAAAACTTGTGTTTAGCGGTGGCAAGTGTTGCTTAGTGAGGACTTTAGCTGACCTGGAAGCGATAAATCTTCACATAGTATGTAAGCTGGATTTTAAAAGATACTGTGACTAAATCACCATTTGAGTGCATTTACCGGGCGAATTTGAGCTAAAAGTAGGAATAGGGTTAAATTGGACTACCATGGATTGTACTCCTCCGGAACGATGAATAATCCGAGGGGCGACAAAGGATTGATCAATACAGATTTTTAAGAGTTGAATGACACGCTAATTGAACATGAAAGAAGCAGTGTCATGATATACCTGGGCAAATGACTTCTGGAAATCTAGTAAATGGGCACAAGCTTTGTATAAGTATATTTGCGCTATGCGGCACGTAAACGGTAAGCAATCGTAGGAAAATAAAGGAATTTCAAACATAAGATATTCAAAACGTCATTTTACCAAATCATTTGGTCGACGTAACGATATGTTTCTTAGAGGGGTAACGTAGTTGTAACATCTATAATCCGTGATAGGTATGTACGCTGCTGGTAATATAATCTTATTTGGCCAGTTCTATGATATTCTCCATGCACATGCGATAGAAAATTTTTGGGAGCACTAATACCTAAATGCCTGAGGAAAATGAGATAAGACACATAATGAAACGTGTTTAGTGACTCGAATACCAGCTTCATATCAAGAAGACCAGTTTCGAATCTCGTGGAAATTTTAAGCAGATAATTTTTATTGTAGCGGAATTTTTCTGAGACGCAAAAGCTATGTGCTTCGGACGGATATATTTTACATGGGTGCCCCTTATCTAACTCACCCTGTGGTCTTCTACCAATGTCAGGTTTCTCTCAATCGTTATTCCCAAGGAAAGTGATTGCAGGCTTCAATTTGTGGTAGTTATCCATTAAGAACCAAATAAAATGACTTTATTAACTCCACTTGAGGTTTATTTGGACGATCTGGGTTTCAACACTTCCCGTCATCTTCTGGACCTTCAGGACTCGGATCGTGCTGATAAACCTCAAGTGGAGATAATGAAGTAATTATTTGATCCACAAACCTTCCCGTTTTAAACCAGACTTCCCCGACAGGTCAAGTGACCTCAGTTGTCGGAATCCTCCACAGATAACCGACGAAGTATGACTATTCCTCTGATATGTGAAAATATCAACTGAAATGTCTTGATGTCAACAGTTTAAATGAGCATAAACATACAGTTATTTGATTTCAACCTCGATCGGCAATGTGGAATGGCCGTCCTGGGATCGTCCGATTAAAATGCCGCCGTAATCGTTCGACAATCGCAGAGCCCTCTTCGCTAACTCGTCGAACTCTTCAAGGTACTCGTTTCTTCCTCTCGCTGTGACAGCCGTAATCGATGAAAGGTGGGGGGAGGAGGAGCAGCGAGAGATGGAGAAAATTAAAGAGACTCACTTCCTCATTCCACTTGCGGCTTCACCGAGCTCCAGTACACTACAAAATATATCATGCGACCGTTAGAGGCGAGGAGATAGGTCGACCCGCGTGCCTCGGAGTGAGTGAGCCGAGTACGTGGAAGGAAGGACCCCTGGACCGGACGATGGGAGGGGGATCGATTTGCAATCCTCCAGTCCGACTCGTACGCACTCGCAAGGCACCATTAAGTTATTTACCGCAATGTCAATCTCCCTTGTCGCTCCCTTCAACCGCCTTTCCTGGTCTTTTACTCGCTGGAGCATAGGGGACCTTGAGGTTCGCAACTTCAGGTGAGCATTAGGGAAAATAAACATATTGCATGAAAATCTATTTAATTCGATCGCCTGGACAAACGTGATCACAAATATATCTAGTTAAATTGAATGTTGGTGTGTGTGACCGGCACAATTATGATTGCGATTAATTTCTCGGCAAAAGATAGCTCCCAAATTGAATTATCTGTTGTATTTGACTCAAATCAAAGGAGCTTCACCGTTTTGCAAATGGTAGCCAGGGTTAAAAGGATAATTAGATATAGAATGAAATACGAGGGATTCCATTCCTTAAAGAGTGAGCGGAATCACATATGCTAAGTGAAGTTCCATAAGCTACGAGGAAAAATGTTAATAAGTGAAAGGTCTTATAGTGCAGCACAGGGGTATCTATGACCGCCGGCGATGCAGCCAAATTGTCCTTATAGCTCCGAAGGTAGAAGAGATATCCGGTCGAGCCATATACCATCCGAAAGAACAGATTAAGCAAAGCCTAAATTGTATTGGGAGTCCATGAGGTGTATTGACAAAAGAAGACGGCCGCGAATTATTGACGCAAAAGTGGCGAACTTGAGCTTCTCAGAAAGCGATTATACTATTAGGTGGGATAAAATAGGAACCAAAATGCATTAATGGCAGCTATAAACATGAGAGGGGTTTAAATTGTAGAATGTTAAAAATTGCGCTTTTCAGGGAAAATGTTTTCAATTCGATCAACATAAACAAATGAACGCTTACGAAATAAGGGTACTGAATGAAAAATCATCAAATTCTAAATGTATGACGTCTATAACATCAGATGCGACAAGAGCTCTAAGTGACATGTGATAAGGTAAGGTAACATACTGAGATTCATTGCGTCAACTTGTTTCATTTATTTTATTTCAAGCCATCCGCATCCCTCGATCACGACAAAATACTTCACGCAATACGCTTTTGGGAGGGCGGTGAACACTGCCTTTTTTTAACGACGATAAATTATGAGTCGCTGTATATTCTTTGTACCAGTACTATAATTTTTTAAGGAAACACATCTCTCAACTACTTATTTGTATAAAAGGCTAATAGAAGATGGAAATTGTATTATATAATGCTTCAACACGGACATTATTATATTGATGTTACGCTACCATCGGGTTTTCTGACAACGAATCAACCCTTCATGCAAGATATGGTTAAAAATATATATGGAAATTGAGAAGAAATTATAACATATTATCCTTGTTCCTAATTTAAAACTGGTTTCATAAGATGTTACTAATTTACTTAATTCAATGCCTGAAGCAGAATCATCAATTTTACCCATTAACCAAGTAAAAAGCTCCGGGTGTTGTAACTTGGTAACTATGGGCACTAGGAGCATGTTGGAATGTGACTTCTACTAAATTATAATAATATCTACGATAAAATGTAAAATTTTAGTCCACTTTCTTAGGGCGAGATGTTGTAGAACAGGATTTTCAAATGATACATAAAGGATATCGAACTGTAAATTGTATATGTTTAACTCGTTCTACACGTGTTTCAGTTAACTAGCAGTCATCATCAGGTACAACAGCAGAAAAATAAAAATTTTATTATTTTTTGCTCAAACGCACTCGAAAGGAGCCATCTGTATGGCAACTTTCACATTTCTCTCCTCGCCAAACTTGGGGGCATACGCCGATTGAGAGCTTTTAAACGTGTACCGCAATGCCAATCTCCTTTGTCTGTTCCCTCCACATGTCCTGGCCTTTTCCTCCGATGGCCGTGCGGGGACTGGCAACAAGACGCCCGTTAGCCTTCTTCTTCCAGCGCGATGCGAGCTCGCGTGCCGAAGACTTTTACCCATCTCCTTCGCTGACCCCCGCGAGTGAAGGATGGCAGAAGATCAGCGTGTGTCCGGTGAAGCGAGGAAATGGGCGGGACGCCCTCCCCCCCTCCTCACGGCACTCATCGGTGACGCAAATGACCGAGGGAGGTCGATATATTCCGCAGCACGCGCTGGCACACAAAAGACGCCGACCGCGCGTGAGTTTCGGGATGCGAACGGCCGTCCGTCTTCTCAATAAGATAGGGTGGCAAGAAGAAGAAGAATAGGCGACCGACGTGGGGGCAGCCGCGCCACGTTTCCGCACACCCTGTACACTAATGTATGTCATACGGAATGTGTTTTTTCCACGGGTCCATCGAATTGCTAGTGGTTACAAGCGAAACTCGGATACTGATGGAGAAAGAGACGCTGGTTTTATAAAAAGGTATCGAAACTACCGCGATTGCAACGTAAAAAATGAAGGTAGTAGGATTAAGATAATGTCGTTGGACTTAAGGAAGAAATATATATCTCAAGGCTCTGAAGGATTCGATTTTAAGATTATAATAGATTCTACTTAAAAAAAAAAGACTATGTGTTTGAAAAAATACTGGGTGTTTAACCCTTTCCGGTCCTGTGATTCCAAATGGAACCACTTCGCTTTCCTGCGTCGAGCGTCGATTTTTTCAAATGACTTTCATTAATTCATAAATTTATTCTATCTCACCACATAGATTACGTAGATTAATCATCTCATACATGAAATACATATGAAAAAATCGACGCTCGACGCAGGCAAGCGACGTGATTCCATTTGGAATCACAGGACCGGAAAGGGTCAAGCAGAAACCTGCATTATTTCTGCAGGAACAATGGAATATGATTTCAAGCTTCTTTTAACGTGATGAACATGTAGCATTTCTTGCATCCGGAGGCTTAAGGAAACGCAAACATTTCGCCGAGCATACTACGTAGCCGCCATGTAAACTACTTGGCCACCTTGAAGGAGACATATACCAGTTTAAGAGATCGGGATAAGTTAACAAAAGTCGATAGCTAATGCAGCAGCTTTGATTGAACTATATTGTATATATTGATGATGAGATAACAAATTAGTGCAATATCGTGATCTAACTACTCAAAATGGGACGAAACGTTCACCTATGGGGTACCATCTGGACTTCTATGACTTCCTTCTAAGTATGACCTAAATGTTATGACTTAGTGCCCATAATAACATGCATGTTCCTCTGAATATATTTATAAAAATACAAAACGATTGTAATCGATTCTCGCGATTGCAAAAAGTAAATAACAAACCGGACCAATCCTGAACACCCGCTACGATAGCACTTTATGCCACAGGACAAAAGCTAAAATGTTCGCGGCTGGAAAGAAAAATAACCACTAGTAAATTATTTATTGGGATAGCAATTCAAGCACTGAAACAGTTCTCAAGAAGTAAAACAAGATTATGATGATGATAATGATTGGTGGGAAGCCCGAGTGGTTATTAAATTTTCCTGTAATTACCTACAGGAGAACGATCAGCAGGGGATGAGAGCTAGCCTGCAGTCACCCAATGGTAAGATTAAATAACTGCTAATGATAATCAAATCACAAATATGTTACTAAGACTTTCGTCCCATCGGAAAGATGGAGACATATTTGATAACTTTAGTTTATCACTTAACGGTGGAGGTGGGGAAAGGCCCTCACCTGTCAACCCGGAGGTCGTACTTGAGCATTCTGCCTGGGTGTTTTTTGCCATTCAGGGTATGGATGCCTGTGCCCATCCAATAATATCAAATTGGCAGTAGTTGGCGAAACCTGTCACCAGTAAAAATTATAATCATTAATAAGTTAATAATATAAGGGTGAATACATGCATTTCATAAGCTTCGAATTACATAGGTTTAGATGGGTCCACATAGACCATCTCCGGTCTGATATGATAGCGGATGGGGTATTATAAGCAACATGATAATAAAGACGAAAAGTGAAGATGAAGTGCTGGATGAAGAAAACCATAAATTGGAGGAATCAACGTAGGCGATGATTATTTTTATCTAAGGCATAGAGATATTCAAAACTTACCTTGCTCTACAAAACGAAGATGCTGATTTTTTTAACAAGGTTTCTTTTGAGATACTGAACTAATGAACGGTAAATGAGATTTGTTTTCTCTAAGGTTGAAAGTCAACTTCTTAGATGGCAACTCCCACTTTATCCATGCTGTTATGTGCCATTATAAGGTTGATGTTATAATAAATCACCCCACTCCTATTCTTCTAAAGCTATTTCTCAAAACTTGAGGGCCCCATGTACTTGAGGCTTACTATTGCACAGTCTACAAGCGACGTTAATCCAATTTCGGACACGGTGAACATACCATAAGTAAAGATCCAAAGATCCTTAAAATTTTATTGACGATTTGAAAGGGTGAAATTGATGAGCGCTGGTAAAACGTATCGTTCTTTTGTCTTCGATGTCTTATGTTTCCCAGTGAAACTCAATTATAAAATTTATACGCTACAATGCAAGGATGGAACGCAATGGATAATTGTATTACAACAACAGTGTGAACTCATCAGTGCACTAATTCGCAGTATATTTAGTGAAAAAGTCAAACTAACATTTTTTAAAAGTATTGGTAGCAATGAAAAATGAGATGATGTTTACTTAGATTTCCACAAAATATTTATTACTAACTTTCTTACGGCCTGGGTTTCATCGCTGCGCATCAGATACAGAGCTTGTAATTGCTTAAATATTAAAAAATAAGGAACCTTTTGATTATTTTAGTAATGTGTTTTACAAGCCCTGTAGCTGATGATGTCGCGCAGCGATGGAACAAGGGTCGGAAGAAAGTAATAAATATTTTGTGGAAAACTTAGTTATTCATCATTTCATTATGGAGGAATTCCAACAAGTTACTGCCCATGCCATTAATTCTATTGGTAGCCGGGGTAAGACAGTGAAAATGTTTTCTTTTAAAATGCAATAAAAATAACTACTCTCATTTATTTATTATAATTTATTGACTTTTATGAATAAGATTTTCTCCATATTTAATAACGTGCTACACTTAAGATAATTGAGAAAAGCACCTTTATTTATTCCTCTTTAGAGTATCATTAGGGAAAGAAGCAGCTCGCAAATTATGGAATCGCAAGTAATCTACGGCAGGAGGCGAAGATTCTCAACCCTTCAGAGGGAGATACATTAAATCAAGTAATCCGTTTGACCGCAGGCTTTTTGAAAGGGAGTATGGCGGCGATATAATGCCGAAGCCGGTTAATGAGGGAAAATGCAAGAATAAAGATTAACTAAGCTGATGAAAGAATGTGACGTTGCGATTTAAGAGCCCGCAGAGTTCAAGCGATGAATGTCTTATGACCCGAACAGGGTTAAGTCCTGTTAGCCGTCCCTGGTGAGAATGAAGAAGCGGCGGCAATAGGGACCGCACGTCCCTATATTACACTTCTTTCAAGAAAATGAGGTGGTAATGGTGGAGGAGATTTGTTTATGAAATATGCACAACGTGCGGAATACGTGTGTTTCGGTCATGGATTCCAATTACCGAAGAGCATGAATCACTGGTCACAAAAGGAAGGTAATGAGAAGAACGAGCGCGATATCCACTTTAGACGATCAGCCATTCTATGAGGACAAGGTAATGGCCTGATCCTTAAGATCTAAGAATCTTGGTGGCGATGAAAAAAAGGAGTTGGGTAAAATTAACTAAAATAAAGAAGTTGAACAAAATTAACTGATATAATGATTTGACCTCCGAGAGATTTTCCCAACTCCAAGTCTCTTCCCATTTTCCCAAATTCCTTTACGAACTTTTACGAATCCTCCGTCATCAATATATTGGATGAATATTCGCCTATAATTATTCGTCCAAAGGTTATACATATTACCTAATTCTCACGAATTAACAAAACTTTCAAAGTTTTATTAATTCATGAGCATAATGGAAGAGTTTCACAAAGTAAAAAACCGAAAATATTGAATTTGTACAGATTACATGTTTGAAATAAATAATATTTGCGCAAAGTTGGTGGTTTCCGGCGATACTTTATGGAATTTACTAAACATTGTGAATTAATAGGGTAAGCTTTGTTTTTCCAAAGTAAAAGAAGGAAGATCGCTCCTAAAGGCAACAAGAAAAAGAAAAGGAAACTGGTTGGGCCATGTGATGAGAGGGAAAATATAATAACTGTGGCACTTGAGGGCTCAATTGAAGGAGAGAAAAAGAGAGGAAGGAGAAGAATTAAATTGGTGGATCAGGTGAAGAGTAACAGCTATGATGAAACAAAGAAAGAAGCTTGGGACAGAAGCGGATGGAGACAGCAGTGGTGTACGGGATCTGCCAGCAGGCAGAACACCAGATGATGATGATGATGATGAGCAAATATTTCATGCACTATAAAAATGTATTGAATCCCTGCAATATCAGCGGAAACAATTATGAATAAAGGTAAAAACTTACTCACTGGTTGAAATAATCACTCAAGTTCATTACAAACGGAGGCATTAAAAAGAAGGTTACATTGAGCCTCCGGGGAACGATAAATTCAATAAGTTGAATTAAGTTTAAATTACTATTAGAAATAATACCAAGAGAAGGAGATAAGATTAGTCTAATGTCTTCTCAGAGAAAGGAATTGAGAATTGGGAAAATATGTGGCACAACATTCTCTCTCACAACAATGGAGGAAGAAATAAATAGAAATATTTACCGTTTACGGCTAAGTACAGGGCATGAGAGGAATATTATAATAGACATCATAGTGAAACATACGCAGGAATAAATTAGTTGACGAGATAACGGGGTAAATAAAGGAAAGATATTGGGATATTGGAGCTTCGGCTTATCAACCTTTAGATTGGACTGCTGACGCCGAAATAATTCTTTGCAAAAAGTATCCCTTAATTCTTTGAGAAATTCTTAAAAAAGAAAGTTGATACAAAAATATTTTGAAAGTTGAAAGTAAAATTCAATTTAGTAGTGATTTAACGAAGAAAATTTGAGGTTTGTAGGACTAAGTACAGGGCATAAGATGTGTATTAGAATAGACACCATAGTGAAACTTGCGCAGGAATAAATCAGCTGACGAGAGAAAGGAGTAAAGAAAGGAAAAATATTGGGAGAATGGAGCTTCAGCTAACCAACCTTTAGATTGGACTGCTGACGAAGAAATTATCCTTTATAAAAAGTATCCCTAGATTCTTTGGAAAAATGTGCCCAAGAAAGTTGATACAAATGATTTGTGAAAGTCGAAAGTTAAATTTAATTTAGTGGTGATTCAGCGAAGAAAAGTCGCGGCCAGAAGGAACTCATACCCCATTTTTGTCGCCCTGATAAGAAGGGAAAAAAAAATAACTCCCCACGGCACTCACCGCAGGAATTTCGGTCCTGATTGCGATAAAGGCGCGTCCGCGCACGGAGAATGGTTAATCCTTCATTATTTTATATAAATGGAACGGTGACTTGGCGCCTTCGTGAGTTATGGCCGTGGCATTTCTTGCGAGGGGAAACGCGCGCTTAATGGTGAACGCCCCGCCGGGATGTGTAAGGGGCGAGGCGACGTATGAACACGCGGCCACTTCGCAATCGATGCCCGCTGACTCGGTTACAGAAGTCGGTCAGAAAACCAAGCTGAGCTGAGGAATGAGCAGGATGAGTTAGCACCGAAAGAAACACATGGAGATCCCTACACACGATGAATGCTTCTAGGATTACTCAGTGGATTATTTTAGCCGCGAGTCTCTCTCTCTCTCCCCTCCGTGTACGATTTACACTTTCGGAATGCCCTCACGACTTGTTTTCATCCGCGAGGTTCATGTCCTCACTATCCTGAATACCATTACTAAGCTTTAAGGCTAATGTAATGGCGATACAAATCGTTCGGCTCGTATCATAAACCGAAAGAAATAATTCTCGGTGGTGAGTTAACTGTGAAGGAATAAATAGAAGAAAATTCATGACCTAACCGACGAGTTTATATAAATTATTTCTATAAAAAGTCTTCCGTCTCCACCTTTTCCGTGTTCCTCCTGAGAAAATTTCCAACTCGGATTGAAAAATCACGTCACAGGACACATCTCACCTCATTTGAATAAAGATACATGAATGATCTACAGGTTTAATACCTTGGCGCACGTATACTCAGGATGTGTAATACTGCTAACTCATACTCATGCATCTAACTCAAAGGCATATGACACTCGAGCCTCTACAATTTCACCACCTGGAACAAATTTTTAACACCTGTTAGATATACTCAGCTGGTAGTCTATTTTATATGAATCTTATCTTCACTTCTGGATAACAACGGTGTCACGTCAGGTTATAGTTTTTAAGCCGCTATTTACGAGCTATTTCGCGATAAATAAAGGAATTAAGAAAAGTCAATGGATCAAATGGTATCGCCAAAAAAGATCACAATGATATACGAGAAAATACATCCGGAAATTTCTGCGCTGCATAGCCTATTTAAGGTCATCAATGATCGCTTTGCATCGAAATAGAGGAATTGCTTTATGGATTTCTCGATAGCATAACACTCTACATTTATTCCAGTCACGATAAAAATACCTGCCTACATGCTTCTGTGCTTTCATTGTACACTTCTGGTATATTCCCTGAGCCATGCGTATCTCGATAAGGCCCTTCGGTCGCGGAACAACGCCCATACTTGAGGCGGAGGGCGAGTCCGCGACCTTTGTGCTGTCGGACGAGGTCGTTATCCTACCGGCTACGCCGTCCACCTTTTAGTAATATACATAAACATGAATGGCGGCGCGGACCTAGTTCCATGCTTACAATTACGCCACGGATCCATATTTATAACGAACATTTAGCCCAACGTTTTGCAATGAAATATTTCTGAAAATTTTATTCGGAAAATGTTGCACTGCATAGCCTGTCTACAGTCATCAATGAACGTTTTGCAATGAAAGAAAAGAACAGCTTTATCGATGTTTTTTCGCTAACACAATGGGTTCATTTCATTCACGAAAATATACCTGCTTACATGCTTCTATGCTTTCATCGGACAATTATAGTGTATTCTCTTAGCCCTACGTATTTCGATAAGGCCCTTCGGTAGCGGAACAACTGCGTTCAACCTGTCACCTAGCACCAATATACGAAAAAATAAAAACCTCACGCTCATTGACCACCACCTTGCTTAAATCAGCACCATTGTCACTGTCGCTAAAATCCTCTCGCTCGTATTCACGCAGCGCCGCTTCCGCCAGGGCACAACAAAGCAATTAGTCTCCAACCCTTCCACCGAAAAAGTAATGTTTGTCGCTCCTATCGCTTCCTCTCGCCCTCCCCACACCCCACACTCTTCTCAAACTCCCGAGGAACCTCTTCGACCATTAGCACGCTCTCCTCCCACAATAACCCGCCCTCCCCCACCCCCCTCCCTCCCCAGGGGTCAGCCGGCCGCCCTCTTCCGCGCAAGTGTTTCCTGCAAGACGCCTCCTTCTCCTTCGGCCGCAATTACTACTTCATCGCCGAGGAGATAAGGCACTCTCTCCTTCTCTTCCTTTACTCGCAGGAATTACACATGGCTAGTCGCATCTGCCGCTTGACTCCCTCCAAGAAAGCCCGTCGTAATCCCTCACACCGCGATACTCAACCTGTATAAGCGGGGAGGACGGGGGGGTCGTAACCCGCCTTCCACCACGCCCTCAACCCCTTGCCTATCTCTGATGTCATTCTCCCATTACCTTCACCGCATATATTTTGCGAGACGTGCTAGTGTGCATCGAAAAAAATCCCCTGCTCCTAGTAGCAGGCCCTTCAGGTCAGATCCAAAGTCTCCGTTTCACTAAAACCTCCTCGATTCGTATGTATTACTGGACTACGATTGATAGCTGAGGCCATTAAAGCTATTAAGACTTAAAGAATTGTGATGCTGGCTCCCGCGGGGCTTCGGTTGAATCCTTCTTTTCCGGGTTTTCCACCGCGTGATTCCGTCTCTTCAGGGATACTTGGCTGGCTATCTCGCAGACTTCTTCAGTTTAGCCGGCGAAATGGTGCCCAAGGAATGGTAAACGCAACTGTTTAATCAGACTATGGAAGATCCAATAAGTGACACGTTGATCCAAAGTTTTGAAGAGAGGGGGTATAATTTGGGAATTTCAAAACTGGTGAAGAGTAACCCGGCGACTGCATTTGTCTGTTCTCAACGAAAGACACTAAGGGGACACGGTTTTAATGTCCCACGAGAGGAACTGAGTATCTACTTACTTTGAGGTACTCTGCGTGTAGCTCCTAAGTAAACGCAAAGGATTCCACAGAAAAATCTCCTCGACCATCGGGGTTCAAAACGGAGCCCTCGGGATGTGAAACCAGTTATCTATGCACCGCAACAACCCGATCCCCTACTTAAAGTCCCCCACTGCTTACATACCTTTCTCATTATGACCTATTAAGATTGCCCCATCGCTTAATGCGACCCTTAGCATTTATGGATCTCTTCTGGTGAGAAGACAACCGTAAAAATAAGTGCTACACTCGAATTATTGCTCTCCGCTGTATTTTCCCATTTAATTTCCAGTTTAAGAGGCCGAAATATTAAAAAAAAAACATTTTGCCTAGGAGCTAGTAACTAGCGTTCCTACCTTCACAGGCATAACAGTCTTCCATTTAGTGTAGTCGAGCATTTGAAGAAGGAAAAACATCCAGTGACGCCAGACCGACTCCCAAGCACCTCAATAGGAGAAAGAAAGGGAGTTGGAACAGTGAGTCAAGATTCCCTTATTTGCAGAAGACAATCGGAAATCAGCCACCGCTATTAGTCATCAACTTTCACGTGCATTAGCGATGGACACGCTTGGCCTATTTACACCAAAAGATATTAAATATCAAGGGATTCCATTCGTTCAGCCGTAACTTGACGACACTCGGTATCCATGAAAATGAGGACGTCTATAGACATATTTATTTTAGAACGATATCATCAGCATCAAATGTTATTATTGGCATTACAACACTAAGCTTTAATTGCAAATTTGATTTTTCACAGCTAACTTTCTTGGTAATAGGACGGAATTTCATCCTGAAACTTTTTTTTACCAAGCCAAAATACCAGCAATCGTTAAAAAAGTTGGTAACTTATTGCGCTACAGAATTTATATACCATAAACATTTACTTATATTTACTCAAACTCTTTTTTGTGTTTTTATTTATTTTAAATATTTATTTCTCGAAAACAAGATAGTTGACCTATTACATCGGGTGTTCTAACAATGAAAGAACACAAACACCCTTGCCCTGATTGGTGGAAAATCCACCCAGGCGGGACTCGAACCCACGACCCTCGGATTGGCAGGCGAGGATTGTACCCCGTCGCCAACGAGGCTGATAATTCCCTGAAATATCATAGAATTGCTATCAAAGAATGAATGATATTTTTGTTCACCTAAATTTCTATCTCGACTGGAAAATAAATGAATTAATTACCGTAAATAACAATGAAAAAAGTGTTATAATATTAGAAATATGTCTTTAAAAGCCGTATTTGAAATACGTTAATATCTACCAGAATTACATAGATTGAATGACTGTAAAATAATCCATATATTTCGAAGGGAACTTTTCTCATCGAGGACTGCTGATAAGAGGCAATAGTTTTGCCTGGGGTTGTATTGCGTTCCATCTCATTACGTTGAAGTAGAAATTTAGCATGGGACAAAAACCTTTATATGCCATTGACATTGCTTTATTGTTGGGAGATTACTGTATTGCTTCATGGTATCCTTCTGCACTCAATTCAATAGGATCTCTGCGGTATAGACCTTTTTATGGATCTTAATTAAATGAAAATCTCTTCAACTCCGCCTTTGTTTCAAGGAATGCTCGTCATTTCGCTTAGCCTTATTTTTTTCGATACCATGTTGGTTGATTAATTGGGGAGGGTTGATTATTTGGGATTGATAAGGAAAGGATTGTGTGTGGGACTGGAGGAAGGGTAGAGGTAAAGCCAGCGTCGGCATTAGTCTGCTCTTCACCACGAGCGCCTAGGTGACCACAGTTTAGTATCCCATCCGACTTATGAATTTCCGTCTTCAAAAGACTCCAGTAGGGGTCGGAATTACCAATGGAAAAAATCTCCGTCACTCCCGAGATTCGAACCCGGGCCCTAGGAGCGAGAGGCCAGAACAAAAGTCACCGCACCGAGCCGGTCCCTCTTCGACACCTTTCGCTTACTCACTCTCTCACCCCATTTCACCCACAAGGCCCCTCTCGCCGTCCTTCCTTGACGCCCGCTTCCCTGCTCCGCCCGCCCCATCATCCCACATGAGTTCCGTCCAGCATCCACCTCTCGCAACCCCCACCTGACCTCTCGCCCCGCATTCCGTCTCCCAGCTCCCTCACTTGATTTATGATCATCGGCCTTCGAAAGTTTTTAAAACCCTTCCTCTCCGCCCCAGCGTTCCCCACTTGAAGAACTCCTTCTCTTCCCATCGACACGGCGGACACATAACAAAATGGAATGGCCCCAAACGCGCGCGCAACGACGAAGCGATCCCACACTCACACACACTGAAGCAAACACATGCTGAAGCACGCGAACACATCAGGAATACGCCCGCGCTCACAATCGAAGTTGGCTCACCGGGGGAAGACCGACCGACAAAGGCGATCCCCGGCGAGGAATGCGACTGAATATGTTCAATAATTCATTCCTTTTATAGCGTCTCCGAATGTTCCTTTTTTTCCTTCCACTTCGTCTTCCATATCGCCATCTCACTCCGCTTTTAAACCCTATATACGTGCCAGCGTTCGGATCGTTCAGTCAGTGGAATTTTCGTCTCAGCCGTGATGTGAAACATTTTTAGTTCTCTTTCATGGGGAAAATAAGTGAGCAGAGTGTGACCGCAACTAGCGATTGAGCTGTGGATACATGTTTGATTTATCCCCTCTTTTTAAGTGGCAGTGGATTTTTGACGTGACCTCTCTATGATTTACTTCTCGTAGTTTTCCAGCTACGAGAAATTTTACAGCGCGGAAAAGTTTTTGCAATCGTTGCCACTAGATAGAACCTGGTATATTCTATTTTTTTGGTCGTTTAAAAAATTTCTTTGAAGACGGGGGTTTAAGATTCCGTACGAAAACTTACCAATCAGTTGAGTTAATACCAAGTGAAAGAATAAGAGTAATACAAAAACAGACAATACCCATTAAGCCGTTCATACAGTTGAGTTGTTTGTGAAAGAATTGCAATTCTTGCCAATCACGTTCTGAATTCAAAATTCACTTTTAAATTTCCATTTTTCTACTCAATATTGATGTTTTGGGGGCAAATTAACTATGAATATAAAATGTTGCTTTCTGTTTCCCTCAGCTACCCAAAGCTTTTTCCACCAAAATTGTGTTAATGAAAATAAGTTAAGATTTCATGTTGTTCAAACAATGCCCATTATAGTACGAGTAAAGATAAACTATCAACCGAGCAAGAATGGATACTTATGCTTGGAGGACGACCGTTAAACTATGCTTGCCAATGAGAAAACGTGCCTAATATATCGATTAAGTGTTTTAATGACAGAAAATTTTCCCCTCACGAATAACCTAAGGATAATATTATGATCAGCTTGCTTTCAATGTTCCCAAGTTCTTCCACTCAGAGAGTAAATGAGGTCATAAGTCCCGATAAGTACGCCGTTAGGCCATCATTCACTCGCAATGTAGGGCCTGAGACATTGGCACGCCATAGGCCGTGAAAGGCTGAGACTACCTTATTTGTATAACGTCCCTATGGCATTAGCATGAGGACGCATTATCACCAATCCTCCACAACGTGGCATAAATACACGGGTGATTTATTAATGAGTCATATACTCAAACATATTTAAAGAAAATGATATTGCATCCCCTCAATTAAGATAGCCAACACGGAATGGCACGAATTGATTTCACGCAGGGAGGTATTTTATCCTACTGATACAAGTCAGCTACGTCACCTTACGCAGAAAGGATACTGGATTCTCGACGCATATCTAACAGGGAAGCTTTTAAGAAGACATTTTATGAAATATATGTGACAGAAATTGGGGCAAGGACCTGTTAGGAATCTATCACAAAGGGATATTCGGAAGAATATTTGCACGCATTTATCAAGCTCAAGGCAACTGTTAAACCTTTCAAAATAATCCTGTCATATTATTAATACTGGCCGCGTATAATTTCATTCATATTTCATCAATTTTATCATTGTTCCTAATAACTATGTGCATACATGCTTTCTCAGTATCCAACCACAGCTTGCATCTCATGAAAATTCACGCAAGGACTCCTACCGACTTGCTATGAGAACAGCCACCTTTCCATGTTCTCTACGACTTGCGGCCCACATTTCTTCACTCTCCCTTCCCCATCTCATCCCGAGCATATATCCCGGAGTCCGGGATAGTTTGCATTCATTGGAAATTGCTTCCGAGTTGTTTCTCGCCGTTTGACGCCTTCCACCTAGATCGCCCTCTGCGGGTGGGGACTTGCATGACCGATCCCCGCCTTGATACTCGCGTCTCAACGTGAAACTGGTAGCGAAAAAACACACGTGTATGAGTGCTCATATGAGTGCGCCAGTGGTCACACTGACGCAGCTCAGGCCCACCCACTGATCACTGATATATCTGATTTACGCTTTGGCGCTGCAGAAAATGTCCTCGGTTGAGACGGAAGATGGAGTGGAAGAAGAAAATGACATCACCTAAGAGGGATATGATACATTAAGTGAACTACTAAACCCTCCAACCTGATAAACGTAATGTACCCTCATTTCATAATATTACTGACAAACAGAGTAGTCATGATGATTAGAAGAGGTACAAATCAACCAGGAAAATATAAAAAATAGTCGAATGAATAGAGGTTAAATGGAATTTGCTGCTCTCTAAACGGTAATTAATGCAGCGCATTCATAGTGATGACGGCTGAAAAGTTTTAGCCCCAACAAAAAGTTTAACCGGAAGAAAATATTTCAAATGAACATTAAAGTGTGAAAAAACATTAACATTGTAAATTATTTAAATAAATGAAAACGAAAGACGCACAATAGGGGTTCATTATTTGTATTTCGAGTTTAGCCCTTACCACTTACACAGACCATTTGATATTTATTTTCTCATCTCATAGAGACTTAACTTACTCATCGATCACAACAAAAAATTTGATGCAACAAATCTAAATGAAAGGAGTCGAACGTGTTTCTTTACCGGATGAATTTGTCTACATTCTGAGTTCCTATCTATTTGAACATGACCGTTGGTAATTCATAAACTATATTAAATTCATGAAGAACATTTTCCGCCCAAATAGTTTAAACATATATTCAGGTCAAGTGCTTAAGGGTTTGAAAAGGAAATTCACCTCAATGGGAATACCTTTGAAATAAAATACGATACACACCATAAGCTATGCAGATGACCAAGTATTTTATCCCAAGATTATGAAGATTAACAATATATGACCAGAAAAATAATGGAGGAATACCAATACTGGGGTCTGGATATCAGTATTGACAAAACAGAATATATGTGTTTTGGAGGAAAGCATCAGGATCATATTTTAGAAGGTGGTATAAATACTTAGGGATGCAAATTGCGGGAAAAAAACGATGGAGGTAGCCATTAGGGATAGATGTAATAAAGGTAAAAAGGCAGAAACATTATTGAATAGCTTATCGTGAGACCAGACAATAGTCAATGAAAATAAAAAGAGAATTTACAATACCATAGTAAAGTGCAGAGTGATCTACAGATGTGAAGATGGCCGCAAACTGAAAAATCAGAAAAATTATTATTGACCATTGAAATGGACTTCTGGCGAAGAGCAGCCGAAAAATCAAAAAAAGAAAGAATAAAGACTGAAAAGATTAGAGAAATTATAAATATCAAGAAACTATAGTAGATGGAATAAAAACACAACAATTGAGGTGGTATGGGCACGTGCAACGAATGGGAAATGAAAAACTTCCAAAAAAAAGTTGCTGTGGAGCCCGGAAGGAAGACGGCGGAGAGGCAGACCGAGGAAAACTTGGATACAAGGGATACAAATAGAAATAAGAGATAGGATTATATGAAGATCTGTGGAATGTGGAAATTGGGAATCGGAAGACGTAGAACGTCGTATACCGATAAATGTATATATAGTTTAAACTTAAAAGAAAACTACCACCGGCGATATCTGTAAGCAATTTCAAGTCTATTATGGTGGTATTTTAACCAGAGAAGATTGTATATAAATCATCCTTGATATTCATCTACAAGGCAGGTCAAAAAGGAAAGCTTTTGAAGTTTATAAAATCTTATCAATTGGGAATTTCATCCATAAAATGGATGAAATTGCAATATTGCCTAGTTTCACTTTGTAATATAGCATAGTTTATACTCATTTTGGCCCATCCAAAACCAATCCAATTAAACTGAATGTTTCCATTCGAGAAAATGACCTCATTCACATTCTTTACGAGAGGATGAAACACTGCCAATATTTAGTTATATCTTGATCATTCCCGCCATTAAAAATGATTCCAGTCCAACAATCAGTCACATACATATCGAAGCCATATCGAAGAAGGAACGGAATCCGTGACAGACCTTATTTATAGGTAGCGAGTTACTTGATCTTGACTTCCTCAATCGTATCTCTGTCCCGTTATAGGAAAACATCGGAGTCCCATTAATAAGATGCAGGAAAGGGAAGGAGAAGATTGGCTTAAGTGTCACATTTTATATCCGATCGACATGTCCGTATGCACCACTTTAATTAACATCCGAGGTTTCATTACCACTCCTATCATTCCTATTCGTCTTTCCAACCGAGCGAAGATCATCATATAGACGATGCACGATGGAAAAAATCCAATTTCAATCAATTGAGACCGTTTTTCCGTGATTGCCCGACCGTTTCCTTGATGCACTTCAATAAATGATCTCCTGAGAATGTCCGTGCCAGCACCACTACCTCCTCGTGTATCGGGCCGAGAGATGGATAGCAACCGCATAGCTTTGAGCGTCCTCTGAGCTGAATAATTCTTATCGTTCCGGTTCAACCGCCTTTATTCTTAGCCCGCAGCACAGGTGTCACTCGCCGCTGCCTTCTCGAATGCGAGCCAAGGTCGTGCGTGGGGAAAGGCGGCAGGAAAAAAAGGAAGATGCGAGGAAGGAGGGGAAGGCAAGGGGGAGAAAATCGCATCACCAACGGCTGATCACTCAAGTGGTGATTCAGGTTCACGGAGGTTTACGCAAAAATAATTCGAAAAAAAAGTTGAAATGAACATAGCGAGCCCGCAAAGCACGAACGTTCGATTTGTTTGCGATCCCGCGCGTATCCGATTCGACTCTTCTTCCGGTATGGGGAGTCATCCTTGACACGATAATTAGATTTCCTAGGCGAGAAGAGGGCTTCAATTCTGAACACGATAACGGCAGACAACAACACACGCTAAAGATAGCCACGGGCAATAACAAACAGTAAATACGATGAACAGCTTAACATACAAAGTATGACTTTATATAGGGGTGCTGGAAACTATATGCAATTAGTATTTCTCTCAACTCAACTGACTCAAGTTTGACTGCGGAAGATGTTTTTCTATCGCATTTTCTAATAAATAATTGACACACGAATAATAACTGAATCACCATGGTGTCCGTGCGTTCAAATAAAAGATATATTCACGATTTAACAAGGTTAGAAATGGCTACATTAATAGTTTTGCTACTGTTAAAAGCAGTTTGAAAGAAGTCAAGCTGTAAATGCGACTAAAATATTTTCATCACTTCATTTCTCGGTAAGGAATGAATCCACGCATCTTAATGGATAAATACGGTAGTTGTACAATTTATCCTCCAGATTATCGCCGTTATACAATTAAAATTATTTAAATTTATATTTTTACAATCTAACTTTAGGTAATTGTGAGATTTCAATCCATTCAACACTGACTGAAAACTAGTAGATATAGGCGTATTTTCCATCTTTTCCTGCACAATATAGGTCATGATGCTGGGAAAAATTTCCAAAATCAATTGAAGAAATAAGGAGAAAGGCTTATAAATCTACAGATTATCTTCCAAGCTACTTCAAGGATGTCAGGCAGGAGGGAAAATCATTGAACATGACCGGGCATCTAACGCTAGTCTCTAAATCACCGAACAAGTAGTTCAGCCATAAAAATAACCAATCGATAGGTGCAGAATTGAATGGTTACAAACAGCACATAGTAAAACATTCACTGTAGACCACCCTGATAAACGGGACTACCAAGGCCACATAAATAACTAATGTACGCTCTCAAAGTCTTATATAACAATTGAACAAATATTCAAATTAAAGGTTTACAAAAGCTATTACAGCTACTTCACGGCTGATACGCCTTTTTTACCGTATCACGGTTGAGTAGCCACCAATATTAACCTTATCTTCCTATTGAGAATTATCTCCATGCAATAAAAAATTAGTGCTAGAGTTACATGCCAGTGCTACAGTTACATTACATGCCAGTAATCCTTAATTTCCCAAAAACATGTCTTAGCGCAATGAGTGATGCATGTGATTTCGTAATTAGCATAAAAAACACTTGATACTGTATTTTAATTGAATACGGGAATAAATAGCTCGTCAATAATTTACGGCTCGTAATTGGGATCAATGAGTTAAAGTAAGCCTGCCCAAACTGAGTTCAATAGGTGGATAATCCATCAAGTTTAGTGATCATATCAAAGTGTAACAAATGTTGTTTCAATGTAAATAAATGAACGAGATACTCGCATACTAAGTTGAAAGGAATTGAGTCATATATAACACTTTTAGTACGTGGAGGACTGCCAATGTGGAAACTACGATACAAACAATGATGGCCAATTTGGCAGTTAGCAGCGTCTTGAGCCAGATGCTCAGCCTTGCCCAATTCATCAAAGTGAAATACGTACCATATAATAAGACAGGAGTAGGTAACGTCGCATTGCAATAATTGATGCTTCAAATGCTTTTTTATTTCACCTCTGGTGGATAGTTTGTTGACTAACTTGGTCCCTAGGATGTAGTAATGGTAATTGATAATGCTGGAAATGCAGACAACGGCCCTGTTGTTATCTCCCTTCTGATAGAACCTCCAACTAAGGGAAATCAAATTGATTGCTTATGGACGACAGCCTTCTAATTATAATGAGTCATAATGGGGTAACAGTAAAACAGTAAACAGAATAACTGTGTACTTGATTCTTTATTTGATCCAACATATTTCTGGGTCTTCATCGGGGGAATTTTCCCTCAATTTTACCTTTTAGTTGTTATTATGTTTCTCACAAACCCATTGTGTCTCAGGATGTGTCCAATCCATCTTGTTCATCTTTTCTTTATCGTGTTCCATATGGTCCGTTCCTCTTCGACTCTTCTGTACAATTCATCATTTTTTATTTTGTCCGTCCATATAATCTTCAGCATCAACCTCATCCAGAACCAGGTTTCAAAGGCTTCTATTCTTTTATGGTCAGCTTTTCAATGGTCCATATTTCCGATCCATGGAGTTTAACGCTCCACACGAATGACATAGATTGATGCACAAAATAGCTTTAGGACACAATTGAAGGAAATTCAATATGCATTATTACCCAATTTAAAAATACGATGCAAGAAAATGATAGACAAAAGCAGCATTTGATGATATCGGCTGTCATGTTTTATTTCTATTACTTCCAGTTACCTATAGTAAATTATTTAATCAGAATTATGGTATTTGCCCTTTTTCACGACAAAAAAATTAGCTTTTATTAAAAATTTTTATTATAAAACTCGCCCCGTGCTGCCATTATAACTTGACGTATAAATTGTCTGGAGATTAACTAATTCGTATGATGCAAGAATACAGGGTTGCATCATACCTTGAGTTAACTTCACAAAATAAGAAATTCTGAAGTTTAGAGAAGAGTAGAAGAGGAAAGGTCCATATGTAACATCATACAGAAAAGAAGAACCGTTTGGACTGGACACGCCTTGAGACACAGTGGGTGTGTGAAGGACATAATTGAACATAAAATAGCGGGAAAAGTCCCCAGAGGAAGACCCATGAATAAGTTCGTGGACCAAATAAAGAGGGAAGTACATAGGAAGAGATACCAGGAAATAAGAGAACTAGCATTAGTAGGGAAGGATGGAGGCCCATTGGAGGGCTGCCTAACCAAACATAGGATTGAACGACCAATGATAAAGATGATGCAAGAAAATGATAGACAAAACAGCAGTTGATGATATCGGCTGTCATGTTTTGTTTCTATTACTTCCAGTTCTTGGCTTCGATAATACCTGCAGTATTATCGAAGCCAAGCCTATCCAACGTTATTGATTGTAAATATAATCACAAATATTTTGATTCCGATTGATAAAGACCAGTCGAAAATACTCCTGATTTACCTCGGCTATTATAAAATGAGACGGAGTAAGAATCTTTACCGAAAATGCTATACTAAACTCTGTTATTCCACTTATTATGATACATTTTTAGATTAGTATCATACATTAATTTCTCATCCTTAGTGTTAGCCTCAATTATAATTTTATTAGCCATCGATCTTAGGTCTGATGGAAAAAACTCGACCAGGGTGCAATATTATTCCGGTGCATTCAAGTTCATAATTATTATACGATACCTTCATTAATATTTAATTTTTTAGGGCAGTGATCCTTCTATTTCAGAGACGTTTGATAATATGACGAAAAGGCATCTTTCATTTTTTGCGTTGATCGAGAAAATGGTTCTCAAGGGTATCAACAGATTTTTATTATGCGTATCACGACATAATGTATCCTTTCCTAGTTAGTATGAGCTAATACTTCCTATCTTGCTTCACTAAATATGTTTCATAGCAACCAATTTCCTTATCCAGAATGATTAATAAGTGGTGGTCTTGGTAATCTTGATGTGAATAGTTACTTAGGAATAATTTTGCTTTTTGCATATTAAAACGACGGTTACTCTTAAAGAAATTGATATGCCAATTAAAAATGATTGAGTAGGCAAGAACCAAAGAACTTATTTTAAATAAGAGATACTTCCAACTCAAGTTATCTTAAGAGCTGCTATCGTGACGTATTTCATTTCGCTCAGTCAATTAGAGGTCCATTAATCACAAAATTGAGAGGTATTCAATGTGATACCATATATTTTGCCTTGATTTGATGAAAATATTTAGCATCGAAGTGTATCCATGCTTCAATTTTCTTGGACTGGAGAACTTGGGTCTCGGCAAAATCACAAACTATTCTTTACATATAAACCAATCAGGAAACGTGAAATTGGAAGACTTCCAGAGAAAATGCTGATGAGAGTGTTTTGGCTACATATTTCAGCACCATCGGCCTCAGTGCATTTTTAATCATAAAATTTATTTGAATTAGAGCCTTTTTTTAACAATATTTGGTAATGAATGAGAATAAAAAACGCACGTTGAAAATATCTTAGCTCTCAAGAGTTAACTGAAAAAAGTAACTGCTTATCTTATCTATTAAATGATCACCACTTCCAATTCCTAATTTAGCATTACGATAGACAAATTGTTTAATTCTTTGTATCCACTAATAATTTTTATTGTTTTTTTATCCACTAATAACTTTTGTAAAGTGATTTGTAAACTGCGGTACAATGACTGATTTTTGTTATTTTCCGTATTGATGTAATTTTTTTGGACCAAGAAGAGCCGGTTAACCCCAAGTAGGATGTTATCCTAAGGTGAACCTATGTCCCTCGCTTTGAAATTTAGTGATATTTACCTGTATTTTTATGTGCTTATACATGCGTATGTGCTTATACGAGGAACAAACAAATAAATAATAAAAATGAATATACAAAAATAACTCAAGCATCGTTCTTAGGACTGCACAATTCCGTACACCCCCTAGAAATCCCTCACGATAGGAAAGGGAATATAGACCTACACAGTGCCCCATAAACTTTGCGAGGAAATAAACCGGATTGGATATCGCCGTTTCAACTATCGTACTGACAAGCCGAACCGTTGAGGCTTGCGCATAGCCTGTGTGTTGATTATCTGGAGATATCTGGATATTTTATGCGATCAATTTGTCTCGGTACACTGACAAGAGAACGAGGTTTTATCCCGTGATGGCCCCTCGAATGCCCAACGTCTCGATCGCATTAGCCTTATCGAGTCCGGACTCCCCGAATTCCATTCCACCTTCTGCCATTTCAACGAAGAGTTCCGGGTCATCCCATCTTCGCCTTCATTTTTCCTACCCTTCCACCGCCGACCCATTCTTCAACCAGATTCCAAACATCCTCTCGATTCCTTCCACGTCTGCTTGCCATTCGAGCGCCTCTTTCCCTCCCCTACTTTTCCCCCGGGTAAACGATTTGAGCACTTAAGCACTTTTATGCACGTAAAACTAGATGAATCGAGGGACCGTATGCAAGACGGCAAGTGAGCGTTCGCTGAGATTTATCTGCTCAACATATTTTCATGACCCATTCGAACATATATTACCGCATGCTATGTATTAAAGTGGACAATGATTGCAAGACGCTTCAAAGCTATTACGCGAACACACCTTTAGTGCCCAGATTCCCATACGTTTATAATTATACTCACGTCGATGGAAACGATAAATTATAAAAAAAGGATATATGTAGCTTGAGGAAAGAAATACTAACTGGCTATAAATTGGCATTAAATGTAAATTCTTCACTGATGAGGCTCATTGCGTCTGCATTCCCACAGCACGAACGTTCATGAGCGTGACAATTACTATCAGCTAAAACATTTTATCGGTAAGAAAAATTGGTGTACTACTTTTTATCCCGATCAGGAGCAAACTATGCCAAACGCGACAACAAAGTAAATTTGGCACTCATCCCACATCACAACAAATTTATGTAATGCTGCCATCATATGAAGGCAATATCGATGAATTAGAATTTCCTCAATGGAGATCGGCATCTACGCTATCTACTTGATGAAAATTTAGACAACAAGTCTGTGAATAATCTTGGATGGAGATAAAGATAATTTTTCATTATTATGAACGATTTCAGAGTTTATTAAAATCATTTTCCTGAAGACGTAAAGTATAACTTATTACATCCAACATTAGCATTAGCATAACTTACTTGCTCCAACAATTAGCATAGCTCTTTTGACATTTGAACGGAGATATAGGAATGCTGATCTCAGAGGTTTTTCCGCGAGCAAATACGGTTCGCGATAGCTATAATTCAAAATGTTTGAATAAATGTTTCGGCAGGAGGTCTAGGAAGTTAAATACCATATTGATGTTTTCACTAACATATGTATAGCCAGTAACAGCAGCAGCATTCCAGTTTCACAATTCAAAAAACTATTATCCTTTTCATTTTTACACGTTTATGCGTGATTTTTTTCAGATAATGTTTATGTTACAGCCGCCAATTTAATGGGGTTGTGTTTTGAGGACATTCTACCCTCGCCACAAATCCCTTTTCCTTCCCCGAACAACTGAATTTTATATCTTATAAAAGCGATGAGTGAGTCTGAGTCATAATACGACCGCGTGACATGACCCATCTTTGTCGTATCCGTGGACCTTTCTATCCACCCCTCAAACATATACATAAATGCCTGAGAACATCTTGTGGGTCTGTTTTCTACAGTCATACATGACTCCAGACTTACGGAGGACGGCAGGATTCCGAGGGCTCGTTGGCCCATTCATACGACATTATCGCCACTAGAAAAAAACCTTATACTGTTTTCATTTCACCCAGCGCCCTGCCCTTCGTTCATTCTGACTTTGTTCCCACTTCACCCGCTCCACTCTGCTCTGTAGTTTACCAATTCTGTCGCCCGTAGGCGACAAGCCGTTTAAGCGCGCGCCCAAATTACCTGGTCCATTCTTCCCTTTTATGGCATCTCTTGAAGCAGAAGTGTCTCACATTGCATTCCGCACTTTGTAAACAAACACAAGTGAAGGGATGAGGGGTTCTGGCGAGGAGAGACCTAGAATAAGCAGTCGGGCTGCGGGCTACCATGTGAGCCTGTGCTTGCAGCGCTAAACCCACCCCCGCCACGTCGAGATACACATTACCACTCGTTCGGAGAAATTTTGAACAAAAAAAAAAGAAGGCGATTTTTTTTTCAATCACGACAATCGGGATGTGCAGCAACAACTACAACTTGACTCGTTTGAAAAAAAAGAGAACGCCTTTTATATTCTCTGGGCCGACTCTTACAGGGTAAGGACCACGACTTGTGCGGACGAGGGTACAACGTGAAAAAAAAATAACGAATGATTGCGTTGTCATTGCCTGGTGAATTATTGCGAACAAACACACGCGTGCAATTAATGTCTACCGGTTCCACCCAAAATATGCTCTAAAAACACTCCCAGGGATAAGAGAAGAGAGGATGAAAAAATACGAGCGGAATGAACAAGCATTGGAAGTCCCGCACTTGCAGCGTGGAACCCGCTCAACCCTCCCATTTGCTCCCCCCTCCACAGTCGACCCCTTGTGCCCGAATATTCATTCCCCTCCCTCACTCTCCTCAAAAAGCCAAGGATACTTCTCCGGCGTGCACTCCACGATTAAAATCAAGATGAAAAAAAATAATAAAAAATATGAGCGATTTCGGAATAAAAATACGGCTGGGGTGGGTAGGGTTTGAAAAAAAAAACAAACCTTGAACCTTGCGAGAGCTCTCGAAAAATCTGCCGGGACAGCCATTAAACCCAGAGCAATCGTCAAGCCGGCAAAGCGGGAACCCTCAAAGCGAAAAAAAATAATACCTTCACCATCTCGTTCTCTCTTTCCCTCCATGGTTCACCTCTCTTTTCCACGTCCTACTACACCCATCCCTCTCACCGCCCCCCGCCCGCCCCCGCCATTCCTACCGCCATCCTCTCGACACACACACAGACGGCTAACCCCCGTGGTGCGGCCGCCTCGCCTTCGCCACCCTCGGAACGCAGACGCGCTGACCGCCGGGGACCCTCGACCGAACATCCAAAACCCTCTCCCCATTGCCGCACCACTCCATCGGCACCCCCTACCGCGCCCCACCCACGCGTCGACAGGGGAGACGTCGGACCCTCCCGCTACTCCCGCCACCTCCTATTCGCGGCGGGGAACTAACACATCCGCCACCGCGCCTACAGGGTTGTGGGGGATGACGATTTAATTTTGTTGTAATGCATGGGTTAGGTGTGAGGGAGGGTACGGTCGCAGTTCATGCCTATTACGTGAGGGGGCGGCAGGCAGGTGATGCTTAAGGTTCGGATGGATGGTCGATCAGTGGCATTCATTCATTTATTCACTGTTCAATCATAAGATCTCGCGTTTATCGTATCTTATCGAATATATTGGTGGCAAGGAGTGAAGTGGATGAAGGGTGCAATCATGATACTAATTTAAGCGCTTTCCAGAGAGAAATGTTTCGCGCAGCGTATCCGAGTTGCTGAAAACGACTGCGAGGAAACGAAAAAATAACCAAACTTTCCCATTCCGTTTTGTCCCAGAAGTTACGTCAATAGAACATGTCCAGTGAAATTGGTTAAAAAAACAGCAAAAATGATCTCATAAAATGATGATGAAAAAATATCAACGAGCAAAACGATTTCAATAGTTAATTCCGATTGTGCAAACAGAATCAAGAGTGATTGTAAATTAGAAGGACCTATCTATACGCGGCTTGCATTAAGCTTTCAGAGTAGAAAATACTATCTAAGAAGGAAATAGTTCCTGAAACAAATATGTACTTTTTCATCATCATTGGTCGTTTAACCCTAATATTGGTTGACAGCAGACCTCCACTATTCACCTGAACTTATACCTGGGTCTTCCTCAGGCGACTTTTCCTTATATTTTACCTACAATTCTGTTCAAGGGATATATTAAAATTCAACACTTTTGGAATTAATATACCATAGAAGCAATCCAGGGACGAAATCACTTATCCTTCTTTTGTGTTGTCGTTATTTCCATCCAAAGCAAAAACCAACTTGGAAGGGCAATTGCAAACAGTTTCTGTCATTAGAGCTCACTATAGAGCATCAACAAAGACTAGTTATTTAAAGTATCCTTTCCCGAATCCTGCATTTGTCCTTCCGAACTGATGTACCCCTCCCATTAGTCCCCACCCGGAGATCCGATTTGGGGACTATCTCACCCCCGGAATGTTTTACCAGGAGGAATGCCATCATGCCAAATGTATATAATGCAGGGTAGAATCTTCTAGGGAGACTAATGTGGTGGTTTCCCCGTTGCCTCCCACATCACAGTTCCCCGGTCGATTCCGTGAACTTCTCTCTCGCCCAAAGCTGTGGCTGTTGATACCGGTCCGATCTTCTTGATCTGCGCTATCAATGCCATCTGCTTAGACCGATGCTTGTCAAACTGGGGCAACTGCCTCTCAAAATTGGAGCACTGTCTCTCAAACTGGTGCAAAAAAGGGTCAAATACGGGTAGTGTGCAAAATTTGTTTGGACAGCCAGGAAAAATTTTTTCCGTCGCTTGGTCTCCAATCTACGACCTTCGGAACTGGAGTCGAACACGCTACCACTGGTCCAAACCGGACCCTCCCCCCTGATCAGTAGGATAGGGGATACGAATTTGGGAAGAAGAAAATATTTGGAAGCTTCGGGGAAAAAACGTTTGGAATTGAGCTCCATGCCTTCAAGTCAAGAAGGCATTATATCTAACTCTGAGACTGGCTGAGAATGAGATTTACCTGCATGCTCTTCTTCGAGCCGTCGCGTGGACGTGTGGTAACGGGTGTTAGACAACCCGCCTATAAAGAATAAGAATACTTTATTTTACTCTGGGTATATCACCCCTAAGAGCATTACAAAAAATTATCTAAAAGAATATTCAATAAAACAAAAATTAAGAACCACAAAGAGAGTACAAAAATGTGAGACAAACTTATTCGATATTAACAGGAAGAGATCCCAAGTAACAAGTTTGGAACTACATCATAGCAGGTACTGAGATATTTTGGCTCTGGAAACAATATACAATAAAACAAGCACTTAGAACCACAAAGAGAGTACAAAAATGTGAGACAAACTTATTCGTGACTTATACAGTGAGAAAGCCAAAATAGCAAGTTTAAATACAAATATAAAGGTGTAGAAGAAAAAAATAATGGGAGGAGATATGGTGAAGTATATTTTTAGAGTGTTTTGAGTGAAGATCAGTCTTTATGATAGTCTCATATTTTGTGTGGAAAGAATGAATTTTTGTGCCTCTCTGTTTGGCAATGTATATACTTTTTGATCGCTTTCAAGGATCTAAAGATGTACTACGGAGTCAAAATTATATTCTGTATGTAGCACTGAAATAACCTGTTCTGAATTTCTCAAGAAAACTGAGCCTAACGTCGAACCGCCGAGTCTCTAGCGGCACTCAACATAATCCCTCTAAAACATGTGAAACACACTTTGCTCGCTAGTAGCAGTTTTCAACGGGGAGTACGGCTTTCCTTTGTACTGTTTTTATTTTTTTAGTTGAATTTTTCTGCCAAGAGTCCAAAAATCTCGAGGGATTTATGTGCTGAATAATACGTGAACTAAGAATATCAAGATGTATTACAGCAGGGGAATCATTCTATCTGCGAAGAGTTTAACTGTTACATCGCATATGATGAATTATGAATTTGACTACACCATAAGTTTAGGACATTCTTTGTAGAATATAGTATTTATTATGCAAGCCAATTAAAGAGACTAATAATGCTGGTGCGAGATTAACTAGTTCTGGTGGTAAATTAAATAACCAGGCATTTTGAAACAGCCATCAAAACCTCTCGTTGAACAAGTCAGTAATTTAGGGGAAATTTTACCAAACCCCGCCTACTTCGGCACCATGGAATGGATCCCAGGGGCTGTACAGCCAAATGTTCCAAACGATAGTGCTCTGATTTTCGGTGAAGAACATTTCGATAAGAATTGTTTTATCGTGAAGATTCTGTGACCGTAATTTAGAGATAATCTGGAAAATGACCCTATTCTTCTTATTGCTGGTTAAATTTATGCGCTGGAACACCCAAGGTTATTACAAATGCTTTAAGATCACTAAGTGCTAGAAAAATTGCGAGCATATACTATATGATGCAGTATAACTAGAATGAGCCGGTGTTTTAACTGAGTGTTTTGATTGACCGTGGCTCGACATGTGATTTGATGCCTCGCATTCTATCTAGCCTAAACGCCTAGCATCGACATAGAACGTGCTAGAAAAAAGACTTATAGAGTTCTTTACTAGGCAATTACCAACATCACTTTGGTTCTAATCAAAATCTCATCTAAAGAAAGTAGTGAAAAAGAATATAAGTATTTCGTACTAAGTACTAGGTTGAAAGAAAAGTTCCGAGCGCGAACTAGCAGAATGGGGATGACTTGACTATTCTTTGCCTAGACTAGAGTGAAAGAACCCCAAATGAAACAGGGGTTTAGTTTCAAGAAGGTAAGGCTCAAGTGGTTTGTTGAGAAGACTTATTCGACTCGGGGTCTAAAAAAATCAACAGCATTAACTTATGGTTTGTTTGACTAACATTAGATATTATTCTCCGGCTTCCTGATCCAGCTTAAGTTAGGCTTCTTGGTTAATTCATTCCGTAATTCAACGTCGACTGTATTCCAGGCTTCCAAAGCCTTTTTTTACCACTTTCATGTTAAACTAGTAAAAATTACAGCAAAAACATTAATTCTTCATAAGTAACGTATACTTTTCGGCAATAACCCAATCACTTAGGCATTATTAGCTATATGTTGAAAAACACAACAAGAGGCGCATTGCGAAACTAATCAGATACCCTAGCAATAAAAAAATTTTCCTTTTCCTCACCCAATTAACATCTACGGTTGATCTCATCTTAATGGGGCATCTTATGGCCTTAAGGTAGGCTTGAAGATGTGTTACCAAGGTGAAATTGGTGCGGAATGATGAAAAAGTCTGAAAAAGTACAAAGTTGTTCTTATAATGGAGGCCATTCTCATATATATCAGCAGCTGAAGTAATAATAGTTCATTAAACATCACGATTATATTTTCGTTGAAATAAAATTAATATCCCACGGAAATTAGTCACGGTTGAGCTCCCTTGAATAAAATAAATGTATTATTATAAGAGAGTAGCAAGTACGAACTATTATAACATAAAGTAGCGTTAAAAAAATGAGCAAACGGAACCCCGAAAGAAAAAGTATGCCTAACGCATAAAAATAAACGTCTGTGGAAAAATAACCATTAAGGAATAAGTGCCAAAAAAGACAATCAAGCAAGAGAGGGAGGGGAAAGAAAAGGTTTGGGAGTTAACAGGGAAAAGATTGTGGGAGTGCAATAGGGCGGAGAGGCAAGAGAGAATGGTTTGGTTAGTGAAGGGAAGACGCGAGGCGTTTGAAGTCAACTGCGACCGGGGAGGGATTATTTGGAGCGAATTGAAAGGCGGATGGGGGGAGGGAAAAGAAAAGGTGGCGAAAGAAGGCCACGAAAGCAGGAGGAGTTCGGGCACGAGAGAGGGAGAGAGTAGGAGGAAGAGCGCTCAAGAAGAAAGGGGGGGAGCGAGGGAATTCTGGGGAGAGTGAGAGGTTGAGGGCGTGTGGGGTCGAGTCATCCGGAAAGGGGAATTAGCCCGTGGACAAAGGGGACGTCATACACGGTTCGTTAGTCGGACTGGGCGAGCAGAGGAGGAAGGTCCAAGTGAAAGACGAAACAAGGGGAGTGAAAAGAGGAGTTTGTGTTGGTGCGGATGTGTGCGAGTTCGCCTGTGGGTTAGTCCGTGCCAGGGCATTGTGGATGGGACGAAGTGGGGAAGGGGTGGTCGACTTCTTTGGCGTGGGCGGTCCTGGATGACCCCCGGAGGGAACTCGGTTACCTTAGAGCGAGTTGGGTGGCGCCATAAAAGAGCGAGATGGTCGAGAGGAGAAGGGTGGATTGGGCTATTATTGCCCTCGGTGGGAGAATCGAGCGGGGAGCTAATGAATAGCGGGGGTGGGAGATCGTGAAGGAGCCATCGGGTATGGTGAGGTGTGGTACTCGCCGAATGGGTTTGCCCACCCGAAATTGAGAGAGAATTTGCGTCTTAAGTTCGATAGAGTCAGGCTCAACTTCGAGACATCTCATCGTTGTACAAGAGATAAAACATTTCCACATACTTTTTCGTAAGACGATCGATTTCATCCAGCAGTGGACGTCATTAGGCCTACATCATGATGATGCCCGCTCACCTGATGACGTCTACTGTTGGATGAAAGCGGTCGTCTTGTTATAAAAATTCATGAGATTTAGGAAAATTTTTATTTCTACTATTTTTTACAAATTTTATCCCACTGCATGGATGTAAACTCCTTGTTTAAATGTAGCATAATATAAACGCAAAAAGCATTGAAACAAGAAAAGATAAGATAAATTAGTTATTTCTGTATCGCTGTCGGGGTACCCGACAGGGTAAAGTCCTCGCCAGCTAAACTGAGGGTTGCGGGTTCGAGTTCCGCCTGGGTGGGTTTTTCACCACCCAGGGCATGGATGTATGTCAAGTTCTGTTGGTCCGGTTCCTAGAAAACCTTATGACAGACTTAGCAGCCTATTGGGATTCCAGGGATATAAGAGCCAACAGAATCGTCCGGCAAAAAAAATCAAATAATAATCAACCATGAAAGAAAGGTTATCGTTACGGTCTCAACGAGCAAACATAGCTGCCGAAAAATATGAGACGATACTTTTAAATTGATAATGTATATCTTTTATGAAATATATACGAGTAACTCATTATAATTATTTAACCCATCGGTAGATTTTAGCCTGCCCCTTCTTAAACTCACCAATTTTGAAGTAATCTTCAAACTTTCATACACTAAAATGTTTTCACGCCATTAAATCTCAGTAAAGCTGTCCATTTTGTTTGGCCCTCTTATATCATCCACTAATCGCTTCCTTTCATTTCCACGCTAACTCAGCGTTCTCTTCAATATCTCTTCGTCTTAAAAAAATACGCTAATTTCATTGGGGTTCTTGCATAAAAATACCACATCGAATAGGTACAAATGAACTATGTGGTAACAGTGTCATGATAAAAGTGATTTTACGTCGAAAGCGGATTTTAAAAAAATTACACTCTGAATACGTACACCACATCCCATCCCATCTTACCTGGAACAATATTGCTTCTTTTATGCATGCATTGGTATCATTATTGATATGATCGGATTTAAGTTTTGTTCAGTGATACAGGATCAAGTGAGATTAGACTAGCCGAGTGTGGTCTTTTTTATTAAGCCTCACCTTAGGTTCTTCGGCATATTTTTTACATTTATCCGAGCAATGTTACGGTAAACCATTAAGCATTTTCCAATAATCAGCATATATTGCATCGTTTCATTCAGCTTTGACGAGAAATTTGTTCTTCGCAATACCTCTCAGGGCTGAAAAACATAACATGATTCCAATATATTTTTTCACGAATTAGAAGCTTGCACAGCAATATAAAAGTAAAAAACATTGAAACGAGAATAGATAAGAAAAAAGGAATACTCAACCATGAAAGAATAGGCGACTTAATTTTGTATCATCGTTAGCAAAATTTCAACTATGCTCCCCTTTGGCATATCGAAACGCTTAAAGTTTCTTGAGAGAGATTGGTGATCAAGGACAACACCAATGGCATCTCGAGTTAGCCAAAATCGATGGCTTTGGAAGCGTAAATATTTTCCTGCTCCGGAAATCACATCTTTCATCTCGCTGACAAATCACCGTTATCACCGTTAAATGATTTCAAGTCAGCTCCTCTTTGGCATATCGAAACGCTTAAAATTTCTTGAGAGATTTGTGATCAGGAATAGCACAAACGGCACCTGTAGTTATCCAAAATCGATGATAATGGAATCGGAAGTGTTTCCCTGGTCCGGAAATTAGCACCTTTCATTTCGCTGACAATAATTGCAAGAAAATGTTCGAAGGGCTACACGTGCGATGAAAAATATGACTACATTATGAATAGCCTATAAACATTGAGGAAAATACAGGGTTCAAATGTTAGGATGATGCACACCTTTTTTTTCGACTCGGCGATCATAATATAATGAAAAATTTTAACTATCCTCCTGTTTGGTATATTGAAACGCTTAAAATTTCTTGAGAGAGACTGGTGATTAGAGACAATACAAACAGCATCTATAGCTATTCAAAGTCGATGATTATGGAATCGAAAGTATTTTCCTGCTCCGGAAATTAACACCTTGTATCTCGCTGACAAAAATAGATAGAAAATGTTCGAAGAGCTATACACGCAATGCAAAACACGGCTACATTATGAATAGCCTATAAAAATTGAGGAAATAAGGCTCGGAAGTTTCAACGAAGGCTCAAAAGTTTGGACGAAGCACACCTAGTTTTTCATCTCGGCGACTCGATAAATGACCTTAATATAATGGACGATGTCACGACCTTACTGAGGCAGACAACAGCCTGAGATGTCGGCGGTGGCATGGGCAAGCGATCTGGAAGACAGTCACTTGGGGTGAAATGGGGTGGACTGAGGAGAGGGTTTGGAGGAGGAGAAGACACGGTGGCTGGCGTGTTGATGCGTTTGATTATTCGGCCAAAGGGGAAGGGGGACGGGGAATGGCTCTCGCTGGAAAGGGAGCGCGGCTTTCTGTCTGTGCGCGCAAACCGAGAAGCTATATGGTCTCTGTAATAGAGGACGGTCATAAGAATGGTGCGGGACCATCTCCTCGAATTGCTTTTGGCATTTCACCATGGGGGCCATGGACCGATGCCACCTACTACTCCTTTACCTCCCCCAGCCCCCCACCATTTTCCCCTCTCCCTCCCCACCAGTGGACTTTTCTTTATGCCTTGCGGAGATTTCATCGGGAAAAGGATAAAATTAACGGAATGAAAATTGGACTTGGCCGAGACATGCTGGAAAAATAAAAAAATACACCGCAAGTAAGTCTCGCGATTTGCTGACCCCTGGCACTGATTCTGAGCATGGAGTAATTCCGACCGCCCTTTTTTATTGAGGTGGACCGCTACGGATTGCCTAAAACCTTAGCGGCCATTATTTTTTAAATACAATGCATCACGGCCAATCGACTTCGGTATAATTTTCATTAGAGAATGTTCTCATACTAAACACCCCCTTAAGACTATTCCTACGTTGACAATTTTTTTCGATCACGAGGCCGAATTTAATTGATATTGCAGCCTCCATAGATTGGAATCTAAATACTAATATTCACTTCATGAAGTCAGTTATCATAGCATTCCATTTGAGAGAAAACAGGCTGATACGAGACACGTGTCATTTCTGAGAGACATAAATGCTGCCAAAAAATACGAGATTCTGAGAATCAATAGGGGTTGTAATCATATAATCAAAGTTACATTCTACAGGTTGATTTCACATTAGTACAGATGCTAGTTCGGGGTTTGAAGTTAAAGATACTAAATTGATTTTACGAGTACATAATAAAAAAATGAGATTTTCAGAGCGTTAAAATCGTAGGCCACCTCCTATAGAGATACATGACTCGTAAAAACTTAAGCTTCAATCTGGTTTAATCACTCTTCAAAGTAAACATTGCCTCGATCCCGTAGAAAAATCATGAAGGGGAAAGTTTAGAAACACTAACAGAAACAATGAAGAATAAGCAGAAGCAATTCGGGTTATCATAATTGTAGATAGACTTTTGGTTGACTGTGTTGAAGATTCAAGATCAGGGTTATGAATCTTGCTATTACAAGAATGACACCGAAGAATAGATATCGCATTAAAAAAATCAACAAAAATTCTTTAATATATAGAACGGAATATATAAACTACGTTGATAGTATAAATCAACTGTCACACTCCTCCATTCCTTAGCTATTGAAAAACTCATTGTAATCAAGAATTCCTCACCTCAAACAGAAATGCCGTGGATCTTCAATTGGTACGAGACATTTGAAATAAACGCTAAAGTTATCATTTCAGGAATATTTTTCCCGGCATGAACTTGGTAAGTTTTCTATTTTCACATCGCGTTTAATGGAAGGCAGCATCTCTATTCACGTGTCCCAAACAATGGTAGACAGCGAACAAATGAACTCTTCATGCGTTTATTTCCTTCAACCGCAATTACCTCCGCCTCTCCCACTCCGGTGTTCCAACAACAATTACCAATCCTCGCCCCCCTTAACATTCACCACGAAGGAAATCCAACCGACCGTGACGTGAACCAGGTGGCAGCACCCAAAGAGGGAAAGGGGGGAAAGAGGGAGGAGAAAAGAGATTAACCAGTGCTGAAGAAGAAGAGTTTAGAGAAGTTAGCTTTTTGCTCACTCCGCCGTAACCACCGAAAAAAAACCTTGCGGGGCACAGCTTGATTTAACAACAAAGCGTGAAATCAAATGCAGAGACTGAAATAACACTTCTTAATCTCAAAAATATAACGCCTGATGAACGATACGATTTCGGAACTTTGAAAAATAACAAGGACTGTACACCTCCAGTAGGTCGGAGCAAAATACGTGAATGCTGGACATATATCCAGGCAGACCATAGTAGCTTGATTGGTTAAGGCCTGGGTCTGGAAAATTAATATTTAAACCTGCCTCATGATTAGGTGAAGAAAATGCAATATATTACCAAATTTAGCACTGGATCATTGACTTCAAGATTTCGGATTCCTCATGCTACCGCTCGTTTATATCTTCCTAAGGATGACGCCAACAATGAAGTGGTGCAAACGACTTCGATATTGCCTCTTAAAGTCGATTACAAAACAGTTCAAATTCAACCGATGTAAAATGACTTTGTAGACTTCACTTGACGTTTAATAGCACGACCCGGGTTTCGACACTTCGTGTCATCTTCAGGTGACACGAAGTGTCGAAGGTCACTTGAAGATGACACGATGTGTCGAAACCCAGGTCGTGCTATAAAACCACAAGTGGAGTTAACAAAGTATTCCATCGCCACCAACATCCGTTATTTACGTCTCTGCCTCTCTCCTGATGGGACGAACCTACCTTTCCTCGACTGGATCCATATCTTCTCTTTTTTTCTTATCCTCCGATCGCCCTTTATTCCCTCGCTCCCCTGGTCCATAATGTATAACTTCCACAAAGTAAAGCCCGCACCCATTTCTCATTCGACCAATGTGCTGTCCACACTGTGCTGTTTTCCGTAACCTACGAGCCAGGTTTCCCCATTAACAGCTCCGACCCCGGTAACAGGAATCTAAAACTGAGTTAGTTTAACTACGCTCATGCTAATTCAAAAGTAAAGTTTTCATATCGGCCCTTGATTTTTCTGAATTATCTGGTTTTGTAGATTCGAGTACTCTTTAGTTTCATCTTTGATTATTACGTGATATACCGGACTTATGCTTAAAATGGAAATTAGCACCTTTGAAACTCATCAAATCATTCATATATGCTCATAAATATAGACTATAGATAAGTTTGTATTCAAATGATGTATTTTATTTAATACCGTACGAAAAAGCATAATAAATTACAGGAATGACTGGTCAATTACCAATAATAACAAAAGTATCTACCAACCAACACAACTTATGACTCCGCCATGTTAACATGATCCGTAACATCGGCATAATGCAAATAATGTCTTTGGTCAACTACTGAACAGCAAACACATGTAGCTCATTCCCAATTCATTTTCCGTCACCTACGAGCCAGGTTTCCCTATTAACAGCTCCGTAGCCGGTAACAGGAATCTAATTCTGATTTAGTTGAGCTAAGATCACGCTAATTCAAAAGTAAAGTTTTCATATCGGTCCTTGATTTTTCTGGAAAAGTAATATATCGCAGAAATACCCACGGAGGATGATGAGGTTAGATCGTGGACAGACGGAGGAGAAGGGAAAATTTTTAACCGGAAAACGAGACATCATTCGCTGCCGACGGACAATGACCGACCTCGCTGAGACATGGAAACACGCAAGCCGGTCACCCACGCCGCTCATGCGTGTTGCGTCCAGGGCAGGAGATATTCTATGACCGGAGGGAGAGAGAAATGGGGTGCGTTTACCATGAGGTACCTTTTCTGGTAGCCGTGGCATCCAAGGAGGCAGGAAAAAACTTGGGAGGGGGAAAAAATCGGTTATTACAGAGTAAAACAGGAATGAGTTAGACAAGGTGGGTAAATTGAGGTGACCCGGGAAGCCGAATGATGACATTCGGCAATTTTCGAGCGGTGAGAGCAAGACGAAAGGACGTCCGAGTTCACGCAGGGGAAGTCGACGATTGGAGAGAAATAAATCATCACTGAAATCGTTTTGGGCAGGCATTTCCTGTGAGGATGAACGATGAGTCGCGGGAATACACGTCAAGAGGGATTGGAAGGAAAGATTCTCAGAAAACAAGGGTAAATATCCCAAAAAATCCACTTGGGTTCACACTAAGTATCTTGAGTCATCCTTAATTTTTTTATAATTTAATCACGTTCGTTCGACATTCATTCAGTCGTTTTTTTTGCATTAATTTTACATTTGCTGCACAGACTCCTTAATTTCAATGAAACATATTTTAAGCCTGAGCCCAAAGCCAATCACTTGATTAAGTACTCTTCGGGATCTCTTCAAGAGTAAAAAATGCAAGTATCGATGGTCCAGTCCTATATCGTCGTCAGCCCCATCAATTGTTAGCCATTTGTTAGCACTCTATTCGTCATAAGTGTATAAATGGGCAACAATAAATATTTTAATGGAATATCACAACAAAATGCTGATTCAAATGACCTTTCTCGTCTTACGTCAAATTACTAAAATAGTGTCTGGTAATTGATTTATCCCGAAGTATCATGTAATATCAATAAAAGGTAATTCGGTATGTAACTGATAATATTTTTATAGCTCTGATTTATTCTTTTCGGTGTCACTAGCAATCAGCATTTCTTTATTGACCAGTACCTTATAATCTATGAGCTTACACGCAATATGTTTTTGTTCAACTTTGTGTACGTTCAATAAGTTAATTAAGTCAATACGGAGCAATTTACATTGAGTATTCCATTTTTAACATCAAATTTTAAAACTAATTTTTCATTTTCATCACATACAGTTAAACGTTTACGCCTTTCACTGTGACCTGTCAATCCTTAAATCCACCATTCATTTAAACTGATGGCACGGGACAAATGTGTGTGGAACTAATAAATTCTTCCATTATTATTATTACTAATTACTTGTATTTTATTTAAGCTGGGTTGGTTGAAACAGAATCGTCCCCTCTTCCCCCAACTTAGTTTACATACACAGACACCCATGTCCTGGGCAGATGATATTCTACCCAGGAGGGACTCAAACCCGCGACCCTCTGGTTAGCAGGCGAGGACTTTACACCGCCGCCACCGGGGCCGACTAATGAAGCGGAATAAAATGTTATTAGGAGACAATGAAAGAGACAGATTGCGTTGACGCTCTGAAATTTATTTTGACTCACAAGCTAATTTTGTTAGTATTTTTTTTAAACTGGGAAGCCATTTTAATTCGACAGTAGTCAGCTCAAAGAATCTAATAGCAATCGACAAACGAGAAGCAGTTATCGACGACGGCCTAGTGAACGCACAGCGAACTCATTTTCCCCATAAACCGCTCTTTGTGACTAAGGTACGGAAATGCAAAAATTGTACACGGTTAGTAATTGCTCGCAGAGTACCTACGGGAAAATCATTACGGTTGCACAACGAGGAGCTTTCCTGAGAAAGGAAAACAGTTCGCACGATTCAAGAGAATGACTAAGAAGCAGAAATAGGGACGAGAAAAAGAAGGTGGACCGGGAGAAAAGAGATTGAGCGACAAATTGCAGTCGTTTACGATGAATGATTTCTCTTATTCTCCCATCCTCACCTCCCACAGTTTACCCAAAGCATAAAAAGTGGCTCCGGCCATGGCATTCTTGGCACGGCAGAGGGAGAATAGGTTAGGAAAAAGAAAGATTGACTCTTCCCATAATGCATGTGGATGGGAAAATAAGAACGAGAAGAGCGGTCGCAATCGAAGGAAAAGAATTGAAGGGGAAGTTGCGCGGCGTAGCAATAATGATGATGACTAGAAAGGAAAGATGAGTGACGGATGGGAGAATGAAAAAAATGAATTGGCAATCGCGGGGAGCGGAAGGACTGATTGCTCTCCAAGCACGATTGCGGAGCCGAATCGGAAAGCCGGAAGTCAATCGGCGAGGTGGAGGTAACAGGCCGAGGAAGAAAGGAGTTGAACTCTTGGGACAACTTTAAACGGGGAAAACATTCAAAAACTTGACATGGTCACAGAGCATTGCAGACTCATTCAAAGAGATTGTGAGAGGAACTAAGGGATGACGACGGAAGCGAGGCGTGCGTAAATAATTCGAAAGACAGTTTTCCGAGCGGTATTTCTCCGACAGAAGTTCATGTTTTCCTCGAAGTTTAAATTATCCACGCTGATTTCTTCTCTGGTATTCATCCTGATTTTTTGTGAGAGATTGTGAGCTTTTTATGACTCCAGAGGATTGTCAAATTGTTTTTTTTACCTTATGGGAAAAGACAAAGCATAATTATTTAGACCAAAGAAGAATTATTTAGACAAAAGAAGGTACCAATTGCATCAGTAACATTGTGCATATATGTTCCTAGCCTCCTTTTGTCCTTCCTGACTGATGTAATCCTCCCAGTAGTCCTCACTCGGAGATCCGATTGTGGGGACTATTTTACCTCCGGAATATTTTACTGGGAGGAGCGCCATCACATCATATATATGTAGTTATAATGCAGGGCTGCATCTTCCAGGGAGAATAATTTGGTGGTTTCCCCGTTGCCTTCCATATCGCAGTACCCGACCGATTCCGTGAACTTCACTCTCGCCTGGAGCTGTGGCTGTTGATACCGGTCTGATCTTGATCTGTGCCATCATGCTCCTGCTAAGACTGCTGTCTTTCAGTAGTGGGGTCTAATTCGGGAGTTGGCAAGCCAGGAAATTTTTTTTTCCTGGTACTTGGTCGAACCTGCGTCCCTCGTAAGGGAGTCGAATACTGGTCAAAGCCGGACCCTTTATATATATTACATACATACATACATCGTTTAGTTGCCAACACAATCAGTCGTTAAATTTCAAGACAGGTTGACTGCAGCCGTTCATTCTACCTAATATTCTACTAACTTCTTTAAGTTCCAGTACCTACGCAACTCTCCAATGTCACGTTTGAATTGCCCAGTATATTTTTCCCATTAACTTCTTCATGGCGTTTCCTCTTGCATATTCCCTTCGGTTATGCTCCTAACGATATTGTTGAGTCTCAAAATGTGGTGCATCTATCTAGATATTGTCCTTCTGATAGTACTTCATACGATGTTTTCTTCAATTTCTCTTTTTACCCTCGAATGCTTTTTCTATGCGATCGCTTCATCTTCAGCAACCGCCTATAGCGTGAAAATTTTAAATCTTCTATTCTCTTTGGTTATATCTTTTCAATGGTCCATGTCTCTGAGAAATATTTCATAACTCCTCATAAATGTTTGGCAGAAACCCAGAATTGTACGTAATCTAATTTTTATTTATGTAAACGACTATGCATTGCATTATCAATGCTTTATTGGCTTGATGTCCGTTGATCATCCCCACCTTTTGCTATGCAGTTTCGAAGATAGATGAAGGGTTTCACTAGCTCAAGCACCTCTCCTAGCTGTGTTATGTCTGCCTTAACTCCTCTCTTCCAAATATTAGGATTTTAGTTTTATTTCCGTCAACATTCATGTTGAATCCCTCTCGGACTGGATGTAATGGGTGACATGAGACAGGTCTTCTGGCTTCATTGGCCTGACAGCGACGTCACCATCGAATTGGGGGATGTTGATGTCTCAACATTTTCCTAGATTTCTCTCTTATTCGACCTTTTTTCGATGCTTTTTTATGCTAAATATCTTCAGTGAAACATGGTGATCTTGATTACCTCGTTTTTATTTTCAATTAATGGTTTCTGTCGTCCTTCATTCCCATTGGGGATACTTGGTTTATATGGAGTGGGCGAATTATTCTTACAAGATTGTTCTAAGTTCGTATTCTTTCCAACAATTGGATCATTACATTCCATTTTACTTTGTCAAAGACTATTTCAGTCGGCATCTTCCGTTTTTTTTCGTGAAACGTTGCCTGACGAGTTCTCTGCCGTTCCGGTATTTCCATCCTTCATGTTGTTTCAATTTCCTTGTAGGAGCTTTCAATACAATTCTCTTTAGATTCCCTTATTATCTGGTTTTGTAGCTCCAGGTACTCTTTAGTTTCATCTTTGGTTCTTACGTCATATGCTGAACCATAACTTTTAATGGAAATTAGGACCTGTGAAACTCATCAAATCATCCATATACGCTTATAAAACATAGGCAATAGATACGTTTGCATTCAAAAGTTGTATTGCATTTAATGAGATGCAAATAGTCTTCATTAAGTGCAGGAATGACTGGTCAATTACCACGCGGAAAAAAATTCGTTAGAATAACTAGGATCCTGGTTATTTTTACTACACAGTGTAGTAAAATATGAACCAACTCGATTTCTGGTTAAAAGTACTACACCGTGTAGTTAAACCAATCTTGTTAGAAGTACTACGCTTTCTGTTTAGAATTACTACACGTTTGTTTGGAATTACTACACTTTTTGGTTATTGTAACACCTCTGTCCAGTGAGAAATACTTTTCTTAGGAATACTAGAATAGTTTGTGGTCAGTATACCAGTACATTATACGTGATCTACTGAGTTATAATTTGCAGTGGATGCAGTGGATGTAATAATACAAAATAATACGGTGGTAATGTAATGGACATTTATTATTTGTCACATTTTCTTGCAATACATAGACAACAAAAATAAGGTATGACTTACAGTACAAATGTAGAATTCACGATAGCAAAAATGAAAAATAGAAAAGTATACATACGTGTTTAACTTGAAATTCTACTTTAAAACAAAACAATAATAAAACGAAAAACTATCAACAAAATACAGTTTCTCACTGAATATGTACATAAAAATAAAATAATATAGTGAAAAAAAATCATAGGAGCTGCATATATTTGACCAGATGAAAAAACATGATGAATTATGTGGAAAAGGTACAACAAATCTTCTATTTCATAATATTTTAAATCTGATGTTGTGCCAACCGCAATGCAGGTTGACTGGTTATTGTAGAAAAATCACTTCAGCACCCATGCGTGAGTAATACGTACCTTTAAAAACGCCTTTGAAGGAAGAAAGATTCCAGAGCTCCAGCAGTCGATCGACTTCCTAGTCCATGAATACAACATCAACGGGAGCAGTCATAATGGACTCACTATTAACCGTCCCCTTGCTTCTACCGACAAGGTACCACTGAGGCTACTGAGTCCAACGACCGTTGGGCCAGCCGTCACGGCTGTCAACAATGTATCATATGTAACAATTTTCGTCCTCGCGCCACGCCGACCAAGGGTTTGGACACGGCGACAGCTTGGCGCGGTGGCACTCGCGACGTTGGGGAAACTATGCAAACGGTTGTCTGGTAAAATTAACCAGGCAGCAGCTACCCAACTTCTGTCTCATATTACCAGACAGGTTCTGGTTACACGAGGTAGGATTCTGGTAATTTCAACCATGATTCCCGTTATTTTACCCAAGAGGGTTTCAACTAGGATCAGTTTGGTAGTTGTAACTACACTTTTTTATTTGTGCAATAATAACTAAAACATCTCCCAACCAAGACAACTTATGCTTCCGCAATGTTTATCCCTAACGATCCGTAATATCCGTAAGAATGATCCGTATGAATGGCATCGCGTAAACAATATTTTCGCGTATCGCGTAAAAATCGCGCAAAAAATATACTGAACGGCAAATACATGTAATACAAGGGTGAACTTAATAAAGAGCACAAATAATATTTAATGCGTCTAAGATCTGAAAGCTTTATGTTTCAAACTGATGTAATGCTTACCTAAAATGATTACCTTAGCGAAAAACGATATTTGCTACTGTGGAAACTCCTTACTTGTACGATAAATTTTCATGGTCCGCAATCATATGTTTACACTTATCGTGTCTAGTAGACAAATATTATTAATGAATCCATTAAATATGTCGAATCAATTTAACAATATTGAATTCAAAGTGCTCAAAGAAACTGTTTGGTTGATCGAGCTACGTTGGTAACGGCTTATTTAAGGCAGATAAGGATGGCACTAAAAATCGTTACTCATTAAAAATAAACACAATTTACCGCAATTTTCTAAAGATATTTCTTGACTGATGATTTAAATTCGTACAAATTAGGTCAAATTTAGACATAAATAATCCCTTTGTAAGCTTAATATTCATGAAATGCAAATATATCTTGGTTGATAATAATAACTGTAGACATACGTATTTCTGAAAATTTTTATTCTTATGAAATTAAAGAAAAAATCATTATATATCAAAGAATTTCACGTTTTTCACAGTCATCGTTTATGGCTAATGTTAGCAACTTCCCATTTCTAATTTAAAAATATATGCAGAAAAAACCAGTTCAAAGGTGAATTACTGAGAGAGAAGCTTTGCACTGTATCAGACCCTGACTCTCTAGGCATATAGGAGCCCGGAAAACAAACCGAAAAACGAACATTCTGTAAGGCTGGTTTCAATTTTTAAGAATGGGGATAGTAATTTTTTAGATAAATTGTTGTTTAATAGGGAACTTTTTCTCATTGTATTGCTTCGTTCAATCACTTAAATGACGGAGATTGAACGTATACTGGCAAATATTTTTGATGAATTTTTTCAGCTGTTTGATATAGGTAAATGAAAGAATGAATATTCAATGTTCATAAAAAACTACTAGTGCTCACTTCCTTTCAATAATGGCAGTCCTTCTCATGGCCTCGATTTTAACTGGTAGTCTGGCGTTGTCGCCGTAGTTTCTACATGCTGGCAGAAGAAGGATATATCGCTTGACTGATTGCAACTCTGTAGTCGGTACGAAATAAATGGATTGCAGGTATCCGTTTACTTGTCATAATCTCCAATGATTAAGTGTCATGATACCCAATGAGTAATTCTTAGCGCTATTATAACACACTGAAGGTAACAAAATCCTCTTTTATTCCCTCTTTTTCTCTCTTTCTCCCAATCTAAATTAGGCTCAAATTAAGAGTTTTAGCGGGATTAATTTGTATTTTTTTCTGCTGAGTTCCCCTATAGAGTATATCCTGGAAGCCTCGCAAATACGGATTACGAAACATGGCATCAGGCAGCGAATCTTCTCCACACCTCTCAAATGGCCATACATCTCCCCTTCAATTTGAATTTAGTGGTTTCGTTGATTCTTTACCCTACCGTTCGAAAATAGCCGATGGGGACTGTAAATTCCAACAACCACGAAAGTATCACTGTTCAATAGCGTGATATTGTGGATTACGACTTTTGAGAGGCTTTATTTTCCTTTCATAGGAATCTAGCAAAGAAAAGATTATTCGCTCAAGCACTGACCAAGTGGCCTCCCAATAGTGGAAATCGATTGAAGCAGCATACAAAGAACACAGAAGACATGAATTAAATATATTTAAGGAATGAACCTCCGAACCAGTGTTCTAAAGCAGCAATTTACTATCAACAATCATTTTAAATAAAATCTAACAAGGTAAGAATTTAGCTACATTTGAGCGTATTTCAGGAGCAAAAAATATTGCATTCTTGTCGAAAAATGGAAAATATTGTGATCAGCATTTAACACCAAAACCGAACTAGATGTCACCCAGAAATTAAGAAAACTCGCCAATTAATCCAAAAGATATTAATCAAGAGAGGCGAACGGGTTCATTTTTATTTTGAAAATTAGACATAAAACCAAGAGTAGAGCTTATTTCCGAATATATATCTGAAACCGGGACGAATTCCTCTAATACGCTATTAAAGCTTAATGTATTTTCACGAGAAAATAAAGAGACACAGTAATCCTGGGAAACTCATCTTCCATCCTTGGTCTTCTTTCATTGCGGTTTAATTAATCATGAAAACTGGAAGTTTGCTTCAGGTAGCAATTTTATTTATGTTTTGCAAGTTATGCCTTTCATTTCTTGATTTTTTTCGTTTTTCCCTGAATAATAGTCATTCGTTCTTGCCGATTTTTGGAAGTCATTTTTCTGGAATCAGTGCACGAGAGGCTTTTTCTAAAGTGTTTAAGGTAAACAAACTCCAACTTCTGGAAATGAAAAGGAATATTTATATCATTCGTTCAGTCACTCAACCAATAACTTTGCGCCCGAAGTTTGGAAGAATTACTAATAAACACCAACAGTTGGCACTTTTGAAAAGAAGTACAAAATTTGTATAAATTTTTTAACATAAAATGTCAATTGATGAGAGTTATCTAATACATGATCATTGTGGAGAAGATATGGCTTCTTCCACACCATGCTATATCGAACCATGAAAGAAAAAAATATCAATTTAATTTATAAATACACATGCAGCCTATGCTCATCAACAAATGTAAGTTACGGAGCAGCCAACATGAACGACCGTACTAGCTTCGAAAGCCTATGGTTATAACGTGCAAGGTTAACACACATAGTTTTAAGAATATCATAAGTTATTATTGGTAATATGATACCATGTTATTAATGAAATCAGTCTCACCATGGTGAAATACCCTTTTTATTAAAATAGAGTGTACTTGATATTTCAATATGATTTGTACTAATTTAATAAATATTAATTTCTCAAGTCTGTAAGTGTTTTATGAAATTTATTTGCCGGACGATTCGTTTTTATAAACTATGATTTACCGAAGGAATATTCAAAATAAGATAGTATTTCATCTAACATTACGATCAGCGAAATGGAAATGTTAGCTATTTCGTCTTATACTCGTTGATACATAAAAAATATTTCCATTTTCGCCTAGCCCCAAGACATATCCTTACTTTGTATCCCTGGAGACTTTGACGACCGATTACAAGTCAATTCGGCAATTTTAAAGCTAATTCTTCTTTATCCACTTTCTTTTTGCATGGAAGCGAAAGGCTCGGGCTGGGGTGCAAGAAAAATATTTTCTTCTGATGGAACCAATCCATTTTGCCTTTATATTATAGTTTCTTCATGAAATCCTTAGGGCTAAAATTACATCATCGAATATGATCGATAATTATCTTACTTATGGTGGCTTTTAGAAACAGGTTCTATCGATGAGAATAATAAAATTCAGCAGTTAGCCAAACATTCGGGAGTATATCATTCAATTTTTTCTTAAATATTACTATTGTTAAAATAGATTCAATGCTAGAATTTAATATAAGCGAAGGAACTAACGTTAATAATAGGCTCGTGATTTTGCTAATTGAAGTCACAAATAAGTTAAGGCATATTGCCAAATTAATGGCGTTGAAATTTATATTCCAAGAAAGAAAATAATCTATAAATAAGACTACATTACTACGTTTAAATTATAACTTTATGTTCACTATGAATAGATCTTTGCAGCGCACATGTAAGTAAAGTCGGCACTAATGGGAAGTACAGCAACAAACATTCAATACTCGCAAACTTCTGTCTTTAAGGATGAATACAGAAAAATATTTTCAATTAATTTATAGGCTAAGTATGAAAAATAAACTGATTACTTTTCCATTACATATCCAAAATTAATCTCATTTGATTAATAGTATAATTATTATGAGCCTAAAATTTTAATAATACTCGCATTTTATCAATAAAAATATATGATACAAACGCTATCAAAACGAGCCAATAGTTAGATTTTATAAGCTTGCGTAGCATTTTATGGGATCGTATTTAAGAATATTTATCATTGAAAACCTGATTATATTATTGACAAAATTAATGGGATAAAGAATGGCTAATTTCTACTTGAAAATCACATACACATTTGTATTCTAAGGAATATTTATCAAGGATTTATTAATGCCCTGTGCAATTATAGCTCGTGCCGAGCAGGGTCTCTAGATCATCGACTATCTATCGAGTACTAGTGTAAGTGCAATATCTTCCACAAATTCACTCCGGAAGATCATCAAAATAGAATATTAACATTCTATGTGGTGTGTTTTTATATTATGTGGTGTGTGACCATTAATAGAACGCCGAAGGGAAATATGGACCACTGACAAAAAAATAATAAAAACTATGATTTAGAAAACTCCACGGTTGCATAGGAGAATGGTCAAAGATACGTAAACTGAAGCATTCATTAGCATAGGAGGGGAAAGAAAGCAAAATAATGTAAAGAAAAAGAGGCCGGAGTTGTTTTGCTATTAAAATTTAGGAAGAAACTTCCAGAAGGTGGATAAACAATCCATTACAAATTGGGAGAATAAATGATGGGCTGAAGAAATAGACCAAACTCGGATCACAAGCCAGACTTCGTGCAGGATGTGTCCTACCAACCCTCTTGACAAAGGTCTCAAAAAAGACATCGATGAAAAAATCATACAAATATGATACTTACACAGGGACATGAATATACTTCATTTCATGCCAATGTAAGAAATACAATGATTGAATGATTAATTAACATAATTAAATGTTAAACAATTACCAAAAATGTAAGAATCAGGCATATATTAATTAAAAACATAAATACTTTGAGTTCATTGTTTTAGAGTAAGAGGTGTTAGCAAACTATTTGAATTTCAGTCACCGGAGAACAGAATTGGACATAAAATAAGAAAAGACAATCTATTTCTGTAGCCATTAAGGCACTTAGTATAGTATTTTCTCAAATTGAAGCAATTGATGTCCACCTCAAATATTAATTACTTAAGAGCATGCGAGAATATCCCAAACAATACAAAGCTCGATCTCGCGAGGATGAAAACTCGACGCACAGATACACTGAAAAACATAGAACGTTATATTACTTATCGCATTCAGAGAAATCTAAGAACAAGTGTGACCCTCGACTCTATTATTAGTTGGCAGGTGTTGAGATTGTTTTACTAGCCAGATTGGAAGGACTGAGTATGAGTGAGTATAACTCTGCCAAGAAGGAAAATATCTCAATGGAGGTGATGCAACGACCTTTCTTCACGTCGTAGTGACACCGTTTCGGACAAAATGCCAATGCGAAGGGTGAGAATTCCCATGCCATGATTATGAACAATGGTATTTGTCAGATTGTTAAAAATAAATAACTAAGTTATTTATTAAACAATAGCGATATACCCGTGAATCAAGTGAAGTGATTTTTGGTTATTAAATCTGCCAGCATCAATTACCTAATTTCTTCAATCTTATCATGTCTCTTTCTCATAGGAGATTGAATTTAATCTTAATAAGAAATTTATCGTAGAATATAACATTTTTGCATAAATTGTCATTACTATTCACACTTCCCTAGTATGTAAATGATAAATGTAATAAATTAAGTTATTTCAATTTTTTTATCAGTGAAAAAACTTTCATAATAACGTGCACAATTTACGCACGATTCCTCAAACGAGAGAGAGCTTTACACGAGTCTAAATCACGGTATAGGTTATAATACTGAATACTAACAAAGCCTGGCATAATATCATAGTTTCTATCATTAAATAAGATCATTATTGTTTGAACTTATCTAAATCTTGTACCTCAAGAGTGAAAACATCAGTTGTCTCACTAACGAACACATCAACGCATTGTTATGTAATAGAATTCTGCCGTCAACCACAATTATAGCGCCAAAGTTCACACTTGTACTTCGATAGCGCGTATGAGCCTCGATGATCTGTTCCGAAGATACATGGAGGGTAATGGGAGTTTTGAGAAAAGTAGCATAACTAATATCAAAGTACATATAATAATACATAAATCCGCGTACTTAAAACCTTCACACTTTACTTACTTTGCACTGAGCAACTTTTTCCGCAGCCCTTCACAACTACTATCCGAAACAATGCCCCTTCTCATACGCCCCTTATCTATGTTCCCCTGCCTTTCCTCCCAAAAATAAATATGTTCCCTTTTTAGCGTAAGGTTACAATAGAAGTAATCAATAAATAAAAAATAAATGATTGTACCTGCAGTTGCAGCAAGCAGCAAAATGCTTTGTACGATTACAATATATACAATGTAGAAAATAACAATGCTAATTTTCAATACGGATTCGAGTACGTACTTAAAAAGTAAGTCCGCTATGTCATTAGTTCCTGATGGGCTGGCTAATACCTATTCCAAAGGCACGTGGTGTCATACACATTCATAAGAAGATATGAGGACAATGATGGCCAGTATTATATAATTGTATAGAATACAAGGCAATATAACAGTTTTATGATTCACGTATCTAAAACCTTGTAAACAGGGCCATTATAAAGACCAAATCAATACAGCAAAGACTACTATCTAGTACCAAGGTTTTTAACGATATCAAAGTATTGGCTAATGTCTTAACTTAGGAATTATAACATTCTGTACTTTATCACATAAAATCGATGAATACCATACTGCCACCAACCTCGTTTGGCTTAAAAAAAATCCTGGATATATTTCCAAGAAATTCATTTAACACATTCAGGATCACGGTCAGCAGAAGGCATTAGTCGTTTCAATGATTGGCTGTGGCTTTCAGGCGCTTTCATTGGATAATATTTTCCTTAGGTTTTCTATCATTCAAAAATTAAGCGCAATACGGCCGGAGCCAAAAATGACTTGATGAAAGCAATGAAATGGCAAATGGGAAAGGTGAGACACAAGAGGAGGATGCAAGAACGATTTTGGAGAAGACCCGTGCTGGGTGACAAATGGAGTGGAACTTCTTGGCATCTTAGCCATTCAGTCTTGTACTCCTGTCTACTCACTCCCATTAACTCCCCATGTTCTTGCACCGCTTTCATTTTGTTCCTTTTCATCTCCCTCACTGCTCATGCAAAATAAGAGCGCAATTCAAAGTGGTGGCCTCCGGTTACGATACTGTCGCAAACCCGTGGTAATATACATAATTTGACTGATTTGTTCTCATGGTAGTGACGGAAAAATGCGTCAAGAAGATAGTGGGTTCCCCACGGCAAAGCGTCAAATTTTCCTATATCCCCTTTGATCTTTACTAATTTTTCAGTATTTTTGCCTTCGTCTAATGGATCGGGTATCAGATAAAAATAAAAAAGGGTGAAGCGTGCCTATTTAGTAGTTAAGGGTTAGGCAAGTAAAAAAACTGTACTTAGAGTTAGGTTTTCATCAAATTAGCTAAACTGTAGGATCATCTTTCCCATTCTTTTCTTCCTCAACCATCCCTAAATTTCTTTCTACACAATACATGATTGAATAACGAGAGCACATTGCATCGCACTTCCTTTCTGATAAAAACATTCTAGCATAAAGTATTAACATGATTCTGATATTGAACTTTTCCACTATGAGGCTATCCCAGACGTTTAAAGCCTTTTAAACGCTTTGTAAACCCCAAAATGAGTAACTAAAGGACACAAAATGGCTGTAGGGAGTAGAAAAAGAATATACACGCATTATAAATTTCTTTTTTAATGCAGCATGAGTCTTAAGTGACTCAGTCCACAACACAAAATATAATATATTAAACGTGCATATTTGGCAATCAGAGGAAAGTTATTGTGCGTCTACGCGATTTCTTATGCGCCACACCAAACTAATTTTCTGAGTTATCAGCTAATTGATAAGTTCTTCCCGCAGGTTTCAGCATGTAACGTCTTCAAACACTATTTCCCAGGAACGGCAGATGAAATGAATATTTCACCAGGCTGAATCAGAGCACGTGCGTCACTATACCCGAGGAAATTAAGACCTACGCTTTATTTTGGTTTCGCTGATGCAGACTCTCGGCATAGGCAATAAGTACATCCTCCCCAACTCAAAAACAAGCATTAATCTCTTCGTCCTTGCCTTTGCTCTTGTACTTTTAAATCAGTCTCCACATTTATATCCCGGGTCTCCCACTAATGCTCCTTTGAATAGCTTCTTCGAAGAAGGACAAACGCCAAGAGTGATCAACGCTCAAAATTGCAACAGAGTTGCAACATTAAATCCTTACATCAAGTGAGACGCATCGCTCACTATTTCCAGAGTCTCACATAGCCGTACGGGCGCTTTAGACCTACCAAATTTGTCAATCAGAGATAGAACGACTTTAAGCAACGGGATGCTCTAGTTACATGATTGCTATTCATAGTTTTTACATTAGAAAATGTTTAAAGAGTGGTCTTATAGCTCAGAGTTGAACGAAGTGCTATAAAGAGCTTGGAAAATATTGCAAATCGTGGTCAATTAACGGAGTAGATCAAATATATCTTCCTGAAAATATCTGCACAAAGAATCCTTTCAAATTTTTTCCAAACATTTCTCTTTCCATTATGCTTAAATTAGGCTGGTTTGCCTTCAAATATGTTCCAAAAGTAGTGCGCGCTAATTTGTAATCAGTCATGAGATGTGGTCTTATTATAATTTACAATCCATAATAATAAAAATAATTTTATTCCTAGATGCAAAGATTCAAATACAACATAAACATGTACAAGAATTTAAGGAATATAGGCACCCCATTTGGACAACTGTCTTGCATTATGGTTGCCGACTCTTCACAGTTAGTACACAATTCCACCAATATGTTATACCATTCTGTGTCATTTATATATGAAAGCGTATCAGGCTCAACTTTGTGGAAGCGATATATATCCATTTCAAAATGAAAAACAATTGTAACTTTCCACACAGAATTATTAATCTTTGCCGACCATGGTTTCAGCACCTAGTGCCATTATCAAGGTACAATTTTTCAAAACACTCCACTATATGTACTGAATGGGAGGGGGAAGGGGGTCAGAGAGAGAGAGTTAGGTAGGGGGAGGGAAGTGAGACGAAGAAAATTCGTTGATGGTGAAGGTCAGGCAGTATTATCATGGAGTTGCCGGACACAAGGGAGAACAAGGTTTAAAAGAGGTGACCTGTCATTAAAAACCACATCATTGTATAACTTATCCGGGCCATGAGCAATTTCATATTGCTCAAAGAAATCCAACTTAGCCCCTTTGTCAAAATGGTGTAAAACAGTTACGTCAAAATTACTACTGTGTCATTTAATTGCTGGAAATAAAGACATAACTGAAAAATGAAAAGAAAAGAAAAGTTAATTTGGCGATATTCCTTGAACATAGTTTAAATAAACAAGGTTAAACAAAACTATAGAACATACATTTTGTGCACATCAAAAATGCAACATATATTTCGTTAATATCATCGATTATATAATCCACCGGAAGCAATCTTAAGCCCCAAAGTAGAAATATCCATCAAGTTAGGGTAAATAGCTTCATACATAAATGATCTGTGCATTTGGAGATGAAAGCGAGAAGAGAATAAAAAAATGTTCTTAAGAAAAAGATTTTAGACAGCATGAAGGATCGCCGACCATTTGAGCGGATATGAATGCATGTCCCCGTAAAACTGTTGTGAGAACTGCTATAAAGCTTTCTGTAAACCGGAGTGAATTAGCGATTTTGCTGAGCGGTCGTTAACAATGGGGGAATAAACGCCTATTTACCCCGAAAGAAAAGAAACGGATGAGTCAATTCATTTCCTCAGTATTCGCACACACGATGTTGGAATAGATTCATGAGGCTCTGTTTAATTGCAGCAATAGAAAACTACCAAACCAATTTTAGCCCATTCGCAGCATATTCTTTACAATATCGCAAGGAAATAGTTAATTTTGCTGAAAACGCATGGCGGACTGAAGATGAGACCTTTAAAATTGAAAATATTCCTGTGGAAAGGAATCAAGATAGTGAGTTTCGGCAATGTTGAATCATGAATGAAAAAACGTCTGGTTGCGATTCCACACTTTATTTGAAGCAACATGACCTAGGTTTCGGCATATCATGCCATCATCAGGTACAAGCGGTTGGGTCGCTTACACTTATATAGGCATCCGTAGGGGGAGGGGGAATTTGAAAACATGGAGGAAGGGGAGCATAGGAGTAACGGAAAAAGCTGTTTGTGAAAGGGATATGGGGTGGTCTTGGGAGGGGGGGATTGCGTCTGAAAAGTGAAAATGAAAACAATGGGGCCATCCAACTGCTTGTATATAATGACAGTATCATATGCTGAAACCTAGGACATGTTGCTTTAAATAAAGTGTGGAATCATAACTTGGTGTTTTTACATACACTATGGAGTTTCACTGAGTAACGCCAGAAACAGTCTTAACATTATTGAATCTTCAATTAATGCATAGCAATTTAAAAGAAGGCAATACATACAAATTTTTAAAAACTGCTCTGGCAATTAATATAATCACTAAATATTAGTACGCGTTGAATCTCTACCTTTCCTCCGCAGTTCATCAGGACGTTAATTGGAGGAATGCTTTATTTAGAATCCTCATGACATTGCATTTCCATTTTCGACTACATTATTGCGAGAACGTTTCAAGGTATTCATTATCAAAGGGGGTAAAGTACATATTAATTAAGTTATTATGAATGAAGTTTGATAAAATATATTAGCTAAAATATACATATATAGCTTAATCAGTCGTGCAATTTAATCGGTTACTCAACCTCAGTTAATGAGGAAGAGATGGAATTCACAATTAAAGTTTACCTAGAGTAAAGGAAAAGTGTAACATTTGTAAGATATGTTGAGAGACATGATCAGAATGTAGGAAATAGAGTTTTGATAGAAACCGGAAAACGTTAAACACCAAAGACATTTAACATTCGAAAATTAATATAGTTTTTAACATTATCCTCTTAATTTATTAGTTTATGAGAATGAATCATTCATAGCGGATCCAGTTATGCTAACAATATACAAAATACATAAAATTTACTGAAATATTTGCTAAGAATAAGGTTCCCCTAGCTAAACTAGCAATGTTCTTTGAAATTTTGTGGTTAATTCCCGTAACTCATCACGCTACCCCATACCTATACGAATTATCACTCATTATTTTTCATCAGCTTCACTTCCCTCATGTTTTATCACCGTCAATCTGTCTGTTGTCTCATTTCTTTGCACTTTCAATTATTACAGGGTGACTCACAACTAACCAGAGGTACCTCAGGAAGTGGTAGGGTGGACGATTTTGAGAATTTTTTGTCCTCTCAAAATGGCGTCGCTGATCCATAGTCACCGAGCTATGGGAAAGTAAACATCTTTTCGTATGCAATTCGTAGTTACCATTAAAATGGCAAACATCAGTAGAATGCGTGATCAAAAATAAAGTGAAATATCTCTAAATTAAATATATGATTTGTATCTCTTTTCTGACACGATTCATGCTTGTGGCTTCAAATGTTTGCGATGGAAACCAAAATTGGCAAAGAAGCCAGTATTCAAAATAGTTCAGGATTGCAAGTTAATCGAGAATCGCCCTTCATATTATATCATTTACTAAAAATTTTCTCCTGATCATTCATTGTTTCCATTTGCTTTCTCAGATTATTTTCCATCGCTACGAGAACAATTTAGCTCAGAGCAATCCTATTAATTATTCTAATCCGGGGTAAAAATGTCGTAAACAACTTTTTTTCTATGCAAAACCTGACATCATTGTCACGAAGCATGAATTGGTACCTCATCATGCGAGAGAATGACCATAAATAATTGAAGAAATGAAAACACTTCTTGCTGGTATTGCTAAAGACCCTAATGAACATACCGTATGTACAACAGCAGGAGAAAAATAAACGAAAAACAAGCAAAGAGCGAGTGAATATCTGTAACGAGAATGTTATTCTTTCAGATGCATTACAACAGAAAAAATAAACATTGCATTCCGGAGATGATTTGGCGAAAGGTATTTACCACAGATAGAACGCTGATGCCTTGAGAAGACAAGTAAGAGTCTCCGCTAAAAGAGATTGGTGTAAGACAGATTTGTTGGGTCGTTTGGATTCATTCCATTGTGAGTGAAAGAAAGCGAGTGAAGCTTTCGAAAGTGAGGCCAATGTGTATTCCTTGCAGCTTCTCTTCCCACGCAGGACAGCGTCCAAGGGCTTTGGGAGGAAGAAGGAAGAGGAGCCCGGAGAAGGGGAGGAATGCTGAGCAGCTAAAGAGTTATACTTCTTCCTCCCATCTGTTGAGCTAATGGACAACTAGATGTCAGAAACGCTTGGGTTTTCTCCAAGAGTGAGCTCACTTATTCCGCGACCAGGATATGGACACCCTGCCACTTCTCGGGGAAGTAATCCAATAGAGACATTTCAACCAGTCTCTGTCCTAGATGTCATTATAGTGAATCCTTTGAACCTAGCGGCTCCTTTCGGCTTGGCCAGCGATTGATAAATATTATTCGATAAAATATGACTACTCTGAGGCTCAAACCTACCCTCATGACAATTTCATTTGTATTCGCGACCACCGTACAAATGGAAGATATCATGGGCCCGCGAAGAACGTATTTTGACTTCATAAAATACCTCGTTTTACCATAATGGTAGGGGAGATGGGTGCTCGTGCGTCATCAGGAACACCAGCTCATGTACGCATATTGTTGTTCTTTTCACAGCGCGCATGGTAATTACCAGAGAGGTCAAAATTTTCGGCAGACGTATTTGAAACGACAAGACAGAGTGGAGTTGCAATAGAACGTGACAGCCACATGGAATCCGTAAAGAAAATAACCATTTCTCTGAGGCCCTTGAAATGCAGATGACAACGCTCATTTCTCTGTGAAGATGTTCTTATGGTTGAAAGAAAGCCAAAGAATATGCCCATCGCTCTATTTAGTTTTTAACATAGTGAAATACTAAAACAGTAGGCGTAGTAAGACTATGGCGTTTAGATTGGAGGCCTCATCTCAATGGCTCAGAGCTCGAATATCGGTGGGTGGGTGGGTAAATGTTCACAATTAGAGAGTTTAAATAATAAAACAGGATGATAACAAAATAATAAAACTTTTTTTTTAATATAACGTAAAAAAGCGAAAGAATGGGGATTCATTACTGTTATTTATCCTGCATTTTTCGATCGAGGCCAAAGCTTTAAAGCTTTAAGGCCGCTTTACACGGTACATTTTATTGTACAAACAAATGTATGAACTCTTGCATGAGGAAAATTGTACCATCTAAAGCGGCAAATTGTATGATTGTCTTATTGACTTAACGAAAAATAGAACCTGCTCTATTTCCATTCAGTTTCTCGTACATTCTATGATACATTCGTTTGTACAATAAAATGTACCGTGTAAAGCGGCCTTTACAGTGTTTGGATAAGAGTACTTTTTCACAAAAAAAATTATTCACTTGAGTAACACCTGTTGAGGCCGATAAATCTTTACTCAAGTGCGATAAACTTTCAATACTTGACTGGAATTTCCTGGTAAATTTTGACGGAATTGGATCGTTAATCTAAAGTAAACTTACCCGAGTTTCACATACTTTTTCAAAATATTCCCAATATTCTAAAGGTGAACATTTTCCGGTTTTCTACTGCCATGCAAAGTAAAAATATACGTAATTTCCCATATATTCAAGTCGTGAATTTTTATAAGCATTTTGATATAGATTTTCCTAAAGACATAATTTTGCTTCTATGATCGTAAAATTATGACTTTCATTAACTTTGTAGTACTATAGGTAACTATCATCTACCATTTTTATTGAACCTGTCTGAAAAACTTGTTTGAAATAAACCATATAAAATTGTTTAAAAAATCCTAGCATATCGTTCTCACTTGAAATGTTTAGGGATAGTCATCCAGAGGAAAATCATCGTTAAATTTAAATATGAAAGGTATATTTTCTCTACGTTTCACCAAATGCTACGCTTAATAAACACCAGGAGAGTTTAATGGGGCAATTGATTTTGTTTAGATAGAATTTCGAGATAGCGCCATGCCCTCGACCGAAGAAATTATGGTACCTGCAGGTGGTGATTAAAAATAGAAATGATACTGGTACTTTCCTTTGCATGTCTAGATAGAAACAAAATGGACTACGAAGTGTTTTTGATTCAATTACGAATCGCCTGGATACTCTCGATTGCACTTGATTCACACATGTTGTATGCGCTCATTTGACCATACTAAAAAAATCGGGAAAATCGTTGAAGACAGTTGTTTGGCCACATTTGCTTTCTTTCAAGAACTGCTAAACGTTTTGTAAGAACCACGGATCTAGCCGTAGAGCCGTAATGATCACACTGTTGTGTGAAATTCACAGTAGAATTCGCCTGGACCGGGAATAGAACCCAGATCCCTTGATTTCGCGTCGACTGTTCTAAGCAATAAAGTTACCCAGGCGTTCACTGTGAATCTCATGGGGGCATTAAGGAACAAGTTGTCTTCACAGGTACTTTGCATGTAATGCCAGAGGTACCCATATGTGAGCGCCAAGCGCTACAGTCCACGGGGTAAAGCCCAACTTAAATACAAATATGTTTACTTTGGACATTTTCAAAGAACTACGGAACTAACCGCGCAGTAACCTTAACGGAGTCATCCACTAGTTAGAGCACTCGGCGCAAATTAGAATTGATTAGAGCACTCGGTGCGAAATCAAGGGATATATTTAGCTTCAAACGCTGATATAAGACACACCAAGGTATATGAACGGTTGTATCCTCTTCGTTTGTATAGATTCTTTGCTGGAATTATCATTCTCAGAACCGCACCACTAATGGCCGTTGTCGCAACAATCGATCCGTGAAAAAATAAAATCCATGCGGATGGAAGCAACGGAACGGGAAGTGAGTACGAGGCGGAACTGAAGGAATGGCGCAGTGACAACCTCGCTTCCATCGCCACGGTATTCGTCCACATTTTTCCCCTCGTCCTCACGTGTCTCTTAATCCGCCACTCGCCCCCATCCCGAAGCAGCCAGAGCCAAGGAAACGTCACCTTCTTTCCCGCCCCCTAAACCTCCTCCCCCTCCCTCGGCCCCCAAAACACCCTCCCGCCAAGTTGCCGTTTCCCGACCCTTCCTATACGCGCAAAGCGTGGTCCACTGCATAGCCACATCCCCTCCCCTCTTACCGACTTCGCAATTTGTCCGAAATAGTTGGACTTCGGCCATCGTGAGGAGTGAGGGAAGGAGAGGGGTTAGAGTTCTGCCACTTCGGTCCATGGAGGGGATCGGGAAGGGGAGGAGGGGATGGTGGAAGATAAAGAGTGTTAGCATGGAAGGAAGACGTTACACTCACCCCTTTGTACTGATCCCAATTAGAAATCTTTCCTTGAGACAATGACTCACAAACTCGGGGCGAGCAAAATGCATCCTTTTGATCACTCCGATGCATTGAGTTTTTACTCTTCCTCACTACCCTCGACTGTTCTTAGTTTGATCCCCCAAAAAAAACCGTCTCGGCACCGGGAAAATCTAAGATTACCGGTATCACTATAGCCTCATCAATTTTCTCGTTAGAGCTTAACAATGAGTGATCATCCTTACCTGAATATATTTTATACTACTGAAATTAGGTTGAAATATAAAAATGTTAAACGCTTTTCTCGTCGAACAAATTAGTAAATTAAACGAACGGAAGTCTTAGCAAAAAAATGACAAAAGTACACCTTTAAAGGTACTACTATGATGTAGTAGGAGTAAAACATGTAGATTTCTTAAATACTTTCATATTTTCCCTTATTAAATTCGATATCAATTAATGTCCAACCATGGAAAATTTGACGAACGAATTCGAAAAGTGCTCCATATTTAAATCAATATTTTAACAAAAATTTGAATGAGAAAATGAACTTGATACCGACTGAGTTGAAACAAATACTTACGCATAGTTTCATTACTATTGGAACAATTGCTAGCCAAACATTTCTTCTGAATCCCTACTTCTACTAAAAAGTAGATAAAACTGATGATAGCTAGTCCATCTAATACTGATCGTAAATTTGTGAATGCACTAAGATATTTATATCAAAAGAAATACAGCCAAAACTGAGGAAAGCGAATTATAACTGATAGAAACAGTTCAAACATGAAGGCATAAGAAATGAATGTGTAATTCTCAAGCCTTAGATCATACTGCCAAATAGTTTGTGATGCGCAAAGCATTCTCCTAGTTAATCGCCAGTAGATGGCATAAGCAAATTTTAAGATCAAACAGTATAAGTATTTCTATCAGAAAGATGCCTTTACTCCAACTTTTCAATCAGATATAAAGGAAACTCTAAATACCAAAGTGGTAATGAGTGCATGGCATTAACAATTTAGTAATCTGTAACCAATAACAACACGTTTCACAAAAAATTACCTAAGATTGATATGAGTCGTAAGTTAGCAAATATATCCAAAATGATTAACACATTAAGAAAAGTTAAAGTTCTTATTACAGTTCTAAAGAAAATTTACGAGAGTGAAATGCATTTGTCTACAAAATACTGGTGAATAATCTCACTGTTACCAAATAATTTAATCATTGATTCCGAAGTCCTCTCGATTGCAGATCAAAGCTTCTGTTTACTTTTCCGGCACCAATTTTTACATGCGCCGCATATCAATATGGACTATGGCGAATCGGTACTGCACATACCTACATTTTAAAAGGGCAAATCGGATTGCACTCGTGAACCCAATTGGATACTCTAGTAAATGGATGAGTCCATTCTTTCAATTTAAGACACACAGGATCTTACAGAATTTGTACTTATCACTTATCGTTATCGATAAATTTGTATACTGGCAACACAGTTATCTAATTTTATTTTCCCGACTGATAGTCGGCAACTTCTGGCGAGACAACATTCTTTTACATATTATACCGTCTTTGAAATCAAATGGCACTGGATATCTCAAAATATCAATGAGCAACCAAGGTGAAATAAAGAAACCAACATTCGAACGGACGACTCATTTGTTAGAACTAGTTCCTTCTCAGCAACTAGGATGGAGACGAAAGAAATGGCAAGACATCATCAATTTCTATTTCATACAATTTTAGGAATTAAATGGCACAGGATTTCTCCAAATATTGATGATTGAATAACGTGAAAATAAAAAAAACAGCATATCCAAATGCGCGAGTCATTTTTGAGAACAAGTTCTTCTCAACAACTTGGACGGAGACGAAATAAACGGCAAGACAACATAAATTTGCATCTAATACCATATTTGTAATTAAATGGCACAGGATTTCTAAAAAAAATAATGATTTAAATCGACCAACGTGAAAATAATAAAAAAAACATATCCAAATGAACGAGTCATTTGTTAGAACTAGTTCCTTTTCAGCAACTTGGAAGGAGACGGAAGAAATTGAAGCATGGCCCTTGTTCGTACAAGGGAGAAATATAAAATAAAAGGCGAGGGTGGGGTGCGGAACGGGAGGATTGGGGTGGGGGCTTCACCGGGACCTCGCTCTCACTCCGGCCGGGACTTTTATTGACGCTCTCCCCGCAAATGACATCCTTTGGGTATAGATGAAGGAGGAAGGGAGAGTGGTCGGGAGAGGAATTTTTAAACACCCAGAGGTAATTTTTTTAACATCTTCGTATATTTTTTCCTACTTCCTCCCCCACCCACGACGAAGCCTCTTCCTTTGATGATCATTTGGCTGCACCGTGTAGTTCGTACACATTTATAAATACATACATATGTAGACACGTGTATGTAGGGGGGTAGGGCATAAGGACGAGAAGGAGACGGACACATACGTCAGGGAGATGGGAATATAGCGAGGGAAGGGTGGAAAAGAGAGGTGTACGACAAGCGGGGCCGCGTAATAGGAATAAGAGGAGTTTGGCAGGGGGGAGGTTGGGGGAAGGATACGCCAAGTACACTTTCAAAGAGAAAAGTAAACGCCTACCGGCTGCACACATTAAAAATGGGAAGATGTAGTAGAGGGCGAGAACCAGATGGGTGGGGGGAGGCAGAGGGAGGGAGGTTGGCGCCGCTGGAAGACTGACTGGTGCTTTATAGGGTGAACGGGGAGGGTGAGGTGCATTTTGAGGCAACGTTAGGGTACGTAGAAGTGGGAAGTCCATGCGATGGGATGAGGCGAGGAAAAGAGGAGATAAAAAAATGTAAATAATTTTAAAAAATGAGAAGCTACAGGGACGTGGAAGGGAGAGGAAACTCCAGCTTCATTAAGGCTGGCCATATTGGCACGCGTTATCGAGGCGAGCCGCTGGAGTAATGAGACGGGGAGGGGGGAAGGTAGGGGTTTTTTTGAAGGGGTCTGGTTGAGAAGAAGGGTGGGAGTTCTAAAAAAAGCGAAGAAAAAG